>ML791635.1:88878-111310 GCA_009831015.1 Picea engelmannii | reverse complement strand
AGTTGGAGATTCCCTCGGGTTGTAGCCTGAAAAAATAGGGGTTGGAGCCTCCTTCCAATTGTAGATGGAGAACAAAGGAAGTTGGTGCTTCCAATAAATGTAATTCTTAAAGACATATAAGAAAAATCATTACATGGTTTTCTCCCGCATTGGGTTTCCACATAAAAATATTGGTGTATTGTGTATGTGTATGATTGTTCATTGTTCATGGTTTATTTACTCTACACTTGTTCAATGATAATGGTATATTGATCATAAATATAAATAACACTTACGTATTCTTAGGGTCCCATAGTATAGTCTTATGTTCTCCAGATTACCTAACTTGGAATTTTCTCTGATCATTTTGAGATTGTCTTCATGATAAGAATCTCAAGAGTAATGGTCCAGTGGTGTATCTAATGTTTACAAAGAGGTGTCCAGGTATATCCAAAGTTGGCAAGTGGTAAGTTGGAAATATGATGCACACATATGAATCTTTGAAGGTTTAGAATGGTTCAATCATTTGTTTTCGTGAATTTGGTTATATTCCAATTGTGGCATAAAAGTTTACTTTCAGTAGCTAAGGGTCAAGTTTTTATGTCTTGTAAGCTTTCGAAAGTTCCCAGTTTCGGCAGCTAAAAAGGCAGGCGCAACTCTCAATTAGTTGTCGAAAGTGAAGAGTCTACTAACGGTTATACTATCCCATCGGACTCTCAAATTGTCATCAGTACACATGTCATGATGATCTTAAATGCTGTTGAAATTGTCTATGAGGATAATTTGTCACGATCTGGGAAATTTATTATGATTCTAATTGATGTTTTAAAAAATCATTAAACCCTAAGATATCAATTCGAAACCCCAATCATGTTTTCATTCGCCAATACCATTTCATGTAGCAAATCACATGGAGGTCTGCCTTAGTCAGTTTTAAGTAAACATCATGATCTAAGGTTCCTTATTCGTCAAGTGGTTGTTTTTAAAATCTCAGTCATCCACAAAATTTGTTGGTCTCGCGAATTTCCCTCATCTATTTTTCCTCTCTCCTTTTTACTAGCGCTGGCCTCCCATCCATCAACCCAGATTTCAGTGTCTTTAAGGTATTAACAGGTTTTTGCAGATGTCTACTGGAGGAGAATTTCTTAGGAGGGATCTGCAAGATATTTCCTATCTAGAATCTCATCCATAGATTTGTCAGATGTTTAAGGATGCAGGTTGCTACAGGTTTTGTGAAAAAATGCAAGGGTATCATCAGGGAATAGAGGGCCAGAGCAGTGTTGTTGATAAAAATGTCTTGAATTTTCCATACTCAGATTCTGAGTCTGAGCCACCCATGGAGAAGAGAGAGGAAACTGAAGTTGAAGCTCCAGCATTTGAGCTACCTGAGACATCAACAAAAAGAAGATCAGTAAAGCATCCAAGATTTAGAAGCTGAAAGAATAAGTCACAGAGCTTAGGCTGTTAGAAAGAGTCATCAAATCTTAGAATTGGCTATGAAAAGGACATTTGAAGAGGTAAGAGACGCATTTAAAAGGTTATCTCTGATGCATGTAGCTCTGGAAAGGAAGAATAAAAGACTGTCTAAGAAAAACTAGAAACTTTACCAAATAATCAAGTTCTTGAGTTTTAAAATAGAACCTAGAAAACCTAAACCAAGAGCTCATCTCGGTTTAGAAGCATTGGTTGAAGTTTCTATGGACCTAAACAATAAATCCTAAGAGTTAGACAGAGTAAAGGAATCAAATTTTGCAATTTTGAAAAGTTTTGGAAACTTAGGACTTTCGGCAGCTTATTTTGGTCCGCAAAGGTGTTGTTAGCTGTTGAATTCTCTTACTTTCGGCAGCTAAATTGACTCTGTTCTATATGTGTTAGTTGTCGAAAGTTATGTTATGAACAGAAAGCACAGAAATCTCCTCAAATCAAGGAAAATGGATTCTTCAATGATCTCAAAGGTATCCAGAATGATTTTATGGTTATGACTCGTTCTCAATATGTTGTTGTCAAGTTCAAATCGAATTATATTTAGTTTTTATAAGTCAAAGCATAACCTATTTCTTGGGATTTTGTTGTATTTTCCCTAGTTTTAGAATAGAAGACAATAGGAAAAAGGGAGTGGATTTTGAAAATCCGAGAGATTTTTTTGTTCATCATGAGATGAAGAACAATAACCTCTCCCATAATTTACACATGTGTCAGCAATTGGGATATTCAAAGGGATCTTTGAGCCCTATTTTTCAGTTTTCCGAATTTTTTTATTGAGACATATTTTTTCGAGAAGGATTCCAGTGAGTTAGAGATGAATTTCAAAACACCAAAAGAGGTTTTTGTTCAATACAGACTCTTCTACAAAAGCTCCTCCAGTTTTGTAAAAACTATTAATATCTGAGAGATATGATCTCATCTTTGACTCCCAGTTTTCAGAAAATTTGATCTTTTTTTCATGGTAGACAGTTCTAAAATTCGGTGTAACGGTTGTTATCTTTGGGAAATTGGTTGGATTCGACCTCCTAAGCATGGGGGAGAGTATTTTCTATAAATTTTTGTAATTAAAATGTGTGAAGGGGTCGGACCTCAAGAGATGGATGGTATTGAGAGACCATCATCTATTGTAAATATGCTCAACAGGTTGTAACTGACTTCTTGGATGAATACAAAGGTCTTTTGTTCCCAGATTCTTGTGTCGTGATCATGTGGTGAAGTACCTATTTATGTAACATGTTATTATCTTGTCTCACATATTGTTTTCTTTCCTTATCATTTATAAGAAGATTATGTTTCAAGATTTGTCTTAGACACCTTGATCTGGCTTAAAATTATATCAATGTTTTCTTCTGAAAATTGGATGTAGAATTCAGATAAGATTTTCTTTGCATTTAAATTGGACCCTAATCTATGCTTCTTTTCCATTTCACAAACTCAAAGGATCCACTGACATGATTACCTTGCCTGGTTATTGTTTGTCTCAGTTATTCATTCATTTAATCATCTTTAACCTTTGTTGACTTCATTTTGCCCAATGGTCCTCTTTTGTTGTCTCAACCAAAAACTCTAAAAACAAACCAACATTATACTTCATAACTAGCCTAATATCTCATCTCAAGAAAGCTATATCAGACAGAGATATCCCTCTCTGAGTCTTGGAGGGCTATATCCTTGACTCGAAGTGGTTTTGATGTTACCTCTGTGACTGCCTCCACAGCCTTGGGCAAATTACAAAGTGCTAACAGAATGACGACCATACTAGGGAATGAGCTTTCAGGTTCTCCAGAAAAGTATATCATGTTCAGATTTGACTTTTGATGGTGAACAGAAGCCAAACACATGAAGGCTGAAATATTCACTTGATGACTCCAAATAGAGTTTTGAATTTTTCAGGGAGACTCCACTGGTAGTCGGATCCATAAATCAAGATGAGTTCAAGAATAGAACGCAAGTATGCTCCTATGGACAGATCTGGTATTCCTGGTTTTCCAAACCCTATGCTCCATGTTAATTGGTTGAATTATCTTCCATTATTTAAAGATAAAAAAGGAGATGGTGTTGTTATGCATTTGTTCAAATTTCATTTGCATATACGCAAGCTTGGGGTTAAGTTTTCTTAACACTATTTAATGAAAATGTTCATGGAAACCTTAGAAGACAAAGCTAGATCTTGGTATGAAGGTTTTCCATATGCAAGTTTGTGTTCTCTTAAAGATTTTCATGCGATCTTTTATGAGCATTTTAAGGAATTTTGTCTTCCCTTGCCTTGGGCTGAAAAATATTGTGCATATTTTAAAGATTTCTTCCAATATCTGGTAAATATGTATGGTGATGAAGAAAATACAGATGATGAGATTAAAGAAGCTCTGTATGAATTTTCATCTCAATGGCAAGAACAAAGAATAGAAGGGGGTTATTTCCATGATTTTCAAGTGGATTTCTATTATCGGACAAATCGGTAGGTGATGACACTAACAGATCTTCCTAGATCCACCTAGATCTAGAACAAAATAGGATAGGACATGACTCTTTCCCTAAKTTGTAGTCATTGAATCTACTAATAAKAAGGAACGAGTGACATACCGTTATATCGCTTCCTTAGGTCTCTGTTGTTCCCGCTTCGCTCCGGTGCTCCTGTGATGTCAAGTCCAAGACAAMAAAAACCAACCAAAGTGAAGATAGMAAAGTATATTCAATGCCAACCTATTCATATGATCAAGGAGTTACGCAATAAAATAAGAATTATTTTATGGGAAAGGGACGTGCCGCTGTATTATATTAAATGAAAGTATAAGATACAACCTGATCGCCTTGATGTTGCAAGCTTCCTTTCAGTGACCCTTGGTTCCAACACACACACTTGCTCTGCACTTGCATGAAGAAGATCCAATTCCTCTTAATAGACCAAATAGAGTCTTCAAGCTTCTGTCCAAGCAGGGTTCTTCACACAATTCTTTCACCAATTCTTCATTCAATCTTGCTTAACCTTTTCCATGAGAAACCTTTCAATATATAGGAGAAGAAGGGATGGTTACATGGATGAGGATGATCCCACCAAATCTGAKAAGTCAATAGGATGCCAACCATGCGAATKCCAACTCATTTTCTAGAAGATCCCCTTCTAGAACCTTCGTGAMTTATTCTCCTTTCCAAGCTTAAAAACAGGTTCGCACCCTATCTATGGAGCAGACTGCGAAAATTTTGCACCCTAAGTGTGGGTGGCCTGTGAGAATGAGGGATTCTCACACCCTGTAACATAGGCAGCCTGCGAACTCATCTTAAAAATGTGTTTTTTGGAAGAAGATAACAGTCATCTTTCTCAGGCAAAAAGTCCTTGTGGTAGCCTGAACACATCACTTGTAGAGACATCACCAGAGTGACCAAAATCATGTGTAACAGAATGCCCCCCAAAGTATGAGGTTGGAATCTATGACAGTCGAAATACTTTGTAAATTGCGTGTGTGTGTCAGAAACCATGAGCGCACCTAATCGAAAACCTGTAAACAATCAAGCATCTGCAGAATATAATACCAGTTCTAAGGTAGGCATTCCCATGCTCAGATCACAAATGAATGGAATCATAGGTCATGGCCACCAATCATACACTGTGGATCCATGCCATCAAAATTCTACATAGCCACCAGGAATACACTATGGATCTATGCGGAAAGACTTATTAAGACGACATAGCCACATGACATACAAAGTGGATCTATGTGCCGATACAAATCATGCATACTCCATCGCAGCCTGGATCAAAAAGATGAGACCCAGGGTCTTCAATTATGTCACCTGAAAGTACGAATCTAGCCATGCGATTACATGTGTTGAAGTTGAACATGGTAGAAACCACTTGATTACCAATCATTGATGAAAACCATTAACAAGTGCGAGGGAAATCACCATTGATGTCAATGACTCCCAAGGTACCAAAGTACAATCTGAACGAATGTGAATGAATGAGCTGAAGTCGAGCACTCGGTGGAATCTCTCGGTCAGGGATCAATGATGTGAAACCCCTATCGAAAGTGAAGAGATCTTCCATTAAGGCATGCAGGTTATAAGGTACTAAATGATTTCTAAGTCTCATTTTCAAATAATGAGTTGGAGTCACGGAATAAGACTCATCACAGGAGGGCCTTAATGTATCCCCCATCAATGACACGAAATAAGTAATGGATTTTGAGGATGAGACAAACTATGAATACGAGTCGAAACGGACACAGGCACGGCCGACATAGTAAGAATGGACAACTGCAGATGGCCGACTCAATAGAGGGCTTGTGTGAACTTCTCTTGAACATATGAACGACACAACCAAGAACTTGGAAGCAATGACTCAAAGACGACCCAATATATGACCTTGTAGCAAGTCAAACGAGAGACAAATGGATTTCCCAACCCGAATTCAAATGACGAATAGGGGGTGTCATATTCAAGAGCGACGCTTACTGCCATTAATACGAATACGAAAACACATCCCTTTCCCAAAATTTCCCCCACCATTTCTAGAGAGTACCTCTTTATTTTTACACAAGATTGAGGAGGATAACATATGCTTGTTGATTTAAGCTCATCCTTTGGATGAGTCCCTCAAAGTATATTTAACGAACCCTAGGAAGGAGTGGTTTGGTCCCATTGCGGGTCTTTCGATGTTTGTTTAACGAGTCCAAGGATAGAAAACTCGAGAGTTTTTCATGTTTTGATAGTCTGAAAAACACTTAAAGAGAACTCTCCCAGTTCCTTTTTCATAAATAAGTTCGACGAGACCGAAAAAGTTATAAACTATCGCCCATCGAACGTTTTCTTCAGATACTTTAACGAGTGTGAAGAGAACAAGATCACTCAGCAATCTTTTCATTTTTATGGAGCGTGAAAAGAGCTTAAAGGATACTCCTTTAGGTTCATCATTTTTGTGTTACCATACGAGTACGAAAAGACGAGAAAAAGTATACTCGGTTACGTTCTCATATATTTTCGAGCGCGAGAACGAACGAAGACTGAGCTCGAGGTTTTTCTAAAAACCCTAAAAATTAGTCGTACATGCGACAAAAAGAAAAAACACCCATACTCTTTCGTTTAGACTTCAAAGTTTCTATACCTGTGGAAAACCATACTCACAATGCTATTAGGCATTAGGTTTTATAAGCAAAGCAATAAAAATAATATAAAAAATCAATAAAAAATAGCAAAAAGTGAATAAATATGGGTAAAAAGGGATTTTTACCATTTCATTGTGATTTTGCCAAAAACTTTGCCCAACACACCTCATTTTCCCCCAAATTTATTTGCTCGATTGTGGGAGGCACAAGTGATCATTTGGCGAACCGTTTCAGCCCACAAGGTAAGCTCTTGATCCTTTAACTTTTCCATGGTTTAGTTTTAGTTTTTATTGGCAATTTTTAGGGTTTTAAATCCATTTTAGGCTCACACCATGCGTTCGATCATTCTCGTAGGCATGCTTTGTGGGACCTACAAGAATCTATGATTCTTGCAGGTGGCCTTTAGGGCACCTGCGAGAATCTCGCACTATGCCAAAGGCTCACCTGTGAGGGCTAAAACATGGATTTTAAAGTTAAAAAATGCTTAATAAAAATTATGCAAAAGTTTGAAACAAGTTGTTGACTCTTCTCTCATGGCTCTTGTGTAGGTGTTTGACCATCACAATGCTGAAGTGGAAAGAAAGAAAACATGAGGAAGATGATTCTATTGTCGAGAATGACCCGGGTACAGTCACTGCCCTCCAAGACTATGGACTATTGAAATTCTTCAGGATTATGGGCATGAGAGCCCAACTCAGATTGTTGGAATACCTAGTCCACATGTGGGATGTGGACCAACAATTATTTCACATGCGAGTCCATACGCTGACCCTAGATATCGAGGATAACTATTTTCTAACGGGATTATCATGGCGTGGATACAATGCTAGCTTGACCGATGGTCGAGGCGGTGGACTCCCTATGAGTGAGTATTGTCGCCAGTATTGTGTTCCTGAGACAGAAAGAAGCAAGGGTAAGGTTGCTATTTGGGGGGTCCAAGACTTAACTCTGTGAACCATATTGTTCACTATAGCATGCATGGCCAGGAGCGTAGCTCCACACATGGCTCTCCAGAGCTACTTCCAATACGCCATAGAGTGCACAGAGCCTCGGATGCAATTCTTCGCAGTATGAAGAGGCAATTGACGAAGTGCAGAAGGGGTAACTTGAATCAGTTTGGGTACGGATCACTTTTGGTGTCCTTCTTCTTCGAGAGGGTCCCAATGCTGCGATTACAGGTTGATTAGGGTTTACCGGCCCCACAATATCCGAGGATGCTAAGGTGGTGCAACCTCATGGCTCGACACGTAGCTGGGCCTATAATCAAGTACAATGATTCATTTTTTGACTGGTTAAGGCCCCAGATGTTGATGATTGACAACTACGCATATGCTGGTTTGGATTTTCAAGGGGATCCGGATTTGGCCCTGCCTGAGGATACTCAGTGGGGTGATCTAGGTAAGAAGTACACATTTTGTTATTTTTGAATGTTTTTGTAATTTTTATCATATGAAACGTTTTTGTGTTTATCCAAGAACTAATCAAAAAATCTCTTTTTGATGACACAGATGTGGGGCCATATCGACCTATAGGAACGTCTCCTATTCAACGGCGAGGAGAGGCGGCTCCAGTGGCAATATGGGATGCCAAAGACTACGAGGCAGTGGAGAAGAACTTGGAGGCATTGACCATTGACATCCCAGATATGGCTATTAGGGAGATCCCTAGACGTTACCAGTGCCATATTGTGGGTGTGTCCGAGTCTATCAGTAAACTGCTTCGTAGGCTAGCCTGAGAAGTTGTGTGTTATCATGAGCATCATCCGTGACGCTATTTTGTAGAAGCTATGGGATTTGTATATAGAGATTTTGGTCCTTGGATAGAAACTTTTTGTAAAAACTTTTGATCATTATATACATATATACGACTTCTACCGGCTTATCTTGTGTTGTGTTATACATGTGATGTGCGATTGGTTTATAAATGGCCCATGTCTGTCTAACACATAGTTAGATAATGCATAAGTCAATGTATTTAGACATCTATAAATGTGTTGATACTCAATATAATCAAAATAACGTTCCAAGAGGCGAATTCATAAATATACCCGTAATAAAGTAGGACTTCGAATAGTATAGACATTACTTAGTTGTAGTACTACTAGCTGCGAATCGAGTTGTATAACCAGGTGGCAGATACCAAGAGAAATGGCATCAATCAACAATTCGACGACGGCACTATATTCTGCAATATTATTGGTCGCACGACCAAGGCACACACCTCGCGGACTAATAAGTTCATTTGTAGGTGCGTAAATTTCCCATGCTGCAAAAGCAAGGTTCTGAGTACTACGGCTAGCGCCATCGGCGAAGCCAATGTGGGGTAGTGAAGACTCCAACATCTAGAAACCAAGCACAATGTAACATAAGTGTTCGAGGGTAGAGACCAAATAACGAAAAAGCATACTACAGTAACACACAAAAAGTATGATACAATAAAATACAAGCACTCATGCTCAGGTGATCTTAGGCATAGTACTTCTTTAAGTACAACCCATTTATGGGTTCACTCAAAGGGATATCGTCATAGTCTACTAACTTGTAAGCTCCTTTCTCCAAAACTCGTCTGACGATATAAGGACCTCGCCACATAGCTTCAAATTTTTTGGCTCCTAGCATATCCTAATCTTGTTTGTAAAGTAGAACCAGATCACCTTTGGAGAAAACGAGTGGTCTGACTTATTTTTCATATTGGGCTTTGACGTGTTTCTTTTGGGATTCTATAACTAGGGTGGCATCGTGATGGGTTTCGTCTAATTGCATGAGATACAACAGAGGTTCTTCTTTGGCATAAGTGTTTGGGAGAAGTTTGACGACTAGTTTTAGGGAGGGTATCTCACATTCAATCGGCAAGATGGCTTCTATACCATAAACTAACTGGAATGGTGTAAACCTGGTAGCAGACTTAACGGATGTCCGATAAGTCCACAATGCTGAAAAAAACATCATGTTCCAACTCATTTTGTGAATCCCTATCATTCGTCGAAGCATGGTAATGAGGACCTTGTTTATTGCTTCGATTTGGCTGTTGGCTTGTGGGTAATAGGGTGTTGAGTTTTCATGGCGAAGACCAAACTTTTCAGTGAGTTCGGACATCATGAAGTTTCTAAAGTGGCTACCGTGATCAGTAACGATAGCCTGAGGAACACCAAAATGAGCAATGATGTGATTGAATATGAATAATGTTTCATTCCTTCTGGTATTGTCGAATGTTGGCATCGCCTCAGCCCATTTCATAAAATAATCTACAGCTACAATAATGTATCCATGCCCCCGGGCCAAGTGAGGGTGACATGTCATGAAATCGATACCCCATTTTGCAAAAGGACCAACAGAGACCACAGGGTGTAGAGGAGCAGGGTGTGATCATATTTTATTGTTGTAGGTTTGGCAAGCATGGAATTTTTGGACCGCGATTATACAATCGTTGAATAAAGAGGGCCAAAAATACCCTTCTCGTAATATCTTCTTGGCAATAGCATACCCAAACATGTGACCACCATAGGCTCCAGAATGGTAGTCATTTAGGGCTTTCTCGGCTTCGTCGAACGTGAGGCAGCGTCGAAAAATGGAGTCAATCCCACGACAATAAAGAGTATCACCAAGGATAATATACTAATGGGCTTGGTAGCATATTCGATGGCGGTTAGTGTTAGACAAATTGGGATGGAAAGTCTGGGTCTGAAGATATATGATGATATCTCTGTACAAAAGGTCATCGGAACTAATCAGGAAAAGGGATTCACCAGGTAATGAATCGACTGCTACATTTTCCGTCTCAGAGGAGGGAAGGTCGCATATCAACTTGTAAAACACCGAGGATTTCTTGGACTTGGCGCATTCGAATTCTAAGTCAAACTCCTAGAGTATTACGATCCATTTGGAGTATTTTCCCCCTAGCAATTGGCGTGTAAGAATGTGTTGCATAGGGTTGCAGTTAGAAATTACCGTAGTCTTGCGAGAGAGGATATAGTGCTGGAAACGTTGAACATCTTGGAGGGCTACCAAGGCCCATTTTTCAACATGTAAATACTTGGTTTTGATAGTCATGAGACTCCAATTCAAGTAATAAATGACATGTTCGTCATGAGAATCATCCTCTTGGATGAGAACCATAGCGATGGTATAGTCCGAGGCTACGAGGTAAAGGAAATAGTCCTGACTGTAATCAGGTGGGGAGAGGAGTGGGGTAAGTGTCAAAGATAGTTTCAAAGCTTCAAAAGCTTTGTTGGCAGTGGTATCCCATATGAACTCAGAACCTTTCTTGAGCAGTCGCGTAAATTCAAGAGTTAGCTTAGCATAGTTTGGGATGAAACGACGAAGAAATGTTACCTTCTCTTGCAAACTTTGTAACTTGCGAAGTGAGGAAGGAGGAGGGAGATTAAGAATCGCCTCGACCTTCAAAGGATCTGCCCTGATCCCTTGACGTGAAATAATAAAGCCTAGAATTCGGCTGGATTCTACGCAGAAAACAAATTTGTGGGGATGCAAGCGTATATGGTAAAACCGAAATCGAAGGAAAATGGCGCGGAGGTGTATTGTATGATCTACACGGCGCCTGGAATCAGTGGGTAAGTCATCAAGATATGGCTACACAATTTGTTTTATATCATGGAAGGTGTAAGACATAGCACGCTGAAAAGTTGCGCCAGCATTCTTTAAACCGAATGGAAGTTTTAGATAGGCGAAAGTGCCCCAAGGACAAATAAAAGCGTTCTTGTGTTGGTCCGTGGGAATGATATTGATTTGATTATATACGAAGAAACCATCCATTAGAGAGAAGATTTCACTCCCGGCGCAATCGTCGACGATCTGTTCAACGAAGGGGGTAGGAAAGTTGTCTTTAGGACAAGCTTTGTTAATGTCCCTATAATCAATGCACATGCGGATTGTGCCTTGTTTCTTTTCGATCGGGACAAGATTAGAAACCCAGTCAGTTAGACCCACAGGGTAAATAAAGCCAGCTTTAAGAAGTTTCTCAACTTCAAGCTTTACAACGGCCACTTTATGTGGGTGGACTGGACGAAGGCATTGTCGGACGAGTTTAGCGTCTGGGTATGTCTTAATCTCATGTATCACAATGTCAGGGTCAATACCCGACATTTCTTCATAGCTCCAAGCGAATACGTCATGAAATTATTGGAAAAGAGACTTATAGGTGACAACTTCGTCATGGGAACACGAAGTTCCGATATGCACATTTTCGACAATTCCAGGTTTTATGGATATGTTGAGGGGGATGGTGGGTGAGATATTACTTAAGTTCCCTTCGTAGAACAGATCATGTGTAGACTCGGGAATGGTAGAAATGATGACAATGATCAACGGGGTCGAGATCCGTTGGTAACCCTTGATGGTGTGTTGTTCCAGGAAGAGGATGGAACGGTGATGTCCATCGTCCCAAGGGGTGTCTTCCATGGACATAACAGACATAATCATCTCGTCCGTGGGAAAAATGACACGGAATGGATCTGGAGATAAATCACCAAGAGAGGGGGTAGAAGGGGTTGTTGATTGAATGGATTGATAAGAGGATTCGACCAGACTCAAAGGCATTTCATCGCCATAACGAAGATGATCGTCGGGGTTGGGTACCATCCATGGGTCATAAGACGTAGGGGTTCCGTGAACAGAGGTGGAGATCATGTTGATCGAGGAAAAAAATGGATGTGGAGCATCGGGTGGTGGGATGGGGAAAGTACCCATTAACGAGGAATCTTTAAGAAGACCCACACCGACGTGCATCGGAGTGAAAGAAGGCCAATTGGTCAACAGTAACTACTTTTCCTTGATGTGGGAAATGCATGACATGGAAAAGAGTCAACACAACTGCACGCATGGAATCAATCCAGCTACATCCAAGTAGAAGGTTGTAATCGAGAGGAGCGTCAAAGACCTCCACTTCAACTTGGACTTTTTTGCCTTCTAATGTAATAGGAAACGAAGGGAGGTCATCGTAAGGCTTAGAACCAGAGCCATTGAAGGCTTTGAGCGTGTTGTGGGATTCATTCAAAGGAGGAGAGCCGATGGCTTTCCAGTGGGTAATAGACATGACACAAGTTGAGGCACCCTCATCAATAACCGTTCTACAAATGTTTTTGTCGAAGACAATAACTTGCATTTGGAATGCGAGTTGAGGGGGTAACCTTGGAATGTGATCTCCCAAGTCAAAAATTATTAAATTCGTATCCGTGGGGTTGATTCCACCAATAGATTTCAGCAGTGCCTTCCGTTGTATAGGACAACTCTGAGGGACTTCGAGGGCTGACATTGTGGACGGTGCTTGGGCTAGATCTTCGACAATATTGTAGTTCTGGGCAGCACATGCATGGGGATTGAAAGTTAATTTTTGAACAACACCCTTCGAAGGAGGGTGAAGAACTATATCTAGGCTTGGTCGTTCGATATGAAGAGGACCGTTGGTAGGTGGAGTCGTGGGAGATGGTTGGACTAACGAAGGAGGTATTGCATCAACCTTCTCTTTGGAGGAAGGATAATCTTTGGCTCGAGTGGTAAGTGTGTTGTCATTCTTCTTTGAATCACCTGTACACATTAATACATAGGATGTATTGGAGGGGGAAGGTTGGTCATGAATGACCAATTGGGTTTGTTGTTGAGAAGGGAAGGGTTGTGACAATACGACTGGAGTGGGTGGTTTCATGGTCCCTTGAAGGAACTTGGTAACCTCGGCTCGTCGTGGGAAATCCTTAGTGTAGTGATCATCACCATAGATAAGACAAGGGTATCGGGGTTTGCGCTTATCCCTATCATCAACAGGTGGTGTTTTGGTTTTCTCAATTTGTGGATTATTTTTATCCTCCTTGGTCTTACCCTTTCCTTTTTTGGATTTATTTTTTCCGACAGGGGTAGATTGGACAGATTTTACCTCAGAAGTCTTGCCGGTGGGAGGGGTAGGAGACGGAGCATTTTGAACATTACAAGAAATGGATTTGGGGTTGTTTCTAAAGGTTTGGACGGAATGAGGTTGGGTATGGAAGGTGCCAATCACACCGTCCGCTGCATGAGAAGCAGCAGGAGTGGTTGAAGTAGTAGAAGTAGAAGGACGAGGTGCATTAGGGAGTAAGTCATAAAGAGTACTTGTTTGTGAGTAAACGAGGTCTAGGTATTGGGCACGACTAATGGCATGTTCTTCTATGACAACTCCATCCATGGCGATGTCACGAGCAATGTCGTTCATGAATAATTTCGTGAACCATTCTGCCAGCAACTAATCGGGAAGTTTGAGTTTGATGAGACGTCGTCTCCGTCGCCACTCATGAATGTGATCAGAGATATGAGTAGCTTTGGTTTGTTTGAAAGAATTCAAAATCGCGGTTCTCGTTTCGTAACGAATCGGTAACTAGTAGTGGGTGAGGAAATCCATAGCGAGGGTGTTGAAGTCGGTGAAGAAGCTTCGTGGTAATTTGATATACCACTTCGCAATGGAACCTGTGAGGGTTCACTGAAAAAGGCGTAAACGGATAGAGTCATCCATCAAGGAGTTGGATGAGCACCAAAGGTGAAAAGTCATTACATGATTGTTCAGGTCCTCTCCCGGTTTACCATCGAATTTAGGGATGTTGGATGGTAATTTGGCCGGTATGGCAGGCCATTGAGGAGAGTGACAGATCGGATCATTTAAAATCCTTGACAAATCAGGGAGGTCCAGGGTGGCTAAGAAAGGTAACTGTCTATTCACATGCGGGTATTGGTGAATTTGGGGAGGGAGTCCCATCGATAAACCAGTGGGACCATAAGTAGTATTCATATAATGCGAATATCCGAGAAGATTCAGTGGTTGATGTGGAGGCAAGTAATTCATAGGGTTCTAACCTTGAACATGGGCGTGGGGTTGAGCGTTCGAACCCCAAATAGGATTAGACGTGCCTGGATATGATTGTCCTATACTAGGGGGTATGACAGAGCTAGCTTGAGGCCGTTGCCCCCCAGTCGATTGAGGATTATGTTGTATAAGATAATTCCAATACTAGGCCAAGGATGGAGGTATGTTTTGTCCATAGGGTGGGGTTGGTGGGGGTTGCCCCCTAATCGGGGTGTGCATCCCAATTGGGATTTGTCCTGCAAAAGGGGGTTGAGTTTGGCCACCTTGGTGAAATTGTCCACCAACAAGAATCTGGTAATTAGGTGTGAAAGACGAGATGGTGCCACTAGGATCAGTGCCTCCGATAGAGGATGTAAGAGGTCCTCTGAAAGGGGGTGGAGGAAGTGTCGGAATGAAACTGGGAAGATTGTGCCCAGAAGGAGTGGAACCACCAGGAGTCCCAGATGAGATTTGTGTAGGAGTGGGGATAGAAGCATTCAACACATGCTATCCGGGTGGAAGTGTTGGGGTGAATCTGGGCGAAAGCGGTGTGTCAATGGGGGCTTGGCTAGCCGTTGTAATCCCGGTGTGAGGATTCATAGTATCTAGGACCATTGTGTAATGGACCGTTTGTAGAGGGAGAGTCAAGATGTGGTCAGTTGGCAGAGTGTCTGTACCAGGAAAATAATATGCAGTAGTAAAAGGTATTATGTATGGATCAGATGTTTCGGGCAGCTCAGGTGCGACAGTGATATCAACGCCTGCTCCTGAGCCAAAGAGATCCCATCTAAAAATTCCAATAGTCCAAAAAGGATCTTGACCCTCAGTTCCTATGAAAGTTCTAGTTGGTTATCCAGAAGACTGAACAACTAAATCTCCGGAAGAATTCACTCGAACAATACGTCTCTCAGAGTCGGTAGGAAATCGAAAGTCCTCTCAAGAATTGGTAATTCAGAACCGTTCTAAAGAGTTAGTTCTTTCCACTTGTGGAGTGGCGATGTCTTGGACTTCACTCTGTTGAGAAGATCCCTCCAGTGAGTTGGTAGGCAAGGGTTGAGAACCTTCCAGATCTTCTGGGGGTAGGCCTTGCATTCTACATGAACGACGTGGAGGGTCAATTGTGATCGAGTTAGAATATTACGAAAGAAATTCTATGGCCAACTTGGGTAAACAAACAGCATATGATAGTAAAATCTAGGAAGAAAAACCAATCAAACAAGACCTTCCAATTCTGAAGTCACTAGTTGGTGATGAAATCCAACGTCACGACGACGAGACAAGAAGGGGCTGGGCTAGGGTGGAAAAGTTACATTGATGACCTGCTTAACAGACTTACACTCTGGTGCAAGCTCCCACACACAATCGTGGGTATACCCTCCAAGGAGCCCAAGGGAGTTTGGCCAACGTCGATTCCAGGTACCGTGAAGACTTGCCCCTTCACAGTCACCTTGTGTAAGACCCTAAGAAGATAGGCTACTATGGTTACCCCCAACAAAAATAATGCCTGGGGGAATAGTCAATAGTCCGATCCACACGCAAGGGCAAGGTATCTAGCCTAAAATCAGCTTGAGAGGCTTCCACTCATCATTGTGGGTATACCTTCAAGTGACCCCCGTAATACGTGCAATCTCTACACTGATATCAACAAAGCAGGGTGAGTAACTCTATCAATCTCAATGCGACCTCGGGTTTGACCCTTGTGTGAGAAGGGCTTCCTGAGACAAAATGATGCAAATGGAATTTGAAACTCTTTATCATAAGATATTATTGTGTGTTTTGTGCTTTGGAGAGTGTGTCTCACTGCCTATTCCAAATCTCTAGCCTAGCTAATGTTGGTGTAAAAGAGTCCTAGAAAAAGTTACTAGTTGGATTTTAAAATTGCGCAATATTATTAAAGGTTGTTGTTACTCAAAAGGAGACAGAAATGAAACCGATGTTGTGTGAGACTCTGACCCGAAAATGCATAAATAGGAATGAACGATACAAATTTTTTGTTCGACGAATCCTATCTACATGAGGGAAAGAGGAGTTTTCTGGAACAATACAAACTACGATGTATGATCTTCTTTGAAATGTAATATCAAACAACCATGAACAATGCAAATTCCCTATTCGTTCTTTTTCAGTACTTGAATGCCAATATTTTCGAAAAAAAGTTGCTTAAAAAAGAAAATGTCTTTAATTTTTATTAGAAACCAAAGAATAGGGGTGGAACTAAGAAAAAACAAGCAACCAACGAAAAAGAAATACACAACAAACACCCAAACCAATCTTTCAATGAAGACAAAAATAACAAACTGACAAGACCAGTCTTTTCAAATGCACATGGGTAACAATTTTCCAAGAAATAAGAAGTTGAAAAGAACAATTGATCTCAACTTTTAAACCAATCAAAGGCTCCCAACCAATCAAGCACTCGGATTTCAAAACCGGAGATTATACCCTTGTTGCGAAAAGGTCAAGAGGTAAAAATTGAGAAAACATGATCAAGAAGAGCTTTCGATTTCTGGAAACTAATCATTCACGAGATTTGAAGTCAAGAAACATTCAATCACTGGTCAGAGAAGTTCTTCCTAGACACATAAACAAATTTGGGCATCTGAGGACACAAAAGACTTAATCCAAAAATTTTGCAAGTGGGTTCGCAAGCTGGCAGTGATGTACAGTGCGAGAATCAAGGATTATCGCAGGATAGACACAGGCAGAATGCGAGAAGTTCACACTAAATTGAACAACAGGGTGCGAAATTTAGTGGTTCTCGCAGGCTATAGAAGGGTGCAGTGCGAGAAGGTTTGTAATCAATCAAATTTTGGAAAAAAGACAAAACTTCTAAGGGAACTTCTAGATCCAGGGAGTCTGTAAGGGTCTCCTCAAAACTCAAAGATTGATGGAAATGAAAAAATGGTAGGTTAAGAGAAAATGGCCAAGAAAAAACCACCAAAAATGGGTTGTATCCCCAGTGGAGTCGCCAATTTTGTTATCGGACAAATCGGTAGGTGCGGACACTAACAGATCTCCCTAGATCCACCTAGATCTAGAACAAAACAGGACAAGACATGACTCTTTCCCTAAGTTGTAGTCATTGAATCTACTAATAAGAAGGAATGAGTGACATATCGTTATATCGCTTCCTTAGGTATTTTTTGTTCCCACTTCACTTCGGTGCTCCCGTGACGTCGGGTCCAAGACAACACAAACCAACCAAAGTGAAGATAGCAAAGTATATTCAATGTCAACCTATGCATATGATCGAGTTACGCAATAAAATAAGAGTGATTTTATGGGAAAGGGACATGCCACTGTATTATATTAAATGAAAGTAGAAGATACAACCTGATCGCCTTGATGTCACAAGCTTCCTTTCAGTGACCCTTGGTTCAACCATGCATACTTGCTCTGCACTTGCATGAAGAAGATCTAATTCCTCTTGATAGACCAAATAGAGTCTTCAAGCTTCTGTCCAAGCAGGGTTCTTCACACAATTCTTTCACCAATTCTTCATTCAATCTTGCTTAACATTTTCCATGAGAAACCTTTCAATATATAGGAGAAGGAGGGATGGTTAAATGGATGAGGATGATCCCACCAAATCTGAGAATTCAGTAGGATGCCAACCATGTGAATGCCAACTCATTTTCTAGAAGATCCCCTTCTAGAACCTTCGTGACTTCTTCTCCTTTCCAAGCTTAAAAATAGGTTTGCACCCTATCTATGGAGCAGACTATGAACAGTTCGCACCCTAAGTGTGGGTGGCCTGCGAGAATGAGGGATTCTCACACCCTGTAACATAAGCATCCTGCGAACTCATCTTAAAATTGTGTTTTTTGGAAGAAGACAGCAGTCATCTTTCTCAGGAAAAAATTCCTTGTGGGAGCCTGAACACATCACTTGTAGAGACATCACCAGAGTGACCAAAATCATGTGTAACAATTTCCACCAAGCAACAATTTATGCAGTTGAAGATGAAACTGATCAGATTGTCAAGGATCAGCAGGCGGAGAATAGTGAAGAGGAAGGGGTTGTTTTGGAAACTCTTGCACATGTAGAATTTCTTCCTTTTTCAATAGAGGAAGAGCAGATTGAAAAAGAGAGCAAGTTGTTCAGATCCCATGGATGACAAGATCAACACTATAGTTCTTTCAATGACAGAAGATCAGATTGAAGAACAATTGCTTCGTATTAATCATCAAGTGAAGGTAATTGAGCATATTGTTGAACATTCATTTGTTGATTTACAATAGCCTCATGAACAGAAAATAGAAGCCATCTGCCATAATAATCAAGAAAATTCTTAGACATTAGTTTATTTCTTGATTGTTAATGAAACAAGACATCATACTATTGAAATCCATGTTTCTGCATTCAAATTTGATGAAAGTTTGCAGCAGACATGCTTTTCTCTTAGCACACAAGATACATATGACAATGGTCATTTCAGTTGTCCTCTATTTCTTGATGAGGATCCTAATTCTAAGTTGGTTTGTATTGAGAGTCCTCATTCATCCATTGAGTTAGAAAGTAATGAGCAACATGTTTGTTCCCAGAACTTAACGATCAACCTGTTCTGCAAATGTTAAATCAGCAAGGAAAATTAAATAGTCAAATTCCTTATGCTTCGTCTGATAAAAGATAGATTTTAGATCCTTTTAATCATTATTATTCTCAAGAATGTGAGAATGCAGCCCAAGACAGTCAAATTGAAAAGGTATCTAATGTAGAGTGACATCTTAATGTGCATATTATGAAAGGATGTGTTAACAATGATCTTGTTCAAATAGTTGTTGATTCAGATTTGCTTGAAGAAAAACTCATGCATGAAGTTTCAGATTGGGAGGATGATAGGCCAACCATTGTCATTCAGTTGGAGGACAGTCCTAAAAAAGAGAATCCAGTGATTACAAATGATGTTTACCTTTCTCCTCTTGTTGATTCACAAGAGGTAACATTTCATGATTTTCAAGATCCTTTGGGCAATCTTGTGCAGGTATCGGTGAAGGTGAACATCCTTTTGTTACTCAGCATAAGTCTTGGTTTCGATTTCCATTATGAGTTGCCTGTATACACATCATTTTGTCTTCTTACATAGGAGGTAAGCAGAATTTGAGTGAATGACCATCTCATTTTTTGTCTTCATTGGAAATTTCGTATCATTTGAGTGAGTTGTTATGGATCAGTTAGAATAGGTAGTAGTATGCAAATAAGCTCAGCTCTTTGAGCATTCCTTTCAGCAATTTTCTCAGTTTCATATTGCAGTACAATTTCCAATTTAGTGTGCATTTCAAGTTCAGCTTCCAATATGATTTGGTATCAGTTGAAGATCAGAACAGGTTGCAGATTTTGGGATCAGCCCAATGGATAAGGCACTGATTTAAAAATCCGGAGATCTGATATTATTTACACCTCCTCGGGAGATGCCATCCCCAATGGGAGCCTATGTTAGGGTCCTATAGTATAGTATTTTGTTCTCCAGATTACCTATCTTGGAATTTGCTCTGATCATTTTGAGAATGTTTTCATGATAAGAAGATCAACAGTAATGGTCCAGTGATGTATCTAATGTTTCAAAGAGGTGTCCAGGTATATCCAAAGTTGGCAAGTGGTAAGTTGGAATTATGATGCATACATATGAATGTTTGAAGGTTTAGAATGGTTCAATCATTTGTTTTCATGAATTTGGTTATATTCCAATTGTGGCATAAAATTTTACTTTCGGCAGCTAAGGGTCAAGTTTTTATGTGTTCTAAGTTGTTGAAAGTTCCCAGTTTCAGCAGCTAAAAAGGCAGGCGCAACTCTCAGTTAGTTGTCGAAAGTGCAGAGTCTACTAATGGTTAGACTATCCCATCAGGCTCTCAAACAGCCATCATTACACATGTCATGATGATCTTAAATGTTGTTGAAATCGTCTATGAGGATCATTTGTCATGATCTGGGTGATTTATTATGATTCTAATTGATGTTTTAAAAAATCATTAAACCCTAAGATATCAATTTGAAACCCTGATCATGTTTTCATTCGCCATTACCATTTCGTGTAGCAAATCACATGGAGGTATGTCTTAGTCGGTTTTAAGTAAACATCATGATCTAAGGTTCCTTATTCGCCAAGTGGTTGTTTTTAAAATCTCAGTCATCCACAAAATTTGTTGGTCTCACGAATTTCCCTCATCTATTTTTCCTCTCTCCTTTTTCCTAGCACTGGCCTCCCATCCATCAAACCAAATTTCAATGTCTTTAAGGTATTAATAGGTTTTTGCAGATGTCTACTGGAGGAGCATTGCTTAGGAGGGAGCTCCAAGATATTTCCTATCTGGAATCTCATCCAGAGATTTGTCATATGTTTAAGGAGGTAGGTTGCTACAGGTTTTGTGAAAAATTGCAACAGTATCATCAGGGATATAGTTTATATTAGAGGGATGGCAGAGCCACAGATTCAGTTACAAATTGCCCCAAGTTTCTTCGGGCCTACAGATCAAAATACAAAATGTGATGCAACACTGTTTCAGCATAAGATCCAGCGTTGTTTCAGCATAATTTCCAGCACTGTGTTTCAGCATCTGTTCCAGCACTGTGTTTCAGCATATGTAACAACACTATGTTTCAACAACTGTTCCTGCACTATGTTTCAGCATATGTAACAGCACTTTGTTTCAGCTGTTACAGCATTGTGTTTCGGCATAAGTTCCAGCTCTGTTCCAGCACTGTGTTTCAACAACTGTGTTCCAGCATCTGTGTTCCAGCATCTGTGTTCCAGCATCTGTGTTTCAGCATCTGTGTTTCAGCTCTGTTTCAGCGTTGTGTTCCAGCTCTGTTACAGCACTGTGTTTCAGCATCTGTTCCAGCTCTGTTTCAGCATTGTGTTTCAGCATATGTGTTCCAACATCTGTGTTCCAGCACCTGTTCTAGCGTCTGTGTTTCAGCATCTATGTTCCAGCTCTGTTACAGAACTGTGTTTCAGCATCTGTTCCAGTACTGAGTTTCGGCAACTGTTCCAACACTTTGTTTCAGCATATGTTCCAGCATTGTGTTTCAATGTGAGTTACAGCCCTGTGTTTCAGCTTGATACAACACTGTTTCAGCATATGTTACTTCTCTCTGCACTTTGGAATCCTTTCTAGCAAATTTCAGACATTTGCAATTTCTGACAGGAGCTCTCCGGACGTTTCCTTCTCCCCAAATTCTAAGGGATTGGTTCATGATATAGCAATTGGAAGAGTGCAAGAGGGAGGCATGGGTTCATGGGATCTCCACATTATTCATGATTCCATTTACTGACAGCACCCCAGCCTCCAATAACAYGCCTTTGTTGGCTTCCTTATCAGCCATTCGGTTGAGGTCCCTTAACACGTGAAAGAATTGATAGGAGTTCAAATTCCTTAAGAGGAGGCGAATTTTATCAAGGAGATTGTTGAGCTTAGTGCTTTGAGTTGTGGAGTGTTTGATCATGGCCTGTATTATTATTCTGGAATCACCTATGATTGTCAAGTCCTAGGTTCTGAGTTTAATTGCCTGGTGCAGACCTTGCCAGAGAGCCAATGCTTCAGCTCTTTTATTGGACTCTATACCGAGTCCAATAGAAAATTGTGTTATTATGTCCTCTTTGGGATTTTCGATCATGCCCCCTCCTCTAGCCTGGCCTGGGTTTCCTTTCAAGGCCCCATCAAAGAAAAGGATAGGCGTTTTAATATTGCTTTTCCAATTTGCAAATTCATTCCCGCTTTTTCTGATCTCCCAGCTTTCTTGGATTGGTTCACTTCTCTTTTTGCTTTCTAATCCTGGTATATTGAACTGGGCTATCCAACTCCCCTATTCTTCATCCAACTTGTGTAGCTTTACTGTGGAGCAAAGGTGAGAAGTTGATTCCCCCAGCATAGCTTGAATTTTAGTGGCAATTCTGACTTCACTCAGTTGACTTTCTTTGAAGATTTTGTGATTCCTCTCTAACCAGAGATTCCATGGGACAAACTTTGGTAGTAATCCCCATATCAAGAGAGTTTGGTTTCTTTTCTTGTCAGCAAAGGGGAACAAGGATTCCCATTGGAGGAGTA
>ML791635.1:48054-84967 GCA_009831015.1 Picea engelmannii | reverse complement strand
TGTGGAACTGGTTGAGGGCCAGAGTCCCATAAACTGACCAATGAGTCCTTGTTCAGAGAGAGATAGGGCGACTTTCATTGGATATTCAGGAGGGAGGTCGATCTCTGGAATGTCATTCAATTTCTTGACAAAGCTCGGAGCTTCTGAGACGGTCGACTTCTTGCTGCAAGCTTCTACCAGGCGTCGAAAGGAGGAGGAGGGGGAAGGAGGGGGCAGCGGCTCCCCTCCCTGGGATTCTATGGCGGCACGCTCAAAACCCTATCGTAACAGAGCTAGGTCAGGGTGCGTGCGTGGATCGAGGGCTAGAGCAGTGTTGTTGATAAAAACGTCTTGAATTTTCCATACTTAGATTCTAAGTCTGAGCCACCCATGGAGAAGTGAGAGGAAACTGAAGTTGAAGCTCCATCCTTTGAGATACCTGAGACATCAACAAAAAGAGGATCAGTAAAGCATCCAAGATTTAGAAGCTGAAAGAATAAGTCACATAGCTTAGGTTGTTAGAAAGAGTCATAAAATCTCATAATCGGGCTATGAAAAGGACATATGATGAGGTAAGAGACTCATTTAAAAGGTTAGCTCTGATGCATGTAGCTCTGGAAAGGAAGAATAAAATATTTTCTAAGAAAAACCAAAAAATTTACCAAATGATCAAGTTCTTGATTTTTAAAACAGCACCTAGAAAACCTAAACCAAGAACTCATCTCGGTTTAGAAGCATTGGTTGAAGTTTCTATGGACCTAAACAATAAATCCTAAGAGTTAGATAGAGTAAAGGAATCAAATTTTGCAATTTTGAACGGTTTTGGAAACTTAGGACTTTCGACAGCTTATTTTGGTCCGCAGAGGTGCTTTTAGTTGTTGAATCCTCTGACTTTCGGCAAGTAAATCGTCTTTGTTCTATACGTGTTAGCTGTCGAAAGTTCGGTTATGAACAGAAATCACAGAAATCTCCTCAGATCAAGGAAAATGGATTCTTCAATGATCTCAAAGGCGTCCAGAATGATTTTATGGTTATGAATCATCCTCAATATGTTTATGTCAAGTTCAAATCAAATTATATTTAGTTTTTATAAGTCAAAGCATAACCTATTTCTTGGGATTTTCTTGTATTTTCCCTAGTTTTAGAATAGAAGACAGTAAGAAAAAGGGAGTGGATTTTGAAAATTTGAGAGAGGTTTTTGTTCAGTACAAGTTGAAGAACAATAACCTCTCCCATAATTTACACATGTGTCATAAATTGGGATATTCAAAGGTATCTTTGAGCCCTATTTTTCAGTTTTCTAGATTTTTTGATTGAGACATATGTTTTCGAGAAGGATTCCAGCGAGTTGGAGATGAATTTCAAAAAACCAAAAGAGGCTTTTGTTCAAGACAGACTCTTCTACCAAAAAATCCTCCAGTTTTGTAACAGTTATTAATATCTGAGAGATATGATCTCATCTTTGACCCCCAGTTTTCAGAAAATTTGATCTTTTTTTCATGGTAGACAGTTCTAAAATTCGGTGTAACGGTTGCTATCTTTGGGAAATTGGTTGGATTTGACCTCCTAAGCTTGGGGGAGAGTATTTTCTATAAATTGTTGTAATTAAAATGTGTGAAGGGGTTGGACCTCAAGAGATGGATGGTATTGAGAGACCATCATCTATTGTAAAGATGCTCAACAGGTTGTAAGTGACTTCTTGGATGAATACAAAGGCCTTTTGTTCCCAGATTCTTATTTCATGATCATGTGGTGAAGTACCTCTTTATGTAACCTGTTATTATCTTGTCTCACATATTGTTTTCTTTCCTTATCATTTATAAGATATTATGTTTTAGGATTTGTCTTAGACACCCTGATCTGGCTTAAAATGGTATTAATGTTTTCTTCTGAAAATTGGATGTAGACTTAAGATAAGCTATGCTCTGCATTTAAATTGGACCCTAATATATGCTTATTTTCCATTTCACTGATCCACTGACATGATTACCTTGCATGGTTATTGTTTGTCTCAGTTATTCATTCATTTAATCATCTTTAACCATTGTTGAATCCATTTTGCCCAATGGTCCTCTTTTGTTGTCTCAACCAAAAACTCTAAAAACAAACCAACCTTATACTTCATAACTAGCCTAATATCTCATCTCAAGAAAGCTATATCAGACAGATAGATCCCTCTCTGAGTCTTGGAGGGCTAGATCCTTGACTCGAAGTGGTTTTGTGGTTACCCCTGTCGATTTCCTCCTCAGCCTGGGAAATTACAGGGTGATAACACATACTATGGTTAAAAGGATTAAAAAGACCTATTACTGATTCACCCCCCCTCTCAGTAATCCAACATATGTATGGTCCTACTTGGTACCAATTGGCTACATTGATTAGCTAGTCATATTGTATGGTTTCCCCATGTGTTTCAAGGACGAAAAATGTGAAGGGGGAGGGAATGTAGTATACCTAGGGAGGTAATATGGGGTACCTAGGGAGGTACCCAATGAGAATGTGGTTATGTATATTCAATGTAAGGTGGATTAGGTCCACTATATTATTAAATAAGACCCATTATGGTAGTTAGATATAATAAACGTGAGAAGGCTCTCTAGACGGTTCCTAGGAGATAGAGAGAGCTACATAAAGAAGTGTAAGCAATGTATTGAAACATAGTGAAGAATATTGTGACTGTATCAAGCATTGCTTGAGGAGTGTTATCCTTCCTCAAGGATTAATATATGGTGTTACCCTACCTCAAGGGTTTTGTCTACATTCTTGTGTAGGATATTTGGTGAATGGTTTGGTTTATTCTTATTGATATTGTGGAATTATTTTGATATTTATATTCAGATCTATTCATGATCTAGGATCTTTTCATCGAAGTGACTTATAAATAATTGCATTAAATGAGCATAAATTAAAGTGCACCATTAAAGAAGGAAAAGCTCAATAACGAAAAGACATAAGCATCAAATCTAAACATAAAAAATTGATAACGGAGTTTGTCCCTGGTGGACTACGTCTCTGGGTCCTGCTCTCAAATGGGTAGGCCTTTTTATTAACTCAACAAAATAATTTGGAAAAATACATAAGTATACCTCATTCTGACATCAAGTTGCAGAATTTTTGCTCAGATTAGAAAACAGATAGCACCATTGAATTCATGGCGTCGAATTACCCAAAAATGATTGTCTCCACGCTTCGATCTGACTTTGGCATTCCTAGGCCCAAAAGAAACTCTATCTCAGTTTTCATGCCCTGCAACCTGAAATAAATGATAAGATTGTCTCAAAATTTGTGTTTGTTCGTACCCTCACACGCCTCTCCTCCAGCACCGAGCGGATTCACTTTTTAAATAAAAAAGTCGACGATGTAAACAATGGAAGGTCGTTGGCATTATGGTTAGCAGAGCATGTATTAAGGCATTGAATAAGGGAGAGGTCCCGGGGTTGAACCCACAGGCCTCCCCTTTTGGGTATCCGTTGTAACAATGTATATATTTGAATGGGGTTTGTTCCCGCTAACTTTAGCAATGGTTAATTCTAACGGTTGGTCGCCAAAATTGGCGGGGCCACCAACCTTTTTAATATATTTTTTTTTTGGAAATTCATTCTCGGTTTATCAATGGGAATTTTCCCACTGCCACGTGGCAGCCCATGACGGGGCCACGTCGACCATTATACAATCACCCTGCCACATCAGTGTACAGTCTGCCAACTCATCTTGTCACATCATCCTTCCACATCAATCGCCACATCACTGTATGGATTGCCACGTGATTGTACAAACTGCCATGTGGCACATTTTTACTAGTCCACAAAATGATTCGAAAAGGCCAAATATGAGTGACACGTGGCAGCCTCTAGTGTTTTCACATCATCATGTTGACATCAGCATGACACATGTCGCCTCCTACGTGTGTCACGTATGTTTTACAAATGTTGACGTCATATGTACTGATGTTGATGTCAGCAGTAGGGATGTTGACTCATCCCCTTGCTGACTGGTCTAGGTTGACCAAACTTTGACCGCAAATATCTTTTGATCCATAACTTTCTTTGATGAGTTGTTTGCGTCGTTGGAAATCTTGTGACACGCTTTTCACAATGATGTCATTTTCACTGAGTTTTGAGAACTTTGAATATTTTCCCTTTCTCTATGTTATCAAGCCATTATGAGCTTCATGAGTTGCTTCCGTGAGTTTTGAGTTGTCCTTAGTCTTCTCTGGATCCTTTTTGGATCAATTCACGTACTTAATAGTTCCACAAGATAGTTCCTAAGGTCAAAGTTCCATGGGATATTTCCTAAGGTCAAAGTTCCCGAGGTCAAAGTTCTTGGGGTCAAAGTTTATGAGGTCAAAATTCCCAAGTTCACAGTTCCTAAGGTCAAAGTTCCTTAGCTCATATTGCTTGAAGTCAAAGTTCCCGAGGTCATAGTTCCTTAGGTCAGAGTTCCCAAGGTCATAGTTCCCAAAGTCACAGTTCCCGAGGTCAAAGTTCCTTAGGTCAAAATTCTCGAAGTCATAGTTCTTGTGGTCAAAGTTCCACAAGTCATAGTTCTTGAAGTCAAATTTATGGGTGAGTTAGTACCTAAGGTCAAAGTTATGGGTGAGTTAATTTGTTTTCCTATTGAAGGATAATTTGATACTAACAAATTCATATTAGATTTATTCATTTATGTTTCTATAGGAACAATCTTGGAGGATTATTTTAACCTTAGTGTATCAGAGCCTTGGTGTTGTCTACAATGATTTGAGTATACCTCCCCTCCACATTTACGAAAGCACCTTTGTAGAAGACTTTCAACACTCTTAGATCAACCAATAGATTTTTGTTGTTTTGTCCTTTTCCTTTTGGAATTTGACCATGATCCCTTTCTTCAAAGACGTGTTTATAGTGCTTAGCACCGACGAAAATGGGAGAGATAACTTTTTGGACACCTAAAACTCCAATTAGTTTCAATTTTAAGCCCAAATATGAGAGATATATTTATTTGCACATAGAGTAATTACTCCTTGTTTTGAACAATAAAATCTCCAGAAATTGTAACCTTGTGATTTGGTCTGATAATCTTCAAGGAATGTCGTAGTACTATCTATTTGGTGAAAACAGTTTGTTGTGATAATGATTATGCACAACTTTGAATAGAGGAATGTGTTCAAATACCAATTTTGGAGTTCACATTAATACCAATACCAACACCTATGATACCAATGTAGATGTTAGGAAAACATGTATTTTGAGAAAAATATTTGAGTGTAGAGAGAATATAATTGGGAAAGTAATGTACTTCTGTGCTAATCTAAAGTACACAAGCTTGGATGTTGAATGCTACTAATTTGATGGCACAACTTGTGAAAGCAAGGGAGCTCTAAAATATTTCATTTGTAACAAGTTAAACAAGATAATTTTAGAGAATGCCCATTGTTTGAAATGTACCTGTGTAAGCTATGGATAATTAAGCTACATATAATGATTTGTACAAATGGTTGTATAATTCTCTCTCTCTTAATGAAATCATGTTATCCTTCTCTATAATGTTTGAGAACACATTGAACACCACGTGATTTTACTTTCATTTATTTTTTGAATGTCAAAGTCTTATTTGTCAGTAGTGTGTTTTTGGGTATTTGGTTGCATATAGGTATACAATGGTTTGATTTCTTCAACATACACAAATTAGTCCATGTTGTGCAATTCAAATTCATTTTTTTCTTCTTGTGGAGAAGAGTTGAATGTATTTTAATAATTGATCAATCTTAACTACAACAATGAAGTACACAATCAATTGTAAGGGGTATACAAATAGTTTGATATTTGGAAAAAATAAAGTCATCATCAAAAGTTCAAGTTCAACAATAAGTAGATAGGTGCCACTTCCAAAACTCCTCCATCTATAAATAAATCTAAGTTATTAATTTATATGTAATATAACCTATTTAATAAATAAATAAAAATAATTGTATTTTACTTTAGAAAATTAGTATGTATTCCATATCAATTAACTATTTTTTTAAATAAATATTATATAGAAATGTTTGAATTTTTTTTCTTTTATAAAATAAAAACTATTAAATATGTTTTTAAATGATAAAACTTAGTATAATTAACACAATGAAGATAGTTATTGGTGGTTGTGATTTGTGATGTGGTTTACTCATCACCATTATTCAAGGAAAACCACATCACACCACTTAAAATAACAAGTTAGTGGTACATTATGAGAGAGACTTTCACTCCTCTTAGACTTCTTATGGTTGGACTTTTAACCTATTTCTTTACATCCCAAGAATAATCTTAATCATTCAAAAACAATTTTAAAACTTAAAAAAAAAAACTTTTACAAAATTTAAAATAACATTTTTCAAATATCATTATTATTTATATTTATCTTCTATAAAGTGAACAACATGTCAAGTAGTTGTAGCTCAATCGGTTGAGTTGGTAAGTTTTCTCCTCCCCACCCAGGTTCGAGTCTTTGAGTCTTCTATATTCTTTGGATTAAAAAAAGTAAATAACCCATAATAAAATATATATATCATTTTTTATAATTTTGAAATTTTTATTAACTCTAATACATTATATTCATATTCTTATTTAAAATTTTATATTTATAAAATTGTTTGATAAAAATCTATTACAATTTTAAAAGTTATTATCATTTAACATTTATTTTGATTTCATAATAAAGAGTATCTAATATTTTTGAAATCCTAAATAACTTTTTCATAATTAATATTTTAAATTGAAAATTATTTACTTTTCATAATTAATATTTTAAATTGAAAACTATTTAATAAAAAATATTATTTTTGAGATTAAAAAAATAAATGTTTCATAATTAATATTTTAAATTGGAAATTATTTAATAAAAAATATTATTTTTAAGATTAAATAAATAAATGTTTTATAATTAATATTTTAAATTAGAAATTATTTAATAAAAAATATTATTATTGAGATTAAGTAAATAAATGTTGAATAATCATGAAGCAAATTTATATTTTTGAAAGAAATAAAAAGAACATGTACAAAGAAACAAAAAGAGCATCTACAATATTAGAGTCATGAGAAAACTCATCGATGTAACAAGCTCATAGACCCTGTAACAAGCTCATAGACCCCTTTATTACTAGTATATTTAAGGTGCAAATGTTTTGTTTTATTATATATGTTGAAGAATGAAAATTTAAAAACAAAGAAGGGAAAATACCATATCATTACGATATATAAGCCAATTGCAACAGAGAATAAATAATCATGTAGAAGATCTTGAACCTTATGGAATACCTTTTTTCACATATTTTTTAGTTCATTGAAATGTTGTTTACTTTTGGCCATAATTGTGGCCTATTTGCTTGCTCGTGAAATACTGCCTACTGTAAGGCCCATTCCCCAACAACCTAGGATATCCATTTGCTTGCCCATTGGTAGAATTCTTACAGTAGACTCCAGTCCCACACTTTATTTGAAGAGAAAGTTTGTGAAGTCACTGTACCAAGCATTATCGTCTCAATATTTGTCTTTCCCTCAAAACAAAAAGGGATTTCTAAACCAACAGACTTGTTCATCAGTTTTATCACCGAACATCATGCAAACTGGAAAAATTTTGATCTGCTCTCAAGGAATTTGTAGGCTATAAACTTCAGATCACATCTACATGTGAAATCTCAATGTCTAGTAGATCGCAACCCGTCAATCTATCCAGTGGTGTGGTGTTTAAAACTCAAAAAATATAAGGCATTCTCACCATCCGGAAATGAAGCTTCACCAATACCCACACCTTGTAATGACTTATCTACAATCCACTTGAAATACATCAATCAAAACAACCACAAATATCTAGGATGAAATTTAAGGAGGCAGATCAACCCTGGTTATGCAACAAATCAAATTCCCTAACTCGGATCGATGCATAGGATCCAACATTAATTGGAGTTGAACCATGGGAATCTAATGCAAACACACTAGAAAGAAGTGGTGGAGGCCATGAAAGCCCAATGCACAACTTTGTGGGTCGGTACCATGAAATCTAGTGCCCCCAACTTCGACAACTAATCACATGGACAAATTCAAATTGCAGTATCGATCTCGAAAACCATCCAAATTATAGGTTGTTTTTTGTTGCTTATTGTTGCCACATAATTGACAGTGTGTGGTAGTGATTCATTGTAGGATTGTTATCGCACAATATGTACTTGCCCAAAGCCCAAGGCAAGTGAGGAAAGATTGGTGTAACAAGGGGGTGACCTATCATTGTCACCTTAATAGGAAACTCCATTCTGTTTAGGAGTGTATCAAGATTACCCCAAGGGAGACGTCCCCAGTGACCTAAAGGGTTGATGAAACTCAAGCAAGGATGCAAGAATACCCCCCTATTACTGGTCACTCAAGTTAAAAGGTTCTTTAGGTCTTTAGGAGATGAAGCAAAAGTGAAAATGAAGTGCACCTGCCCAAAACAAGACAACAAAGGAAAAATATGGCAACTTTCAAGTACAAAATGAAGTTAGTGCTTCATAATACCATGAACCTTTGAAATATAAGCTAGCTGATATAAAATTGCGTCACTATGAGAGTTTACAACAACTATAAGTATTTTGTAACGGCTGCAAGAAATATGCCTCGGAATTGCTTGAAAAGACAATAAAAAGATAGCTTTTAATGATAATCAATTGTCACATGCAATTTCTAAGGTGTCTAACTAGCATTAAAGGTCAGTTTTGCAGAAAATTTGTTGCACTTAGATGGTTGTAGCAATCTTTTGTAACAACAACAAATATATTAGTGATCTAGGCTAAGTTTGGGTTAATTATAGTTAGTAAAATCTTAGGAGAAGAGCGTTTGATCAATCCTTCAATAATAGAGAGGCTAGAACTAGTGCCTTATAGGGATTATGGAGTCAAATGGAGGCTTCTTCTAAGGCTGCAAATCAATTTTGATAGTGCACAAAATTCTAAGAGGGAGAATGCATAGGAGAAGTAGTAACTTAAGTCACCATATGCATTTTCCTAAAGAAACAAGATACTAGGGTGTAGGAAATTCTAGGCCTTAGCACCTTTCTCTCCTTAGGATTCTTATGGGAAAAATTTAGGCAAAGATAACTAGGTCAAAACCTTAGAGTGCTAGCAAATTAGGGCTCTAGGGTTTGACTAGTTACTAGATCAATTCAATGAAAATCTTTGGCAAATAGAAAGTGAGAAAGTAGAAATTTAAGTTCCTTACTTCAAGCATTAAGTATACCATGCAATCTCATACTCTTGTATGAGCAAATAAAACCATACATAAACCATTCAATAAATGACAAAGAATGCAGATTTTACCTACTTGCACCAAGAATAATCATGAAAAGGCCATGCAAGATCACCATAAAAGCTTCCAAGATCGATCCACTTGCAAAAAATCAGCCTTATACAAGAGTGTGCCTCACAATTTCAGCCACTAGCCCTAACTAGGGCGCAAATTTCTGACCTCTCCTCTTGTGTGAGGAGTTCTTATCTAAAAATGAATGTATTTTTTGTTTATTTATACAAAACTGGTGACCTTTAATTAATTTCAGGTCAAATAAAGGTCAACCTGGCCAATTTACAAATAAATTCAAATTAGACATAAATAAAATTAATAAGCATCTAAAAACACTTCCAAGGGTGATGCCATGCCCTTCTAGGGTGGCGTTGAGCCCCTAAGGTGGAACGTTGGGCTCCAGATGTTGAACGTTTGGCCTCCAAAGGCCTTGGATGATGCCCACACGTGCCAACTAGCTCACAACTGCCCTCAAAATGCAAACCCTAACTCTGGATGATGTCTAGGGTCATGATGGTGATGCCATGGTCTCTCAAAGGTCAACATCCAGGTGGAAAAAAAAGATCCCCCTGGGTCTAGGTCTACCAGGGTGCCTCCAAGGTGACATCCTTCTTTCTTCCTGGTGCAAATCTCGGATTTCTTCTTTCCCCTGGATGGGGTTACAACATCCGTCTATGGGATTTCATCCCCATGAAGGTCTGAGTTAATCATTCCTTCATGTGTCCACCGGGAAAGGTCATGCAGTAACAACAAGTACCCCCTCCAGGGTTTCATGAGTCACAGGGATCATAACATGTAAATCACATCCAATAATCAAATTACCCAAACATGTGCATCAAACCCCCTTTACCCCGACAAATGCTCAAAGACGTTAGGAAATTTAACAAGTCAAGTTTGGACAAGGTCTTAGGGTGTCCTATTGGGCTAATCCACCTTAAGTTTGGGGTGTTTCCCAAGTAAGAACCAATCCAGGTCATGTAAGTGTATGAGGTGGCATGGGGTAAGTGTTTGGGCATGGGTGCAGTGATAACATGGAAATGTAAATCTTACATGTGGGTTCCTTTGTAGAGGGTGAGTTGCACCTTGTCATGGATGTCATTATTTCCTAGCACATTCATTTCCTTTTATTCTTAGCTTCATTGCTTTTGATCTTTTGCTTTTATGCTTCGAGGGAAGAGTTAAGGGACACTGTCCTGGCTTGGTGATCATAAGTGACAGCGTTATCCACAAACATTTCACAAAGATGAGAATTTCGGCTTGTGATGAGACCCCTTTTCTCTTGGCCATGCCACCAAAATCCACTACCCTGGTTTGGTGACCAGATAGATGGCAATTTCATATCGCTACATTCCCATGGTCATAATAGGTCGACTCGTGATGAGGCCTCCTATCCACCAACTAATACCTTGAGTGTTTATTTATCTTATAGGTTTTATTTTCTTAGTAAAAAATTTTTTACTGCTTTCTCGGGAATCTTTGGGCAAAGCATCTCAAAGGTTTCATCTTTGGCTTTTAACTCTTGCCAGCTACTTTTACCCTCAAGGCCTTTAGCCCCTTCTTCCCACAAGGCAAGGTACAACCTTTCCTAGTCTCGAAAATCCAAATGCCCAAACAAAGGTAGGGGAAGATGAGAGGAGTAAAGATGGAAAGTGGTAAGTATGGAGGGAACGGACGATGACATTTCACAAACCCACCCAGTAGAAATATCAACTTACTAGGGCACCATGTCACCCTTCCACGTATGAACAAGTCAAAGAGCATAATTTCCAAGAAAACATTATGAAATGAAGGAGAATTAAATGCAACATATTCAATTTCTTCAAGAATTGGAGTGACACATACCATGATACCCGGACTCATTACCTTATGGAGCAAGACTTACTGCTACTTCAGGATCAGGCTAGTGGGATGGATATTCTTGTTGTTGATAAATGGGCACCACCAAAGAAAAGAGGGGCCCTCCTGGGCCATGCTCAAGTCATTCAGCTCTCGACACTCCATGTCTAGGACCTGTAGGCCATCAAGACATGATCTCCTTAGTTATCCCTATGGTAGGGGATAACAAGGCCTACATATATCAAGTTGAAGAATGAAAATGGGTAGAGTTCTGATCGAGGAAAATGCCATGGAATAAGATACAGAATAATTAGAGAGAAACTATAGAGATGTCTCCCACACAACTCTCTCGATGCAGGAACAATATCCATGGACTAATAATCTAAAAAAACTCTACCAACATAATTTTTGATTACCTGGATTGTCCGCCTCGAATCTTATGGAGCCGCCTACCTGCTCACTTTAACAACCATGGTCTTCCTCTTGAGAGGATCAACTGGTTCTTTCCGATTACGATATTTGGATCTTGAAATACCAACTACACATTAAGAGCAAACAGAATGAGTGGTTTGTTCAGGAGGCCATGGGATAAATAAAGTGTTGGGAAATTGAGAGGGGGGGTGAATCAGTATGAGCACTTTATACCACTTTTAACCAAAATATATATTCTTTCACTTTATCAACAATGTTCAATAGTATATCATCAATGTATCATCTATGATTGCCTTGAATGTATCATGAGAATATAATCATAAGCAGCATCACATCAAATACACAATACACCAGTATTTACGTGGAAACCCAAATGGGAGAAAACCACAAATGTTTTCTTATATATATCAAGAATTCATTCATAGGAAGCACCAACTTCCAAATTCTCCAGCTGCAATTGGAGGGAGGCTGCCACCCCCTATTCTCAAGCTCCAACCTGAAGGAATCTAAAACTCCCTGAATTCTCTGGCTCCAACCAGAAGGAGGCTACAACCCCCTAGGTTCTCCGACTATAACTGGAAGGTGGCTACAACCACCTAGTTCTCAGGCTCAAACCTGAAGGAAGCTCCAACTCCTTGATTCTCTGGCTACAACTAGAGGGAGGCTACAACCCCCTACGTTCTCTGACTACATCCAGAAGGTGGCTACAACCACCTACCATTGCCCCGTCCTGCCGCCCTAAAATATAAGTGTCAAATGATGAAACCACTACCACATTGCCATTGTGAGATATATCATTGTAAACATGTACCAACCTGTACCAACAACCTATAACCAACCTATGCCAAAATCATGTAATAAATCATGTAACAACAAATACCAACATGTACGTGACCTGTATATACTACAGCTCATGTATGTATGTGCCATGTATATATTGCAGCCAGTGTATGTGCGCAGTCTGTCTATACTACAACCTGTGTACACCTTCTAAGAACTAGGTTTTTCACCTTTCTAAACTCTGACTCTTTGTTTCCTCTGTTACTGTCACTGTCACTGCCACTGTCACTGATATTGTCACTATCACTGCCACTTTCACTTATACTCAACCTTATCCTCTCACATGGATCATATACCAAAGACACCTCTCAACTATATTTCCAACAAACACATGCCTCAACCAAGCATGATCCAACATCACCACATACCATCACAAGATATGTGTCTAAACCATGTACCAACATGTACCATGCATCAAACTATACCACAACCTATACCATCAAGTGCATCAATCATGTACCATAATAAGTGCATCAACTATGTACCAAAACAAGTTCATCAATCATGTACCAAAACAAGTGCATCAACTATGTACCAAAACAAGTGCATCAATCATGTACCAACCATGTACCTATACCATATATCATACCATGTTCCAACCATGCAAATCAACCATGTACATCAACCATGCACATCGATACCTCTACCTTATACCATACCATGTGCCAACAATGAAATGTATCTCATATACCATATCAAGCAACAAACATGTACTATAGCATGTACCATAAGATATGTTGAACAAGTAATACCAAGAGTGTATCTCAACCAAGTACCATCACCATTAAGAGATGTCTTCTATGCATGTACTACCATATGCCAAGTGTATATCTCAATAATGTATCAATATCAATGGTAGACCACTAACACAACAACCATACACCTTGTACCAATAAACCTAGAAGTGTACCAACAATGTATCTCACCCAACATGTACCATACACCATGAAATGCCTCTAGTCATATGCCTCAAGCATGGTCCTCAATATCACAAAGATGTAGTTCCATAACACAATATGACAAGCCTCAAGTATATGCCAATACCACAAAGATGTGCCTCTAACAATGAACCATAACAGCCATATACTAAGTGCGAATAGTGTGTCTCAAATATATAATAATCTTACCTCAACCATGTACCATCAAGGGCCTCCAAGACATACCTTAATCATGTGCCATATCATCCAAGATTCAAGCCTCAAACAAATACATAAATGACATACCTTAACTCATGAGAACTTGTAGAATGAATACCTGGGAACTTGCTTCAAACTCTAGAGACCTCGCATCTTCATCTTCTCAAGTTTTTATGGCTTTACCCTCATGTATGCACCCAATTATATTAATATTATCTCGCGTACATATGCACCCTATTATATTGTTAGCCCGTGTATGTACGCACCCTATTATATTGTTAGCCCGCGTACGCCTTAGAAACTAGGGTTTTCTCAAGCTCTGAAACTCTGAAACTTTTGGCCCTTTAGACCTTTGCTACCTCAGAAAAATGTCGCCACATACAACCTCAAAAATACCAAAGATAAACCATAACCATTCACTAAACCATAACAATTCACTAGATAGATGTTCAATATAAGTTTGTGTGTGTGTGTGCTAATAAATGACTCCATGAGGTGTATTTATACAAGTGATAGGTAAATCCCCTCCTTATTTTAGGGCTTCTAGGGTTTTCTTGTTACAACAATTTTACCCTTTTATTAACCAACTTGTAACGACCTAGGGGTTTCTTGACCACTCTTTGGGGATTCCAACTTCGCAAGACCATATCTCCCTAACCGTGGGGAACTATGTGACGTTCTACATATCAATGGAAACAGCACGACAAGTACTATCCACCTATGAGTTCCTTAGCTTCATTTACTCAATCCTTCAAGTCCATATTCCTCATTCAACATTGCTACTGGAATCATTCAAATGCCTCTGACACAACTCACCATTACTCTCGACCATACAAACGATAATAAACTATCCAATGATCTCGTCCACATCTCTTGAACTCTCCAAGGGTTGAAATCAATTGCTAAGGGTTGAAATCATTATCCATGGTCACTCTCCAAGGGTTGACATCAATGACAACCAACTGTCCAAACCATCTGTCTATCAATCTAAACCAATTGTCAGACAGTCCAAACCAACTATCCATCAATAATGATGGCAACACTTAGTCGTGATAACATTCATGCTCATACTCCTCATCAATGGTTCTCACTCTCCCCCTTTGACATCAATGGAAAAGGGTATCTCTCTTGGTATCTATCCCCCTTTGGGGCTTGATGTAGGAGCATCATCAACAAGCACACGTGGAGAGACAACTCAGAGCCTTAGCACGCCTTTGAATCATTCAGAATATTAAACGTTGGTGTTTCCTGCAAATCTTTTTTGAACTGGTTGAAAAACTGAAGAAGATCAAACTCTTGGGAGCTGAATGATCAAGAGTAATCTGTGAGTTTCACTCCTATACTTTAATGTAATGGAAATTAAGTAGCAGTTAGTTTTTTTTTTCTCGAGTAGACGAGTAGTCGGAGGGAACCCTAGGAGCCCTCTAGGATAAATAGAGGTTTTTTATGCCCAAATGAGGTTGCTGCAAATTAGTAGGAAATTGTTGTGATTTAGTTGTTGTTGAGTTTTTAGTTCTTGTTTTATCATAGTTGTAGCCATTTACATTTGAATGAATATAACAGAGGAAAATTGATCCAATGCATGGTGTTGCTACTGTTTACAATTCCCTGTTATTTTGTTTTCATGAATGAATGAGTTATGTTGTTGAGTATATGAAACTGTGAAGTGTTTGGATAAGTTTCAATTGTTTTTTCTTCGTTGAGTTCATGCAAGGTGTGCATATAGTCCGCAAGGAGTGCATTGACAGAGTATGTTTCGACTCAGAAGATCATAGGAGATAGTGTGAAACTTCCATTTGCAAGGAGTGCAAAGAGACTGCTGCAAGGTGTGCACAGTCACCGCAAGAAATTAAGTCTTGCGTGAGAATCTGTTGCAAGGAGTGACAGAGTATGTTTCGACTCATAAGCTTAGAAGAGATAGCATAAAATTTCCATTTGCAAGGAGTGCAAAGGGACTGCTGCAAGGCGTGCACAGTCGCCCGCAAGAATCCAAGTCTTACGTAATAATATGTTACAAGGAATGCACAGATCTGAAATTTGACTAAGTGTCGAAGTAACCCTCTAAGGAGTCGAAGGGTTCAAGAGAGAAAGATCAAGAGAGATAGCGGGAGAAATCTTCAAGGGGAATGAAGTTCTGAAGGTTTCACGAGTCATCGACTAATATCCGTTCAAGAGGGAGTGGGATCATTCTAGATCCTCGAATCTAGGTAAAGTACACAAGCTTTAAGTCTCTATGTGCACACATGAGCGAGGATTCGTCGAAGTCCCGAAGAGACTAGGGAATATCCATCATCTAGAGGGACAGGTGGCACAAGATATACAACTTCGGAAGTTTGTAGACAAGGAGAGAGAGAAAACACCGAAGAGTCAAAGTAGATCCTGGTCGTTGGTCGCCATGGGGTTACGTTTCAACAGATCTGAGACTTCGGGGGAAAGTCACTTCGAGGATTTCAGTTGAGAAATTGAAACTCCCGAACCCCGAAGAACCGAAGTAAATCATAGTCATCTAATTCAGAAGGACACGCGTCAACAGATCGTCGTCTTCGGGTGAAAGCACTCTGGGAGAAAGCGAAGACTGATAATTGAAACTCCAGAAGCCCGAAGAGTCGAAGTGAACCACAGCCGTCGATTTGTGAGGGAAATGCGTTGATGGATCATCATCTTTGGGTGAAAGCACTCTAGAAGAAAGTGAAGACTGAGAGTTGAAATTCCTGAAGCTAGAAGAGTCGAATTGAACCACAATCGTTGATCTGTGAGGGACACGCGTCGACAAATCATCGTCTTCAGGTGGAAGTGCTCTGGGAGAAAGCGAAGACTGAGAGTTGAAACTCTCGAAGTTCGAAGAGTCGAAGTGAACCACCGTCGTCGATCTGTGAGGGACATGCATCGACAGATCGTCAACTTCAGCTGGAAGTACTGCAGAGGAAGAAAGAGTTGATATTTTAAACTCTTGAAGCCCGAAGGGAGAAATCAATCGTAGTCGTCGCTTTGGAAGGAGGGAAAGCATTGCTAGATTGTGGAGATCTGAGAGTGAGTGAGAAGGGAGGAAAGGGGTCGTTGATTGATATTTGACCAAGGAATAAAGAGGACAGACCTCAATCATCAATCAAGAAGCAATGCCTGAGATCCCAATATCAACAGTCGTGCTTAATTGTGGGGACAGAAAGTGATCAGATTTTAAAAATCTGAGAGTGGGCCGCAATCGAAACCACGATATTTCCAAAGGGATACGTGGCAGTTGATAGTGAATTGAGGGGAGAAAAGTGGTGTGGTATCAAACCACTTTAGACCGCCCTGCAATCCTGTGCTTACGTGAGGACATAGCCCAAGGTCACAAATGGGAAAGGGATAACAGAAGAAGGAGCTAGCACCTGAACCTTGATAATTCAGCAGCGCGAAGGGAGAGGTTGTGGCTATCATAGAACCTGCACCAAAAGACTGAAAGGGCATGTGTTTAATCACAAGTGAGACCATTAAGGTTTCAGAGAGTCGATTCGGCTCCGAGAATTGAATATCCTTGACCAAGAGGTTGCGCATCCCTGAGGGAGAATAGGGGGGTCTGCATCAAGGTTGCTCCCCATTACTGAACTCTCCATGGGGCTACTCCCCTTGTATGCACTACCTCTATCTCTCCATCGTCATGACTTTCTTTATCTCTCAGCCTTTGACAAAGGATTAAATCCCCTTGTCGATATGTCTCCTCCTGACATTGTACTTGCTCTAACCAATCATGGGAAAAATAATAGCTCCCCCTGTGGGTATGTCTCCCCTTGTCTACATGCTATTGATCTTCCTTTCTAGATTCTCCCTCTCTGATTATTTTCCTTCTCTGCAAGAAGTAGAGCTACCTGTGAAATGTTTCATTTCCTCTCTTCCAATAATGTTTATTGTCCATTGGTGCTTCCTCGTGTAATTCATTGGCATATATAAAAAGCATTCAAAATTTGATTTCTTCATTTACTTGTCATGTTCACTTGACCATACTGTCAAATGATTTTGTTATGATGATATAGCTTATATTGACAAATTCTCTTTCCCTGTTCTGATATACCTTTCATTGCTTTCCTTTCTGTAATCAATTGATTTCACTGATTCCAATTGAAAATACATTGTTATGCATTAGTTCTAACCCATGCTCTATGTATGTACTAAGCATCTCACAAATCCATCTACGTCCATATGTCACAGACTATCCATAACTCTGCTACTCAATAGTCCAAAATGTTGATCGATCTATCATTGTATTATTCTGAAGACTTCACCTGAACATCACATATCAAATGTGTCCACTGGAAACCAAACTCTGCATGTCTAGAACAACATGTACTGAAGATATCTCTTCCTGAAAACAAACATAAAATTCTTCCTGAGTAATTGCCAATTGACACCTGTGTGGGAACACTACTTTCTCAATCGATCAATCTGTCATTTTGTACTTCTGTTATCTGACTGTACTGAATCTATCTATGTAAATACCTCATACTGCTCGAAAGATGGTTCATTGATCTGTAGTATCTACTGCATGATCACCCCTTGTTCAACATACATATTTACTGGGAGTCTCCAAGCCAGGTGGCTTGGAAAAATACTCGTTCGATGCAGCAACAATATCCATGGATAAACTAATAATATAAAAAAATTCTACCAATAGAATTTTTGATTACCTAGATTATCCACCTCGAATCTTATGGAGCCGCCTACTTTCTCACTTTAACAGCCATGGTCTTCCTCTTGAGAGGATCCATTGGTTCTCTCCAATTACGATATTTGGATCTTGAAAGACCAACTACACAGTAACAGTGGGAAGAATGAGTGGTTTGTTCAGGAGGGCGTGGGATAAATAAAACCCATCCACTGAATTTAAATTTCAAATTTTGCAAGAAGCGGGTTTTTGATGTATGGCATGCGTAGATGCATGGACTGACTAGATCAATAGTTGCGGGTAACCAATATCCAACCTGACTAAGCCATTTTTTATTGATTTTAGAGGTCTTTTATTACTTGAACCTCAGAAAGAGATGAAAAATCTTTAACTAAAGGTAGATTTTAAGTCTTTCAGGTCAGACTTACTGTTGTGTCTTTTTTTATTGTATTTTATGTTATCTTAATTTTAATACTCATATGTGTGGCCTTTCTCTTTACTTGATCTCTGAACATGGTTGGAAACTTTCCTGCTAGAGGCAATGGAAAGGGGATCGAAAATTACTCTAAAAAATAATTTTCAAGCAATTGATGAACTCTTTGGTGTAACAGTTGTGTAGAAATGTAGAAGACGCCTTGAGGCAACTTTTTTTTTTCTAGTAGAAAAAATTCCTCAATTATATTTTATAATATAGTGTGTTCTCACATTGAGTACATCGGTGAAGAGATCGTTGTCAAGTAAATCTTTCACCAAGCAAAAGGACAACATGCCAAATTTGCTGCCAAGAGATCAAAATTTAAGAAGGAGCGGACAATCGAAAAGATACATCAGATCTTAAGAAAAGAGTGAAAAAAAAAAAATTATGGAGTATGAGAAATGTGGATGCAAGGATTTTGAAGAAATAATGTAAGTGATGTTGAAAACCACTGACAAAGTGTGCCTCTCTTCCTAAAAAATTTGTATAGCATGAGTGGGTCCCTCATGACCATCCAGCCAGTGGTTGTAATAGAGTACACCTGCTTTCCTCTGTAAAGTTGTCTTTGATAAATGGTTCGCTTCCCTGTTGTACTCTCGAGAGATGTGAGAGAATGACAGTTTCTTGAAGAGGCGCTTGAGCAATCTCATTCTATCTTTCCAAGCCAAGAGTGTGATGGTTTGAAGTTTACCATGTTGATTCAGCCAATCAATGATAACTTTGGAATCCCTGATCATATGTAGGCTTTCTATGTTTAGCCTAGAAGCCAAGTGTAGTGTTTCTTAGGCACCCAATAGTTCTTCCCTTGTGTTGGTGTCCAGGCCACAGCAGAGATTCTATTTGTAAAATGAATTTTTATTGAGATTTGCCAGTCCCATACACCACTCAAAGTTCCATTTTGTTGTGATGCACGATCAAACCACCTTGAAGCAACTTATAACTAGAAGGATAAGGAAGAGGCATCTCATGCTCCTTCCATCTATAGAAATAGATACATCTTTGCAAAAATGAGATTACCGATTAAAATTTTTAACATAAACTTAAGTATTGAAGAGTTAGTTTATTATCGAAACTTCATTGTTGAAGAAGGGTGCAATTTTAAACATAATATTATTTTAAGAGCAATATGTAAACCCAAAAATTACTTTAAAAAAAAAACATTGCTTGACGAGTACCGAGGTACCAGGGCTGGTCAGACGGCATCGAAGCGGGACCACCAATACGACAGGAAATGGGAGGACAGTCACAGTAGGCCGCAGCCGTTCGTTGGAGATGGGACAAAATGGCACTGGTTTTGGAGCATACAAAATGACCTCCCGTCGCTGGAGACGTCCCGTCTCCGCCGCTGAGAATAGATAGCTTACGCCCTACTTTAGCTTCTGCTAGAGACTTCTGGACTCTGAGATACACAACTGTCAATCCTCTGGACTTTAGCTTCTGCTAGAGACTTCTGCATGGAGACTTTAGCTTCTGCTAGAGACTTCTGGACTCTGAGATACCTCTGGACTCTGAGATGGCAATCTTGTGATATGTGATAATTCAAAAATGACACATGCTTCCATTGATGTCTTTCTTTTGTGGGCACAACTGAATTTTTTCCATCGTTCTTGAAGTGGTTTTGCTAATTACAGCTAATTTATGATGTTCTATAAGGTTTGTGAAAGGTCCTTCAGTGGTACTCAGGGTGGTCCAAGCGCTGTCAAAGCGTTCGGGTGAGGAAACAGTGCGCGCTCTCCTCGCTCTGAACAACGATGGCGTTGTTGTCACCGTATCTTTGAGTGCAAGTCTCGGCTCTTGATGTTATTAGAGTTTTGGCATCAACGAATGAAGAATACAGGGTTTTACAACCAATCTATGAATCATCCACTGTACTCGCCCAAAGAATGACAACTGTAGTAACGACATTTTTAATGCCACTGTGCAGATTGTATTAGGAATATTCCAAGATACATTCTAATATTTCCAGTGACTGATCAAGCACTGTGTCGATTACCCCAAAGGAGGCCACACGTGAAGTAGTTTTTGGTTGGGGAAGACAGCCAGTTGTTCTGAGGACATTTAGCCAGTGATGTGACTAGTGCAGATTGATATCTTCTCCCTTATCTAAACAATGTTGATTGTGTCTCATAAACTTGTTTTTAAAAATGCAGAGGTTTCACTGAGGTTGTTAATGGCTTTAGTTATCATTGATGGGTAGTGATGGAGTGGTTGATATTCTTATATCAACTCAACTTATCTCTAATTAAATATTTTGCTTCTCAAGTTAATAATAATAATATATTTTTAAGGTTATAAAGTCCAGAGAGGTATAAGTTCAAATCCAAAGAACTTATAACTTTTTAAAAGAAAACACATGTTCTTAACTATTAGGCCCACTCAAGCTGTGAACTTACAACTCTCCGTGGTGGCATCTTTGTGCAAAAGCATCCATGCTCTTACATGTTCTCAAGCTAGTTTGTTTTTTAAATGTAAACAGCATAATTTTCTCATAGGATTTTATGGAATGCATTAATTTTAGAATGCATCTTGAAAGTCTGAAATGCTTGTTTCTGAAATCTAGTCTTATTTGATAGAAGAATTCATGATAGTCTTGTTTAATAGAGGAACTCATGATGCATAATGTAAATGTAGAATATGCCTAACTTTATTTTTCTTTTTTCATAATCAACTTAGAATATTAAAAGTTTAAAATGAACTATTATAATGCAAATAATTAGATATGTTATTGCCATTATTCTTTTTTCACAATGAACTTAGAATATTAAAAGTTTAAATTGAACTACTATAATGCAAATAATTAGATATGTTACGATAGTTTTCAATGTTTGACATGGGATATTAGATAGCCTTTATGATAGTTATAGAGCTTTGTGGATAGATTAGCTTAGCAAGCTTCTTTTTTGGAAGTAGGAAAGATATTTGTTCAACATCTTGTGGGTGGAGTGGTTTGGAATGAATTTGTCATTCATATTTGCTAATTTCTCTGCTATGAATAGTGTTGTTCTCAGTTTTTTGATTGGTGATTGGGGTGAACTTTGTTTCTAAGGTTTTTTATATGCATGATAGTACTCTCTGTTTTATATGCAAAGTTGTAATTTTTTTGTTTTCGGAAGAAGACTCTATTGTCTCGGTTGTGATGTTATTTTTATATTCTAATGGAATATAATACTTTTTTCCTGGGTGAAAAAAATATCTTTTTTGAAGATGTCAAATCAATTTGAAGAGTTTTCTAAGCTGAGTCTTCTTTGATGGAGGAATTCATGATGCATAATGTAAATGCAAAATGTGCCTCCAAAAGTTTAAAATGAACTACTATAATGCAAAGAGTTAGATATGTTATGATAGTTTTCAATGTTTGATAGCCAATATTAGATAGCATCCTTTATGATAGTTATGGAGCTTTTTTGAAGATGTCAAATTAATTCCAAAACCTTAAGCATTAAGAGATGATATTTTCTTATTTAAAAGTCTAAAAGAGCACTTGTGTTCTAAAGTGTTATGGATGAGGCTAATATGTCAATTAACTTCTATCCATCAATTTATTCTAGAAATGTTTTGAAGACTTCAATTTACACATATGACATCATTAATCATTTTCAATAGTTGTTAACACTAAGATATTTCCAATTCAACTTCAACTTTTAAATGGAGTAGCCACTCTCACTTCTCTCTTGGTTTACTTATTTAGTTTTAGGCTATTCATAAGTAATACATTGTTACAAGCTTTATATGTTCCATATTCACTTTAGCTTTTCACTTTGGACTATATAACTATTACATTAAAATAGTGCTAAGAGGCGGGTATAAGAAACATTGTTGCTAATTACACCTGTTGTTTATATTGCAATATAATTTATCCCATTACACATTGTTGGCACAGGGGCAGACCCAGGGTTCAATGCTCAAGAGCGCACCAACAAAACCCTAACTACCGGCCCTTTCGACAACACCTACGAAGCAGATGAAGTCTCACCCGAGGTAGAAGCAGGGGTGGTTGCAAGACTCAGGTGTCTGCAACCTTAGCTAGGACACAGATCTGTGATTATCTTACTTACAACGCACTTAGCATCAGTTATTTCCTAACATACATTCATTAATACACTTCCCAGAAAGCACAAAGCACCACAGTAATTACTCAGATCTAGCACTTAGCAATGATAAACATGTTATACTCAATAGATTAAGCACCTAGCATCTTATGTCTCATATCTAGCATGCATTCATATCTCATAAACTCGAAGCATCAATAGATCTATCTAAACATATCAGAGCACTTGGCAAGAGAGAGAGGTAAACACATAACAAAAGCACATAGCACCATACACACAGTTATAGTGGTTCACCCCCACCCTGGGGCTACGTCCACAAAGTCTTCTTTATATTATCTTGGTCAAGCAGTTACGGCACGGAGCTTCAATGACCCTTACCCTGCACAGGAAAATAGATCTGCGCAACTCGCTAGATCCTCTTTCCCCGGGTAGATCCAAGCACTAAGCCTTCTCACACTCTGTGCACTCAGCACTATTACAGCACGCATAGAGTATAGCACACACACAGCTCTTACAGTCACACAGACTTCTAATCACATAGATCTAACTTATGCACTAAGCCATCGACTAGACAGGGCCCCTTCTTACATGGCCTAGACCTCTATTTATATGTAGAAAAAGGACTAAACAATGGCCGACATCCCTTTCCCGTTACAATATTCCCAAAAAAACCCAAAAAGGTTCCACAAAAAGGTGGCAAGATCCCGTGATCTCCGCTTCGCTATGCGCTCCGTCTTCGACAGGCAGTCGAAGTACCAAAAGGTCAACTATGACCAAGTATTCCTCAAAACTTGGTTGAGGGCCAACAAGCCCCCAACACTCACCTGTGACTCGTCCTGAGTCACTCTTCTCTGAGTAACTTTGCCTCGAAGGCCTCGAGCTTCGCTCGAGCTGCTTCGACTTGTTGCTTTGCTACTGTTTCTTGCTCAACAAACTCCTGAATGAGTGTGTTACTAATTGGTCCTTCTAAGCGTTGCTCTGTTGTGTTCACAACCTGTTCCAGGTCTGTCCCTTGGCTCTCAATCTCTAAGAATAGTTGACATGCCCTATCCTGCAAAGGTTGAAGCTGTTGCGTTACTTCCATGACCTTGCTCTAGATCATATGAATCTATTGTTGTACGACGCGTTGTTCGTGGGACCTCTTCATTTTCTCTATGGTTGGTAGAGCCTTCAACTGCATCTAAAGTCTATCTGCCTGTTGCTTTTCCTCCTGGAGTTGCGACTCCAGTTTATGTAATTTCGGGTTCTCGGTCAGGCTCTCATGTATCTGCGCACTTCTCGTACTTAGTTGTTTGCATTCTTCAGTGAGTCCTTTGATCCTTTCTACTGTACTGTGGGCAGTTATTTCTCATTGATCGCGTTCTTCTTGAGGGGTGCTCGGTATAGCTTGGAGCTCTAGTTTTACTACTCTTTGTTGCAGTTTCTTAATGACTTTAGCAAGCTTCATTACTTGGCGTTCTATGGGTTCTCTTGCCTTCTATTCTAAGCCAGTCACAGGGAGAAATGCTTTGTTGACAGCTTCTTCGATCCCGATCTGGTTCGCGAGCAGCTGCTCCTTTTCTTTCTGGATCTTTGCATGTTCTTTATCATACTTATCTTGGATGGCCTCCTTCTCCTGCTGTGAAGCTTGGCGCTGCTCTATGATTTCCTCGTGTGCGTGCTTTAGGGCCTGGGTGGCCTACGATGTTACTTCTACTTTTCGAAGGCGTACTTCGACTAGGTCGGCAATCCTACGAAGTTGAACTGACTCGTCTCCTGCTTCGGTTGTTCCTTTGGCATAAGCACAGTGGGGACTGCGCGGTTAGACTAGAGGGCACGTTGTACTCCTCGGAGTTCAGCTTCAATTTTGTCGTACATCGTTTCTTGCTTGGCCTCCTGATTTTTTGTAATCTCTTCTATAGCTTCATTCAGAGTCACAAGGAGAAAGCTGAAGTCATCTCGATTGAGCGTGGTCTTCATCTTGGTCACGGTCACTTTGGATTTCTTCTTAGAGGAAGACTTTGAAGGTGACCCTTTTCTCTTCTTTAGAACTTCGACTTCGTCTTCTGGTTGTTGCTCGACTTCCTCTAAGTCTTCGTTGTTACCTTCTTGATCTGGTGTGATGGAAGTTGTCCTTACAAAGAGGCTATCCACATCTTGAACCTCTTCAATTTTCTTCGTCTTCTTTGTCTTCTTCGTCTTATTGGGCCCAGATGTGTCCTGCGCAGCTTTTGGGTTGTCAATATCTGATATGTTTGTTGGATCTGCTAGAACAAGGAGGTCTGTCGACCATTCCTTGGTGATTTCTTCTAAGTCTTCTTCAGTCAGCTTATAATAGGACTGGAGTTGTTCCTGGTGTTCATCAGCGTGTGGAGTTAGGTAGACAAAGTGGCGGTCCGCGCTGAACTTTATCAAAAGTCAGAACCTTTGTAAAGTGTTCGGGTTTATGCGAGGTGCACCCCTATAGTTTCTTTCATTTGGTTATAGTATCTGTGAAAAATGGCATTTGACTGCCACTACTTGCCCATGTCCGTCGAGTACCACAAGGTACTGAACTTCGCAGCTAACAGTTTGAATGGGGTGAGGTATGGGAAAGTTGCGCCTTTCAATATATCCCATGCAACAAAGGCGATCAATATCAGCAACCAGCTGAAATGGAATTCATGCCCCTGGTTCTAGGCTTCTCTACAGTCGATCTCTATCCGATTGACCAAATACTTTGCCCAATTCATCTGGAGTCCTTCTACGCATTTTTCGACGAGGTCCACTACGAAGCCTGATACTTGCGTAGGTCTATTCTTACGAACCAACTTTCCTGCTATCAGCTGACATGCGAGGCGCACTGCGCCACTCTCGATAGATGTGACCTTGTAACCTCGCGTGCCTTTTTCAACATTGTTATAAACCTCTTTAATCTTCTGTGAAAGCGCGCGGTCTGCAGTCTTCCCAGGGTAGTACTCATGGGGATCAGGGCCCTGCATGTTAAGCTCAGTAATCCTGTTGATCAACGTCGGATCAACAGTTATGCCATTGTTCAACCACAAGTATCCTCCATGGTAACTTGCTAACAACAATTTCACGCAAGCAATCACCTCCTGATGTCTGCCGAAGTGTGGTATTTTCATGACGTTGAGTAGAGTAGACTGTGCAAGGTTCATCGTCCATTGCTGAGGGACGATCTTCAGATTGCGGCCCTTAGTCTTTGTTAAGTACTTAGATGGTGCGAGCATGTTGTAGGCTTTACGGTCTCCCAGGTTGAAGTCACAACACTTCAACATTGTAACCTTGTCTTGATCTGCGTGGTAGGTGCGAACTCCTTTCGGTAGATATGCAGTGATTAGGGTGTAGTTGAAGTCTCGAGGGACACTGTCCCTGTCAATCTCACCACTTAAAGGAGGAATGTAAGCAGGTAGAATGGTTGGCACTATCCTAGTGTTGGATTCGTTGTGTCTATGCTTAGTTCTCGCCTCTGCGCTGGCTCGGGATGTTCCAGCTTGAGCAATCAAATCAGAAAAGATATTACTACAGATGAAGTCTCACCCGAGGTAGAGGCAGGGGTGGTTGCAAGACTCAAGTGTCTGCAACCTTAGATGGGACACATATATGTGATTATCTTTCTTACAACGCACTTAGCATCAGTTATTTCCTAACATACATTCATTAATACACTTCACAGAAAGCAAAGAGCACCGCAGTAATTACTCAAATCTATCACTTAGCAATGATAAACAGATTATACTCAATAGATTAAGCACCTAGCATCTTATGTCTCATATCTAGCATGCATTCATATCTCATAAGCACAAAGAATCAATAGATCTATCTAAAGATATCAGATCACTTGGCAAGAGAGAGGGGTGAACACATAAGAACAAAGCACATAGCACCATACACACAGTTACCATGGTTCACCCCCACCCTGGGGTTATGTCCACAAAGTCTTCTTTATATTATCTTGGTCAAGAAGTTACAACACGGAGCTTCAATGACCCTTACCCTGCACATGACAAGAGATTTGTGCAACTCGCTAGATCCTCTTTCCCTGGGTAGATCCAAGCACTAATCCTTCTCACACTTTGTGCACTCAACACTATTACAGCACGCACAGAGTACAGCATGCACAGAGCTTTTACAGTCACACAGAATTTTGATCACATAGATCCAACTTATGCACTAAGCCATCGACTAGACATGGCCCCTTCTTACATGGCCTAGACCTCTATTTATACATATAAAAAGGCCTAAACAATGGCCGACACCCCTTTCCCGTTACAATATTCCCAAAAAAACTCAAAAAGGTGGTGAGATCCTATGATCTCCGCTTCGTTATGCACTTCGTCTTCAACAAGCAGTCGAAGTACCAAACGGTCAACTATGACCAAGTATTCCTCAAAACTTGGTCGAGGGCCAACACACACTTGTATATGTGCTCTTGTTTTTATTTCATGATGTCACTGCTCAACCAAGTGATTCAACCTCGTGATTGTGCTCATAGAATTGTCTTTTGAATCTGAGTATTGTGTTGTTAATCTGAAAATTAAGAAATGATTGATGTTCCATGAGAGTTACAAAATAAATTAAAGTATTGGTCGAGTTCCACAACAATGTGACTCAAGGAGTAATGATTAGTGAGAAATGGAGGATGCAATCATGTCTAAGGCACTTGAGGAAAATAGGAATAGGGATACACTCAACATGGAACTAAGGAGGTTTTCAATGACCTTCCTTTGATTGTGATAAACAATCTATTGTTGAAATTACCAAATCCTTGCTTAGATTGTAATTTTGAGGTTTTGGGTTGATTTGGAACTCCCTCTAAACTCCTAAATTCATAGTTATTAGTTGAGATTGTGGTTTTGAAGTTAGATCGATCATGATATGGAATAACACCAACAAATCATTCCAAAAATTGGGATTGCAGGTTTGGGAGTATTTTTTGTCCAAGATTTTGAGGACTTTTTGTGTGGGTTATTATGGTTTTTAATGAGAAGATCTAGGGCATAAATAACAAATGAAAATTCCAAAGATTTCCTCCTATATGGGTGTATTTACACTACAATTCTTTTAAGATGGCTCACTTTACACTACAATTCTTGTTTCCTTAAACTAATTCCAACTATTGTCATCACAAATGTGTCAAAGTACACATGGAAAATAATAATTGTGTGTGTATATGTTACACGTGAAATTTGCACACCTAGGTACCTCGCCCTAAGTGTTGTAAAGTGTCATATAAGTGTCGCATACACCTTGACACCATAGAATAACCTATGTTACAATCCCTAGTCAATGTGGAGGAGGGATATATTACATGAAGGCCAAAATACCAAGTACACATGAATTATTATTAATATTCATGGAAAATGAATTGATTAAATGTGAGAATCAAGTGCACATGAATTATTATTAATATTCATGAAAAAGAAAGTAATTAAGTGTGAGAATCCACCTCACATTTGTTTTCCTATTTTTTAGGGAAGGTGGAGGATCTCATGGATGGTTGAAATATTTCCTCCTTAAAATCCTTGAGAGATATTTCCTCCCCAAAATCCTTAAGAGATATTTTCTCCCTAAATATCTTAGAGATCCCTTTCTTAGTGGATCTAATGAGAGATCCTCTCCATGGTGGTTAATCCTCCAAATCCTATATAATGAGGGATTTCCATGGAGGAAGGGGGGATGGAGATTGAGAATTATACCAAACTTATGATCTCATGAGTGGTATTCAAAGGAGATGGAAAGAATTGTGAAGCATCTAACTTATGATCTCATGAGAAAGATGTCATTTGGAGCATTAGCATTCTGTGTGTGGACCGTTTAAGCAAGGATTTGGACAAGGAGAGCTTGATGAAGCTATTGCACTACATCCATGGCTGTAAGTAACACTTTGTTCTCATCAATATAATCAATGCTTGGCCTGTTTATTTCAAACTTGTACTTGTTCCATATAAGTTTGTCTACAGTAGATGGATCTATTTTTTAGCTAATCCCAGTAAAGTAGGAAGTTGTTTGTACTTTTGTTTGTCTTGCAGGATCTACCAAGGAGCTCAAGATCGAAGCACATCTTGGACCTTGCAGGGACAAACGACGTTCATAAGGTACATTCTTTCCTCCTTCTCTTTTGTTCATCAGCTTGATTAGATCTAAAAGGAAGTCAATGTCCATGTTAAGCACCTTCTATCTTAGAGTTAAGAGTCTATCTCTCAAGAGGAAGTCTACCTGTCTGCAGGGAAATTTTCCTACAATAGAAATTGGCGACTCCACAGGGGACAAATCGAAATTTTCAGTTTTGGTTTTCCTCATAGACCTTGTCTTACCCTTTGTACTTTTTAGACCTTGTTCACCCCGTATGTCTGATTGGATGTGTTTATTGAATCCTTATTCCATCACATACACTGTGAATGCCAAAGTTTAACTGATTTTTTGGGTTTTTTGGACAATTTTTTGGGTTTTAGGACATTGGCGCTCCCTTGCCTATGTTAGCAGAGCGTTGGTGCTCCCTACTGGCTTTGAACAGAGCATTATAATGCTCTAGTGCCCCTTACACCAGAGAACCACCCTTTCCTCTACAAAAAAACCTTCCATAATTGTCTTTTCTGAAGTCCAGTCTCTGTTTTTTCCCTTGCTCAGCCTCTTTGTGCTTCAATACTTCTTCCTATTGACCTTTGACACTCTGCTTTTTGATAAATAAGCACTTTGTTGTTTAGATTTTGTGACCTTCTTCCTTATTTTTAATTTTTCCATTGTTGAGAACTTAGAATCAATCCACTGCTTTCTTCTCTCTTATCCGGCTGAGTGGGAACTCTGGTGAAGGGCATCAGAAATATGTGAATCGTCTCATTTGGTTCTGAGAGGTCATTTTTTCTCGGCATTTTTCTTTTGTTTGAGATTTTTTTATTTGCTTTGTTTTTCTTTTGCTTTCTTTTTTCTTCTTGTTTCAATCATAGCAAGAAGGTGTGTTGTTTGTGCGAAATCTGCTTATGCTTGTCCGAATCTCCTTGATTTGAAAGGATAGTTGGCAGGAGAAGTTTTGCATTGAATTAATCATCATTCGCATACAAACAACAAAGATACATCTTAAGTGATTGGTTTGCATATTAGAAGGTATTTCTTAAATGTTTTAGCATTAAACTGGATTCGATTGAGAACCAATTGATTGACGACATTCCATATTAGTGTTTGATAGTGAAAACGACTCTTTCTCTTTCCCTTAAATAGGCATTCATTGAAAAGAAACGATTGTTTATCATCTTTTATGCATCTTTTTTGGGATTTGAGTCATCATTCCATCAATTTCATTTTCATACACCCTTTGAGTTAAGAACAGATGTAAAAATGAATGCTAATTTTAAAATGATCTAGAACATTTTTTATTTTTAGGTTCTTCCATCAAAAGTAGACTAGGGTTAGCACTTTGGATTAGGCTATGAGTACAACTCTCCAAAGTTTTCAAAACAAACATTAGCATCCTCAGCTAGGGAGAGTCAAATCCAATTGTCATATCGGTTTTCTGGGAACCCCCTCTCACACAGGGGTTACGCACGAGGTCGCATTCGGGAGAATTACGGAGATTATCCCTCTATGGTTCAACTGTTTGTAGTGGTCGAATCGTATATTGGGGGTCACTTGAAGATATACCCACGATTATGTGTGGGAGCCTCTTGAGTTGATTTCAGACTTGTTATCCTGCCCATACGTTTGGATTAGACTATCGACTGTACCTGCCCAGGGACTAACTGTGAATTGGTGTCTTTAGTTTCCATAATCTTTAGGTACTTACACAAGGTGATGGTGAAGGGAAGTCTCACTGTACCTGGAACAGACATTGGTCAAACTCACTCGGGCTCCTTGGAGGGTAAATCCACAATTGCTGCATGGAAGCTTGCACCAAGGTGAAAGTCCGTTAAGCAGATTGTCATTGTAACTATTCCACCATATCCTAGCCCCTTCTCGACTTGATCATGTGATGTTGGATTTAATCACCAACTAGTACGATCATAGAGAGAAGTTTTGTTTGCTCGGTTGATTCCTAGATTTTATTAGTGTATGTAATTGTTTCTTTTTGTTAGTTGGCCCTAGATTTTCAGTGTGCTCTGTTATTCTCCAAAATTGAGCCTGTAGATGATAAAGGTCTTTTCCGATCACATAGGATACAAGGGCTTCCTCCAGAAGGATATCAACCCTTACCTCCTAACCCTCCAGAAGAAAACTACCATAGAGAGGTAGAAAATCAATCTGACACTGGAAGTGTTATTGCTCCTCCATTAGATAACTCAGAAGGCGCTTTAGTTACGGTTGAAAATCCCACTCCTCACACTACATCTGTGTCAGTAACCCCTCTCGGATCACTTTTGCTTCGTTTCGACTCCCTTGGGAACGTGATAGACGAGGAAGTCCCACGATTACCAGAGAGAAATTTTACCGAAACATATATGGGATCCACAGAACCAACCTTTGGTGATGAGTATAGGACTCATGTTCGTCCTAGTACTGCAGTAGATACAAATCCCACACCTACTCATTCTGTATGGAGGACTTCATCAGGACGCAATCTCTATGAACATTTCGAATCCTTTCGACAACCCTTTCATCCTCATGACCCTCCTAGTGAAACAGGACCATCCAATCAAACCATGAATCACTCATTCAATCAGGTTATTAACCCTACTGTTATGCCAGCACAAGTCCATCCTAATGCTGGAGTCATCACCTCTACTCATCTCCAAGGCAATTCAATCCCTATCCCCATTTCTACGAGCTTTTACTCTACGGCTCCACATGTTCCACACGATCCTGTTGGGACATCTTTTCAGCCGAGAATGCAGACCCCTGCTAGACAAACACAACCGGCTAGAGGGAAACCACTATCTAACAAACCTTTCCCTCCTGGAGTACTACCATTCTATGGCGGGCCTGCCCGTCCTGGGGAATAGCCCCCTTTTCATGCTCCTCCTGGAGGGCAACCTCTGTTTGCCAGTCATACCCCATTCGTAAATCCACCGCTGGCAAGGGGGAAACCTTTGTTTGTTGGAAACCCTTCACAATCCTGGGGAGTATCTTCAAGAGGCACTTTTATTCAACCCCACATTGGGGGGCACTAGTATAATAACCCACTAGGAGGAGTATCAAATCTTGTTCCTTCCGAAACATCTTACGGACAACCTTATCTAGGCGACATACCAAACACCACCTGGAGTTCTCCAGGACTACAGTCTTATCCTCCTCATGGGTCTAATCTATATCCTCCTCCGAGATCTACTCCTTACCATCCTCAAGGGAAAAATGTGTATCCTCCTTATGGGCAAGAAAATCACCCAGCCTATAATGCTCAACACCCACCGAGTTATGAAAATGTTTCTCATCCATCATCGAACCCTGCTTATCCTGGCCAGCAACAACCGTATGTAGGAGGACCTACTGGTTACAACTATCCACCTAACCCAGTCTATAGTCCTACCAGTGTTCCTATGCCGCACCAGTATCATCCACAGATTAACCGATAGTTACCTTTCCTTGCGACTCTGGATCTTCCAAACTTGTCTTGGTTAACTAATGATCCTATTTTTCATTCAGTTTGGCCAGTCATTCCAGCTAAACTTCTTTCTGATATTCTGAAATTGGACGAAAAATCTAGCGAAGATCCAAACAACCATGTGATGACTTTCCATTTGTGGTGTTCGTCAAACTCCCTCATGGATGATTCTGTGCATTTGCATCTTTTCCAGTGAACACTTACAGGCTCGGCAGCAAAGTGGTATATTGAACTACCACGTGCTTCTTTTCATAATTTCAATTCCCTTGCCATGTCTTTCCTCACACACTTTCAACTACCTGTTCGCTATGAGATGGGTATTGAACTCTTGACCTCCCTTCATCAAACCGACTCTGTGCATATCTCTGACCATATTCATGAGTGGAGATGATGACGAAGGATGATCAACGTAATCATTCCTGACATATTATTGGCGGAATGGTTTACTAAATCACTTTTACCCCCGATCGCTCGCGATGTCGCTATGGGTGGCACGGTCACAGAGGAACAAGCCATTGCTCGGGCTCAGTACTTAGATTTGGTTTATTCACAATCCGTTACTTTGTATGATTTGTTTATAAATGTTTCTCGAGCTAATAATGATCCATCTAAGTCATCATCATCATCTCATGTGCATGGCGTTATCAGTTCCGTCAACACTCAATCTACTTCCCAATCTCTCACACTCTCCTCTACCTCCCCGCAAAATCAGATCTCTGAGGTGAATGCAGTTCAATCTGCCCCTTCACAACAATCCGGAGGTAAGAAGAAGACAAAGAATAAATCAGAAAATACCAATAACAATGAATAACCAAAAAATCAAGTTCAAACACCTTCTACCAAAAAGCAAAAACAACAGAAACTGAAATTCCCATGTATCATTTGTGGTGACGATCACTACACTCAAGAGTGTCCACTTCGTAATGAAGTGGCCAAAATTTTCCAAGGAAAGTCACAACCCGTTGTGCTTACTCAGCCTTTTCCACAACAGCAATCCATGGTTGTTCAAACCCCCTCTCCTGGGGGCAGTTCTAGCCATCCTCATGATGAGGCCTCATCGAGTGCACATATTTATGTTTAATGGGATTAATTTGACCACTCGCTCTAAGACATATGACACACCAGGTAACCCTGACAAAGGAAAAGACACTAACGGTATTGGTACTTTACTGGATCCATCACTATCCTTCGTTAGTCTCCCATCGTTTATTCCTCCATCTGGACCACTTCAGATTGAGAAACCTGTGTTCGACTCTATATTATGCCCTCCTAAGAGAACTATCTACAAAGCTACCTTTAATCCTAGTTCACATGTCGCCCAAAACTACAACATTGTTGAAGATTTGGCTCAAGAGTCGTGTGCTATGTCTGTGTTAGAAGTTCTACAGCACTGCCCCAGTCAACGTAGAACTCTATTGGCCACTATTGGTGTTGTTGATCATGAGTTTTCCAACCATATCATGTTTAACCTGGACAATTATGCATCTCGACTCTCCCACCAACTTTCTTTCCAAGTTGATGTTGTTGTTCACAATCAACAAATCCACTAAACTATTCTGGATGAGGGAGCCTCAACTTGTGTCATGTCTTTAGCATGTTGGAAAGGTTTAAAATCACCCACACTCAACAAATCCCCAACGATGTTACACGCCTTCGATGGGCGTGGCTTTCATCCCCACGGGCTTTTACAGTCCCTGCCCATCCAATTGGGTGGAAAAAATGTTATTGTTGATGTCGAGGTGGTCAATGCTCCCCTCGATTACAACTTTTTACTTGGAAGAAGTTGGTTTTATGCTATGAATGTCACTACCTCGTCGGTCTTTCGATGTGTACAATTTCCTCATCAGGGCAAAATTGTCACTATTGATCAATTGGATTTCTGCACGATCGATGCTCACGCTCTCGCAACCAAAAATATTCCTTTCTTGGGAGACCACAAGATCACGTATGAAAGTGTTGGTGTTGTCTTACTAAAATATTATAGCCTCATGGGTACCTTCCCTACACCACTTACACCAACTACACATCGTATTGCCACCATCTATATGATTTCGACTGCGGCTTATCAATCTTTGGAATCATCTGACCCTTGGATTGTACCTCGTCTGTTGGAATTCGATGCACTAGGTGACACCATGCCACTTAGTTCAGCCGAAACATCATACTTTTCTATCCAATCCGCTTCTCCCTCGTCAGATGACCAACATTTGTTGGCACATGACGGTTCCTCGATGCAATCCCGGTTGAGTTCCTTACCGTCTACGATCAATTACATTTCCCCAATTTTTCCCTCGGATCAATCTACCATGGAAATGTTGACCATTGACGAGCTACCTTGGGATGATAACCATCATCAATCCTCTTTTCTTCCCCCTCGTGAAGAAATTTGGGCAGATATACAGTCTATCTCCCCTCCTGATGTTGATTTTCTATTGTCTCCCATGCCTTCGACTTCGGATGATTTGGATCTGGTAGTTGACATGGTGATTTCTTCACTAGGGATATTGGAGCCTGATCTCCTTACCCCTTTCGCGGCCCTCGACATGTGTTCCTTCTAGAGTGATTATCTTCCATCCAGCAAATATCTCTTGGAATCCATGACTGAGTTTTGTCCCTTGATATGGTATCTTTCCAGAGCGTTATTCTCTTGGACACCATGATCAAGGAGAAACAACGAGCATAGTTTCTCTTCTCTGTGGCAAGCTCGTTAAAAAATGAAATAGAGGCCACGAGCATAGTTTCTCTTCTCTGTGGCAAGCTCGTTAAAAAATGAAACAGAGGCCATGAGTATAGTTTTCTTCTCTGTAGCAAGCTCGTTAAAAAATGAAACAACAATCTGAGGATCGAACCCAGAACCCTGAGCATAGTTCTTTTCCTGTGTCAAGCTCGTTAAAAAATGAAACAGTCACCTCTCTTGAACCTTATTTTCATCCACCCTTCTCCTTTTTCTCATCTAGTAGCGAAATTGGTGACAACCTCAAAGTCGGTGAATGAATTGAAGCTTGGAGGGCATGTCTCCAGCCTTTGATGATCATTCTGGAGTTAAGCCACTAGCTTTCAAGCTGGGGGCATACCGAGCTTAGTCTTTGTTCTTTCTCGTCCTCGAAAATACATGAGAATGCATCCGAGTAAACTTGTATCTCTTTTTTGAACCTGTATGGATACATGAAAAAGGAATCCCCTGGAGTCTCCTTTAATCTCTTTTCAGACTCTCTAAAAATGAAAAGATTGTCGAGTGATCTTGCTTCCTTTCCCACTCGTTAAAAGGTTTGAAAGGGCGTATTTCGAGTGATAATTTATCTCTTTTTTGGCCTCACAAGACTAACATTACGAAAAAGGACAACATTGGAGTCTTTTTTAAGTCATTTTTAGACTCTCTAAAAATGAAAAACTACCAAGTTTACCTTCTATGGACTCATTAAAACAATCATGCATTGAAGGGCCCATATGGGACCGAACCCTTACTTCTTCCAGTTCGTTAAACAAAGGAAGAGGAACTTAAAGGTGAGTTATATCGAGCATGTGTTACCCTCCTCAAGATCTTTAAATTAAAAAGAGGTACTCGTCTATCTGGATGGGGGAAAAATTGAAGGAAGCAAGCCAAGCAGTTTTTGAGAACATTACCAGTAACTCTTAGAGTCGCCCTCGAACATGGCACTTTGTCTTTTCACACATCTTAATCCGCTGAACCTCTTCACTGAACCAATCCTCTGAGTTTTTCTTACTCCTTTGGGTCACCCAACGAAAGTCACAGTATCCACTACATCATCATGTTTTGCTCCATGTCATGTTTTTGTTGTTGTGCCTTAGAGTTCAAGAGAAGTATCCACCTCGAGAGTCAACCATCACAAATATCTTGTCTCAATACCCGTGTCAGTCCATGTTCATTTGATCTACCAATTACATCTATGTGTCTGTTTCATGTCGTTGATGGGGGATACATCAAGGTCCTCCTTCGACGATTCTATTCCTATCGACTTCAACACATTATCCAGGAACTAGACTTAGAAACCAATTAGTACTTTGGGACCTGCATGCCTCAATGGTAGGCCTCCTCACGTTCGACAGTGGGTTTACATCATTGACCTCTGATCAAATGATTCCACGGATTTTCGACTTCAACTCATCCATTACATTCGTTGGAATGTACTAGGGTACCTTGGGAATCATTGACATCAATGGTGATTTCCCTCGTGCTTGTTAACGGTTTACATCATTGACCGATAATCAAGTGGTTTCTACCATGTTCGACATCAGGACATCCATTCACATGGTTAGATTCATACTACATCGGGATCGGTAAGAAAACCCTGGGTTGAGCGATCACTCTGATATGTACTTTGCCCAAGTTGCGACGGAGTTTCTCTTGAACAATGACACATATACTATCACATAGATCCACTTTGTATTGGTCATGGCTATGTCTTGTCATCTCGTAGATCCATTGTGTATTCTTCGTGGCTAAGATCAATGCAGGTCATAGGAGTATAGGTCCACACTGTATCCTCTATGGCTATACCTTTTATCAATATAATTATGGATCCGCAATGTATTTTATGGCGGCCATATCTTGCAAGTCTTTATCACCCAAGCATAGGTATGCCTACCTTGGGTTTGAAACATGTCATAATATTTGTTGGATGTTTGTTGAAGCTTCTACCAGGTTCTCTGAGTCCACACCCTTGCTTTAAAGATTTGTAAAGTGTTTTGGCCATCATTCTCTCTT
>ML791635.1:17525-27990 GCA_009831015.1 Picea engelmannii | reverse complement strand
AGGTGTTTCGGGTAAAAACGTCATAAGTTCTTCATAACAGATCCAAAATTAGTGAGACAAAATGTGTTGGTTAGGGTATAGTTGGTAGTATGTTATGTAATAGTTTTAGATCAATTCATCAAATATTTTGTGCGGGGTATGCTCTACAAGGTCGCTCTCTAAAATAATACAGAATTCAACAAGGTATGCCATTTTTGCTATAACTCCTTTTTTAAGAGGTTCCAAGTAGTGACACTTGGAGGAATTTCATAAAACACATTGAAGAACATTGTGTATCAGTTTTAGATATTTATACATTACAGGTTCAAAGTTATGATTACTTCAAGTTAGGGTTGTTAACTAATCCAAAACTAGGCATGTGAGACTAAAGAAAAGTTTGATGAAAATTGTTTTTAAAGTCAAGGAAGGTTTGCAGGAATGTGATCATATACAAAAGGTATATTACATAGCTACAAATCAGATTTGGATGATGAAATTTATGAGGTCTTTTGGTTGTGGTACATGTTGAGTACATGGTTGAGACAAGTAGTTGATGAGTTGGCGCACATGCATGTGGCGTATAGTTGATGATGTTGGTACATATTGATGAGTCATAGTTGATGAGTAGTTGACACATGATTGGTACATACTTGGTACATGGTTGGATGCACTTGTTTATGGTACAGGTTGATTACAGGTTGGTGCATGGTTGATGCGCTTATTTATGGTACAGGTTGATTACAGGTTGGTGCATGATTGATGCACTTGTTTATGGTACAGGTTGAGGTACAGGTTGATGCATGGTTCAGATTTATTGGTACAGGTTTACAACGGTGTATCTCACAGCGATAGTGTGATAGTGGTTCCATCATTCTACTTCTACTTCAGGGCGGCAGGATGGGGCAAGGACAGGTGGTTGTAGCCACCTTCCAGTTGTAGTCGGAGAACATTGGGGGTTGTAGCCTCCTTCTGGTTGTAGCCAGAGAATTGGGGTGTTGGAGCTTTCCTCGGGTTGTAGCCTGAGAAACTAGCGGGTTGGAGCCTCCTTCCAATTGCAGCTGGAAAACAAAGGAAGTTGGTGCTTCCAATGAATGTGATTCTTCAAGACATGGAATAAAAAGCATTTTGTGGTTTTATCCCAATTTTGGTTTCCACGTAAAACACTGGTGTACTGTGTATGTGTGTGATTGTTTATTTCTTACTGCTCATTATTGGATAATAATTCTACATTGATATAACATCTGAAGAAAAAGGATTATAATTACGCTATTACTGATTCACCCCCCCTCTCAGTAATCCAACAGTACCACCATTCAGCTAGTGGTAACCATTGAGCCCATTGATTTTTCCTTTCCGATGCAAAAAACCACAAATATGTTTCTAGACACTTGTTGACAAATTCAGTTTGACAATCAATATGGGGATGATAAGTTGTGATGAGATGCAATTGGGTTCCTTGTAGATTGAACAGTTCTTGCCAAAAATTGATGGTGAAAGTTGGGTCGCGATCAGAAACAATAGAATGAGGCATGCCATGAAGCTTGAAGACCTGGTCCATGAAAATTTGAGCCATAGTGGAGGTTGTAAATGGGTGTTGAAGAGCATAGAAATGAGCATACTTGGAAACATGATGAACTACCACCATGATGATTGATTTATTGCTCAAGTTAGGTAAGCCTACAATAAAATCCATATATATATCCCGCTAAATAGCAGGTGGAATCAGAAGTGGTTGTAGTGTGCCAGGAGATTTGACTGTTTCACCCTTGTTGCATTGACAAACATCACATTCAGCCACAAAATTGTGAACGTCCTGTTTAATACCATCCTAGAAAAAAGAACGTTTGACCCTGTCATAGGTTTTGGTAAACCCTGAGTGCCCAGCGGTGGGTATAGCATGAAGCTCAGAAAGTACCATGGATTTAAGTTTTGACTGTTTACTTAAATACAAATGGAGTTTGTATTGAAGCTCATCACTAAGCCAAGAGTACCCTGGGAAGATTGGAGGATTGGCCTACAATTGTTATATCAGATGCGAACTGTTGGGATCGTGTAGCCATTCCTCGCAAACAACTTGGAGCCAATCTGGTACAATGAAGGAAAGAGATAAAAGGGACCCTTCATCTTCATATTTTCTGGAAAGTGCATCAACAGCCACATTGTCTTTGCCTTTATTTTAAATAATCTCGTAATCATATTCAAAGAGCTTAGTCACCCATTTTTGTTGCTCTAGGGAGGAGAGCCGGTGTTCCAGAAAATACTTGAGGCTTTGATGATCTGTCTTAATTTCGAAGTGTTGCCCCAATAGATAAGGGCGCCAAATATCCACGACATGCAGAATAGTCAACATTTCCTTTTCATAGATTTATTTTCCCAAATGTCGCTCTGACAGTTGTTTGCTGGTAAAGGCCAAAGGTCGACCCTCTTGCATAAGAACTGCGCCAATTCCTTTCTCGGAAGCATCACATTCCAGGACAAAGGTCTTTGTGAAATCAAGAAGGGTCGAGACTGGAGTGGTGCACATGGCCATATTCAAGGTTTGAAAAGCTTGAGCAGTTGTTGGAGTCCAAGTGAAAGAATTATTTTTAAGGAGAGCAGTGAGAGGTGTCGCAATATTTCCATAATTCTTAACAAACTTGCAATAATAAATTGTTAACCCTAGAAATCCACACAAGATTTTGAGATTCTTTGGGCAAGGCCAATATCGCATAGCTTCAATCTTTTTAGGATCCACCCTGACACCGGCCTTTCCAACAAGATGATGCAAGTACTCGACTTCTAAGGTGCCAAAAACACATTTTGATTGTTTGAGGAAAAGTCTGTGTTAAGAGAGTAGATGGAGAACTCGATCCACATGAGCAAGATGGGATGTCCAGGTTTACTATAGATGATGATATCACCAAAGAAAACTAAGACAAAATGATGGAGAAAAGGAAGGAAAACATGATTCATGAGGCTTTGGAAAGTGGAGGGAGCATTACACAAGCCAAAGGGCATGACCAAAAACTCATAGTGGCCCTCATGAGTTCTAAATGCAGTCTTAGGAATGTCGGTCTCGTTCATATGGATCTGGTGGTAGCCAGAACAAAGATCAAGATTAATAAAGAATTGGGCGCCACTCAATTCATCCAAGAGGTCATCAATGACAAGAATGGGAAATTTTTATTTAATGGTGAGTTTTTTTAGGGCACGAAAGTCAGGACACATGCGCCAAGAACCTTATTTCTTAAGGACCATGACCACAAGAGAAGAGTATGGGCTTGTACTAGGGTGGATAACACCTGCATTGAGCAATTCTTGAACAATTTTCTCAGTTTCATTTTTTTGGGAAAATGGATGACGATAGGGTAGGATATTGGGAGGAAGGCTTCCTGGGACAAGGGGAATGGAATGATCATGAACACCACGGGAAGGAGGGAATCCCTGGGGAGTGTAAAAAAATACTTGATGTTTAGAGAGGATGGATTGGAGGTCCTACGACACAAATGGTGTCTCAATGACTTGTATGGCATGGAGTTGGGAAATAATGCCAAAATGACCTTTTTTTAGCAGCTTTTCCATGTGATGAAAACTAGTGATCTCCGGGGAAGCGATGGTGATGCCTTGGAACTTATATTGTTGGCCCTTCTGGTCGAATTGCATGGCTAATTCCTTAAAGTACATGAGAATGGGACCCAAAGTCCTTAGCCATTCTGCACCCAACATAATGTCACAACCGCCCATGTCGATAGCAAACATGTGAGATTTCATGTGGTACTCACCAATTTGGAGACACGCATTTTCAAAAATCCCTCCGCATTTCATCGACCCACCATTGGCAATCATGATTTGAAAATTATTGACGGCATAGAATTAGCAATTAGTTTCTTGGGAAATGTGGCGATGAATAAAATTATGGGTGTTTCCACTATCAACAAGAATGATGACCTTCATATTCTTAATGTAACCAATTAGCTTGAGGGTTTGGGGAGCAGAGAAGTCAGTGAGATCATTTAGGGAAATGATTGGTTCTAATTTCTGGAGGGTCTGAGGGAGAGGTCATGTCAATGGGTTTAGGTGACATGGACATAAGGGGAGCCTCAACATCGTCTTCTGAAACATCCTCTGAGATGGCCATAAAAAGATTGTGTTCCTTACACTTGTGCCCAGCAAAATATTTGTCATCACAATTATAAAAAGGGCCTTTGAGTTGGCATTTATCCATTTTGGCCCTTGTCAATTTCTGGATCTTTAGTGGAGTAGAAGGAGGATTGGGAGTGATTGGTTTAGTGCGAGGAATAAAGGAGGGTTTTTAGTTTTGAGAAGAAACAACCTGTTGTTCTTCCTAAGATATTTTAATAGCGTCCACCCAACTCTGAGGCCGAGCCATGAGGACATGGTCACTGATAAAACATTCTCGAAAAAAAGCATCAGACATGTCCTCTGTACGAAAATCCAATCACTCAAAAGTGGCTATAAAGTCTTCCACTGTGCCAGCTGATTGTCTCAACTTTTTCAAACGACCTAATTGGTTGGTGTCAGTGTCAAAGTGTTCATAAATCTCTACCCCAAAGTGTGTCAAAGCCACATACCCTTGGTGGGCATTTTTTCTCCATTGCCACCATTGCCAACGTTCTTGATCTAGATGGAGAACACCATACTAAAGTTTGGCCAACTCATCTGTAATGCCATATAAAGAGAAATAATGTTCCATTTGAATTACCCAACCAGTGGGATCTGAGCCATCAAATTTGGTCACATCCACACGCGGAAGGTATAGGTCACACTGAAAGTGATGGGGCTGAAAATTCTGGGAATGAGAGAAGGTTTCGCCTTCGGTTTGCAAAGGTGGGTTAGATAAGGGAATATCTACAGGGATAAGCAGCTTGGCACAGATCATCATAGTAAAGGATTCAAGCTAGGTAGCAAGGTCTTGTTTGAGGTACTCTATTTTGGCGTTGATGGAGGAATGCATGTTTGTATTGACGGTTGAAATATTGGCACTGAGTTGTCTCACTTCTTGTTGGGTTTTTATGAAATTAGAGTGCAAGGCATTGAAGCGAGCTTTCAAGTCTTGGCTACGGGTGTGGGCCATGACGAAGAGGGAACACGAAAAGGGGCGGGTGGGACCACACAGAAAAAGGGTTATGGGTGAAGTGTATCACAATGATCAGGGCGACGAGTTGAATCCAATGGGGTAAAGCCCAAATAAGGGTGTTAGAAGGGGGTCGAGTCCACGAGAAAAAAAAAAATTGTTGAAAAATGATAAGTATGACTGCGATAAGGGAGAAGAGATAAATCCAATGGGATAGGTATCAATGGTGCCAATAGGATCCAAACTTTTTTTTTTTTTTACTCCTGCGGAGTTATACTCCGATCTGAAGAATATTGCAGTGATGAAATGCCCAAATGCTTAACAAAAAGAAATGTGTAGTAATTTCACAACCCGAATGCAGAAGACACAGTTGCGCAGCAATAGATATTGTATGTTATGTTTTTGTTTCCATCCCAAGGGTTAAGGTATTCAAGGGTTCTACATACAAGGGTTTGCCCTATGCTATAGCTCTCTGATATATGTGTGGGGTCCAATAGTAATACTCGGCCCAATATATCAGGGCACCAACTAAGGAGGCTAGATCGTGCCCTTAGCCATACTACCCGACTACCCAGGTACTAGAGAGTATCTTCCCGAGTGTTTTTATCGGTGGCACTATAGCAGTGTTGGGCCCGAGATATGATCATTATTCATGATGTTATTATACACTTTTTGTCATATGTACATATGCGTTTTTATCTTTCAAAGGAGCTTTTTGAAGAATTTTATGATAAAATGGTATAATTGGCATGAGGTACGTATAATTCGTGTTTTTTGATTCAATCAAGCTTAATTTATCATATTTTATGGTTTCCAAGAGTTAATTCATTTTTTTCTGCTATTACAAGGCAAAACTCACCATGTTTCTTGGTCCGGCACTTGATCCAGCACTCGTTTCGGTACTTGATCTGACACTTGTTCCGGCACCTGGTATTGCACAAAAACGCAAGGCAAGTTGGCGGTTATGGTATTGGTGGCCATTGGTGGAAAAATTGAGCACATGGGTTTTCTTTGTCATCGCCCCCTTCAGCTACTTAGCTCAAGACAACTTGATTTCAGTTTTCCAAAGAGAGCGATCATTGGGTTCCTCCGTTTTGTTAGCTATGGATGCATTTAATGTAATTTGCCGAATTTAGAGGTGGTTCAACCCTCCTGTGGTCGACCACCTGGGTTGTAAACCTATAAATACTACCAGGATGATCATTAGATTGTTAAGCAAGTAGTATAAGCATTAGAATTACCAGAAAAACGATTTTGCTCTGTTTGAGTTTTTACATTGCCAGAATTATGCCAGAACTGTGTTTTTGGATTTGTATGGTGAATTCGGCCTGCTAAGCTCGTGGTATACTTTTAGAGAGTGACCACGACTTGCTAGGGGGGCCCACCAGCAGTCTGGTAACTCTCTTCATGTTGATTTATGCATTTCTTAATTTAATTACTCTTTCTTTATTTGTTGTACATGCATATTTTTATTTAGTTAATTAATTTGTTGTAGCTTAACTATTTTGCTTCTCTTTTACAGGTTAGAATGATGAGATGTATTAACATGCATTAATCTCGTAGATTAGAAAAGGCTTGCAAGTCTCTCTCTCACTATACTAACCCCGCATGCAGTTAGATGTTAGATTGTGCTTTCTTTTATGATTTTATAAATATGTTTAAAACATGATTTTAATTAGATAGAACAGAGTTTTAATCTAGGTTTCTTTGACAGGGATTTTGATGGATAGATAGATTTAATTTCAGTTTTTTATTATAGCTTGTTTACTTCAATTTTATATCAGATTTCATTTAATTATTTGTTGGTTAATATAATTGTTAGATTACTTTTTAATATCAGTTTTTAATTTATGCTTTTAGTCATTTCTTTATTATAGCTTGAATGGCTAGAATAAACATAGTGTAGTTTCATTTTACGCAATCTATTTTCCTTAGAATTAAAATGCAATTGAATTTCTTAGTTATGAATGAACCTAGTTTGCTTACATAGTGTAGAATTGGAATAATAATCTAATTATGATGTTAATGGTTTGTACATGAATATGCAGGGTATTTAACATTACTTTTATCATGGCTAAGTTTTCATTGGACTGTTTACTTCACACCTTTCATTTTGGCATTGAAATTAGTATTGAGCTTATACCATTAGAACTGTCCTTTGTGGTTAAGTGTCATCGAGATATCATATGTCACCACCGAAGGCATTCACACAACCACCAGCATTACATTTGAGTGTTTCATAGATTAAAGATAGTTTCTTGCTTTCGTAGATTAGAAGAGATAGTTTCTTGGTTTCATAAGTTTAGTTTTTAGTCTTTCTTGCTTTCAATAGACTAGATTTCCCTTCATGCATTGCATTGAGTATTTAAATTTCCTTTCACGCAAGAGAAATAGTTTTGAATTAGGCATTTAGTTTACTTGCCTCTTAGGCTAGGTAGTTGTTCAATGAGAAGTCTTTGCTTACTTGTCCCTTTGCTCTAGTAGGATAGATAGTTGTATTTGCTTACTTGTCTTTTGCTTTAGTAGGTTAGTTAGGTGTCTTTGCTTACTTGTCTATTTGCTTTAATAGGTTAGATAGGTGCTTTTGCTTACTTGCTTATTTAATTGTTTTCATAGGGTAGTTGCTCATTGAATGTAGGTTGGCAAGTTAAAGGTAGTTTGCTTTCACCATTTGCTTAGTATGCTTAGTAGTTTACCTTTGCTTACTGTCAAGAACTAGTTTGTTTTACATAGAATTTTCATTCGCTTTCTTAGGAACTATCCATCAGTCCTTGGCCCAAAAGTACTTACGTTACCTAGTTTCAATTTGCTTAGTAGGGTTTGTTCATTAGATAAGTTTGCTTGAGTAGATTAGCCCTAGATAGCTTCTTTCCGTAGTTAGACTATACTCCTACCAACCTCTTTACCTTTGGCATTTATTTTGCTACAACTCTAAGTTTACTTACCTCGGGTTGACAATTTAATTGAGGGTAGTTTGGTGTCTTTTTTAGTACATATAAAACACCTAACAAGCAGTCAGGCAGTCGATCAGTTTATCTATGGAGGGCTTCAAGAGATCTAGGTCGATCTGTATACATGTGTTGTCTGATGTGTTACCACTCGAAGGGATACCAAAAAGGGTTACAAGGGTGGCCAACAAATGTGCGCTTAAGTACAACTTGTCTTTTCTGTGTGTATGAATCCCCGACCGCAGGTTTATGCGCGTAACAACATATCTCTGTAGCTTAAAGACGTTGGAATATGTCTCTAGCCTGGAAAATTTAACCCACAATTTTCTGTCGAGGAAGGTGATCTGATACCACTTGTAATATTCTGGATATATAATTGTATGCAAAACATAAATAATTAGCTAGAAATTGCAGATAAACAATTATATAACTAGAGCAATACCACAATAATACCAAAATAATACTAGAATAACACCCGAAAGAGCACTTTGATTACTAAGAGCAATGTTCACTTGCCTTTTCGAGGGGGAAACCTCCAGTGGAGTAGATATCTATTACAATAATATCCAAGACAAAACTTCTCATACTCTCTACTCCTATTTATACTAAATATGTCTATCAAAAGAACAATCTACAGGAAGATCCTTCTAAAAGCGAAAGCTTCTATTAGGTCTTCTTACATTTGACTTACTCTTCCTTATTTCTAGGCCTTATTAATATTGACCTTTATTACATGGAAATATAGTATTCTACCTACGTGAGGGGTTAGGTCCCTAACACAACAATTCAAAGAATTGGTTCTCATATTCCTCCATTGTCATGGTTCCCAACTTGAGTTCAAATAACTCTTTCATCTTTCTTTCATAGTAATGCTCGGACAAATATTTATCTTGGAAATATCCTTTGAACTGCCTCCATGAGATCCTCTTCTCATCAAGGTTCTTGGCTTGCTTGAGTTGGAAATATTTATTCATTTCCAACAGTCATGACTCTACCTCTTCTCCTTTCCTGTGCTCACCATTGAAATTTGGTGGGTTAATCTTCCTAAGCTCACCTTGCAAGATGTTTGTTTCAGGCCTTCTCCTTTTCCTCGTGACAGGAGACACACTTGGGTTGCTCCCTGGCCCTGAAATTGTATGATTCCTTCTAGTGGACTACTTTGGAGAATGATGGTGCCTGCTCATGCTTCTTGATTTCCTATCATTTCCAGGATCATCCCTTTTTCTATGGGATATTGATGCTGACACTTGTCTAGCACTAGTTGCTTGCTTGGTGTCAGATTCCTTGTTGAATGTATTATGCAACATGTTTAAGCTCTGAAGTATCTCTTCCTAAACCTTCATGATTCTTTCATTATCAACTATGTAGCTCTACACTTCCCTATGCAGGCTTCTCATAGTTACAAGCTCATGCACGTCTCTTCTCCCATTTGACTCTATCTCAAAATTTCCCATGCTAACATGTAGACCTCTGATCTCTTCCTCATGGTTTTAAGATCCCTGAGCATCATCTATAAATCCATTCCTCATATAATAACCAAAGTTTCTTTCGTGTACCTCTAATTCTGCAATAAATGTGCATGTAATAGTTATTGTTAGAAACATGCATAGCATAAAATATTTCATCCATTTTAATGCATATTATTTATTCATCAATTTATGAAGGACACATTGCACCAATTCAAATTTTGATTCTTTTATTTCAGATTTAGAGACACATTGTACTTTGATGCACTCTATTATCGTGGGTTTTTACTGGCTAAAAATGTGGTTTAGGGCCTCAAAAATGCCCCGCAAGTTAACGACCTTCAAAAACCACAAAAAATCGCTTAAAATTGATTGCTTTATTATGTTACCATCCCTTTAAATCTTACTCGTTGATCTCAAATCAATAAAAACAACAACCATTTATCTGACTCGATCAACCATCGGCAATTGGCATCCTCCTTTGGGAACACAAAACGTTTTTCCCAAACTATTGATTCGACCGTCGTTTGTTGGTCCATTTCCCCGACAATCGATTTGCAATAAAATGTCAAACCAGTGGACTCAACCATATGTCATCTACCTTCAACAATCTCAATTGACTAACGAATGCCTCTCAAATTCTACCAATGCCCGACCAACGACCATCGACCGATTCTTGGTTGGTGTTGCATGATATGTGAATATTGATGTGGCATGCCACGTGGATGATGACATCATAATCCACTTTTCCTTCATTGGTGATCAACCACTTCTCTTTGAAAATCAAAAAACCTCATTGAATCGGTCAACGCCCAACCATCTGTGCATCAGTCATCGACGACTTCTCTTCCTTGATTTAAAACACTTCGTCGAATCGGTTGATGCTCGACCATCGACCCATCAGCCATCAATGATTGAAAACACTTCGGTGGATTCGACCAACCCCCTACCTTCGAACATCGATGGTCAGAGATGTCTTATGGTTGACCAAACTCTTC
>ML791634.1:566404-585592 GCA_009831015.1 Picea engelmannii | reverse complement strand
TATATTTCCCAAAACAATATATGACCGTGGTGATTGTGATCGGATTATATCGCTCAACGAAACAAGTATTGTGGAAAAAATTCCCGCTATTTGTTTAGAATATCGTTTTGTCCTAGACACAACTATAAGCCAACTTGCACATAACAACGACACTTACCCATTCAGAACCATTGGTGCAGTTGTCACACTCAGGAGAAAACTTGGCTCACAACACATTATCCATATAAAAGATGGAGATTCAGACAACGACAAGGCAATGGTACTGTTCTCCATATCCAGTTTTGTCCTTTACTTTCACATGTACATGTATCTCGGTTATGTTACACAACTATTGCATTGTTCCATGTTGCAACTGCAATTGTTTGACACCTATTCAAATTTGTTTTCCTCAATGGAACAACAATTTCATAAAGGGAAATTTCCACTTATGCTCTTCAAAAATATAACAAAGAAAAGAGATGTTAAAGAAAGGATCTTTCGCACAACCCAAGCAAAATTTGTAACAGAATTGCGAACAAACATAGTACAAGATCTCAAGAAACTAACTAGCTCTATGAATGGTGTGCATATACATCTACAATTTCATCCTCACTTTGCTCATACAAATTGCCTTCACCAATTTTCTGTAGTTTTTCTTTTTTTGTTGTGCAGTTGTATATTATATTGTTCAATATATTAACTACTATGCTCATGTGCCCAGATTGAGGGTGTTTTGGTTGCAACAAATGCATACTCGACCCCCTTCGAGAATGTATGTGCCAAATGCAACTCTCTTGCTTATGCTTCTGCTTTCATAAATGATGATACAATTGATTGTCTGTGATGCAATAAAAAAATCCCTTACATATATAGACATTGCCTCAATGTCACCATCTAAACCGTGGGCAACACAATCGTACATACAATTAGACAACCTTTGTTACAATATGTGCTTCCTAGGTTAGCAAAATTTCCATATGAAGTATACCTACAGAAAAAGGAAAACAGTGTCTACATGTTGCGTGACTTTCAGAAACATAACAAATTTACCTTAAATGAGGACAATGCAATATTGCATAACGATTGAAAAAAGAAAAGAAAAGGAAATCATATCAAGATTTGGCAGGAAACGAAAAAATCTCATGTGTGTCTGTAATTTTTATTCTATACCTAGATGAATGTTTGTCGGACTCGAGTTCTTCAGAGTTTACATCTATGGATGTAAAATTTTCTTTCCAAAGATTTTGTCTCTTTTTGTGGACTTGAAAAAACAAGGAGAATCTAACTACAAATCAAATCGTTGTTGTTATTTTGATGTTTTTTTGCATATTCTAGTAAGAATTTTGCATATTTGTTGGGGTGTCCAAATGAAAAAAAAAATGGTGGCTAGATGTGGATTTGTTGGAGGAGTCTGCACCTTTTTGGGTGCCCAAATTGAAAAAATGTTTTCCAACTATATAGCCATGGCAAGATTTATGCATTTTTTGGGTACCGAAATAAAAAAAGAAGATGATATCCAAACATACATTTATGGTATGATATGTGCATTTTCCCGATGCCATAATTGAAAAGAAAGGACTCAACATGGGTTGAAGCATGGGCTTGAGATCTTCAGAACTCGTTATAGATATTGGGGAGTTCGGGCATTGGAATTCATACAGGCAGGTGCATTTATTGCTGATGTATAAGTGCATACGATTGTTCAGTCCAGAAATGGGAAACATGAGGAAAAACCCCATACAAATTATCCAACTGTGAATAACTCAGGCCCATCCTTTGAACCGTCGAAATGGATTGCTCCTTTGGGCAGAACCATCAAGCATTTCCAATAATATTGGAAATTTGGCATTGTTAAAACTGGTAGTGATAGAACATGGCACTATCAGAAGCAAATGTCTATAGTGATCTTGCTTCATGGTAAAATAGTAATCAGAAAGTTTCTTGTTCCCCATTTGGGGGTTTGATTATAGCTAGAATATAATGGCGAAGCTTCGCTAGTTTTGTGTTGTCTTGTGTTTGGTAGACTTTTGTTAATATCTCATGGCCCCGATTATTTTCTCATGGGAACATATACCAGATGTAAGAGAAAACCAATGCCACGTGTTTTTTTTTATATATATCAAATTGTTTGATGCATAGGTCGATGTGTACTAGTCTATGGACCCTTGTGGGATCTCACTTGGCACCTTCCGTGTTCATGCGTTGCCTTGTTCCTCGAATTTCAATACATTTGGTGTTTACTTGGCTCTTGGTTGTATGCTTCGTTCTGGAATATTAATGATACATTCAAGATCTTGGTGGTTTTTCTATGATCTTAAAGAATATACAGGACCCGGTTTTCCTTTTAATATAAGCTCTCTGATGCAAATGTGGTATGTGGCTCGTTTTAGCACATTTACTTGATCGACGAACTTAGAAAAATTCATCTCCAGGAATATTTTAAAATAAAAGGATATATATTATGTGAAGTCCAATGGAACTATCATATCAACCACAAGACATTAAAATTAAAATTCATCATTGTTATACTTACGATGAATTTGACAGTACAATAATTTTACTTAAACATCCCAAAATTTATTTTCTTGTGGCTTTTCGATGCTTCTCTTATACAAAGACATCCTGGAAAATATAAGCACAACTCGCTTTATATATTCCTTGATTGAAGAGCCTATTCACCTATTTAATGCACTTCATAGTTATTGTTAAGACCATCAATGGGGATTTCTTACACCAATCCTCACTTCCGAAAATTGCTATCACCTTTATTTTTTCCCTTTTCTTTCCCTTTCTAGTTACTTAGTCATTTTTCGGAAAATGTCTAGGTGCGGGGGTTGGCATATTCACGTTTCATATTTCCACTGATACTTTTATATCGCGAGTCCAACCAATCGCTTCCCTATTTCATATTCAACAAACTTTTTGGATCGTGGGTTCCCGGATAGGCGGGCTCAACATTGCGTTTCCATTGTTCTGTCACCTGCAAACAACACCCGGACTTTCCTAATATACATATTAGCAACCAAATTCCCCCCTTTTTTTTCTCGTTTGCTTTCCCTTTCTGGTTACTTAGTCATTTTTCTGAATGTCTCATGCTTTTATATACAACACCCGAAGTTCCGCAATATACAAATGTACCGTCGAAGTCCGTCATTGTCCCATGTTCCATGTTACACATTTTGCAATCAAAAGTTGGGATACATACAATTTGACCATCAGGCCCTCATGTCTCCTGAGTAGAACTTGTGGCCTTGTTTTCAAGTCTGTCAATATTCCCTGTTCTGAGTATGTCTCATGCTTTTATATCATGATTCTGACCAACTTCTTACCCATTGCATACTTGGCCACTATTACCATCGTCAGTTCCTAGCCAGGGTTGCTCAACATTGCGCTTCCATTGTTCTGCTTCCTACAAACAACACCCAAAATTCTGTGATATACAAATTGACCACTGAAATCCATCATTGTGCCCTGTTACGGGTTACACATTCTGCAGTCAAAAGTTCAGAGACATGCAATTTGACCATCGACCCCTCATGTCTCCTGAGTAAAACTTGTGACCCTATTTTGAAGCCCGCTCGACCGTTTTCCATACTTGGCAATTTCTTGGAATCTCTTTCACAGGTTGGCGGGTGGATGAAATGTGCAATGCTTAATCTCTCTTCGCCATCTCCGCCACCTTCACACTTTTTCCTAGATATGCAATTATTGAGCTTTAATGCTAATAACTCATCATGCAGGTATCGTTCAAATTGTCATTAATGTCTGAAAGGCTGCAGAATATTTGTCATTAATATGAATTAATTCAAGATTTGTGGAGAGTTGTGTTATCCTTTCCAAGTATTCATTTCAAGCATCATGCAATCTCTTTCGCATGTCGTCCGGTTGGAGCCTTTATGAAATCTCTAATCCTTAATCTCTCTTGGCCGTCACTGCCACCTTCACACTTTTTTCTAAATATGAAATTAGTAAGCTTTAATGGTAACAACTCATTATGCATGAACCGTGGATATTGTCATTGATCAGCAAAAGGATCGAGGATATCTTCCATTGATACACATTAAACCAAGATTTGCGGAGGTCTGTATTATCCCTTCCAAATTTTCATTTCAAAAATCATCTGGAACAAACGGGAGTTGTCGTTAACTTATGGTAGCAGTTGGACAACAACTCTATCCAGATATAGTAAACACCTTCGGGCACAATGACCAGAGGTTCCATTACTCCAGGGCATATTCTTACTATGCATCTCCCTTCACCCAGGAGAAAAAAAGGGAGATGGTCCCTCGGTGCATCGAGAGATATATTTCAAGCCAAAGAATTCTAAGACAACCTTGCCTACTTAGATAGCCTGGGTGCCTGCCTGATCATCGATTTCAAGCCGGGAGAAGATGATCTAATGGACGATGATACGATAATGGATGATGGCAATGCATATGTTGTTCCCACTCATGTGCCCAAATTGAAATCAACCATAACGAGGGTCACTTCCCAGCTCGTGGATGGCAGCCCTGACAATACCAAAAGAAGGGGTTTCAGAAAAGAAACCGACGCTGAACACAATAGACACTTTGCAGCTCCAGAGTAGGAATTCCAGAGGTCCAAATTAGTCCATTCTAGGTGGAAGTCTTTCACTATAAGTAAATGGTCTCTTGATGCTCCTAGAGATATATTTCAAGCCAAATAATTATTCAATTGTGGGATCACTCTCCTCTTCTCTGGATATACAATTAACATCTTAGGGGATGAGGACAAGAACTCCCACTGGTGCAAGGAATATTCTTACTACTCATCTCCTTCCATCCAGAATGGACTAATTTGGGATTTTTTAATTTCTCGTGCAGCCCGTGTCCCTGAAGTATTTGAATGCGAGGAGGTGGTCTCTTGGTGTGTCCTAAATTTCAGTTTCGGGCTCTTCCACTTGACCTGCAACATTTTTTGTCCTATTCCTCATGGGAAGCTTATGAGAACTATCAATTTTATTGCGAGGATAGGTTCTTATGTCCTCATGCATTTGAAAAATTCTGGATTGCTTTCTTGCTGGGGTGCAACGTTGGAGTGATGCTAGCATCATGAGTAGGAGTATTTTTCACCTGCATCAAGCCAAGGATTTATTCCACTACGGAACTAGTCTCCTGTTTCTTTGTCGCCTCAGGTCTTCTGCAAGATATTGAGATTGTGGCAGCAAACATTGACCTTCTGCAGAGAAGACTACAAGGATTTCCTAAAAAAAATCATGGTAATGAGTTTTGTCTGCATGTTGAAGAGCATATCGATGGCTCCTGCATGTTGTAGATCCTATACCTTTGTTTATGACAAATATGTTCAATGTTTTGGTGCAAAGAACTCGGTCCAATTTCTATGGATAAATATATACTGCCCAATATTTTTTTTTTCATGGGTTTACTATTAAAAAAATTGCCATGGAATCTTGGTTGTTTCTTCTTTGCTGAATTTAACACCTCTTGTCATTAGCATGGTTCGATAGTCTCGTATTTCTTGAAGATTGTATTGGCTCAAGTAATTTGATCTAATATGGAGCATTTAACAATTATATGACAATGCATTGTGTCAATCCCATTAGGATTTTATGGAAACAAAAATGAATTTCAGACAATTTCAAACCAACATTCAATTCTATTTGTAATTCATATAGAACATATCAAGACCAAATCATGATGCAACAGTCGGGGCCCCACCCTAGAATTTTCGTTTTCATCTCAGCCTTGCTAGGCAAACGATTTCTTATTTCCCTTTCGCTTCCTTGATTCCTTTACTTTGAAAAGGAGCATTTTATTAGTTCTCCATCCCCTAGCCTCTATTTGAGCACTTTTTACTTTATTAATGAAATTACCAAATTTCTTATTCACGAATAAAAAAAACAAAAACTAATCTATGGTGTCCATAGTCAAATGGGGCTATGAAATCAACTACAATATTAAAATTCAAGATCGTCATTGTTGTTTCTAGACATGAAATTATTAAGATTTAATGATTAAGATTTAATGCTAACAACCCATAATGCAAGAAGTTTAATACTTAAGTTAATATTTCAAAGTCATGGAAGAATGTATCAAGAACACAATTACTCCCACAAGTTGCAATAAAAACTAATCTTCAACAAAGCATTTGCTCACACCCTTTTTAATGGTAAAAGCACAATAGAAAACGAGTAAGTGGGTAAAATATTGGACTAGAAAATGATGGTTTTGCAATGGGGCTTTCCAAGTATATGAAATAAGTATACAACTTCTCCAGAAACATACAAAAAATATCTTTCCAGGAAATGGAATATCTATTACAGATTTGAATATATTAGCCCTTCTTTTCCCTCTTCTATACTTAACATAATTCTTGTTTATTTTTCCCCTCTACTTTGTCTTTTTGGTTACTTAGTCATTTTTTAGAAAATGTCTAACTGTGCGAGTTGGTGAACTCATGAGTTCACATTTAAACTCGTGCTTTTATATCCCAACTCCGATCGACTGCTTCCCATTCCGTACCTAGCCACTTTTCAGATCGCGGATTCTCAGGCAGGTGAGCTCTAGATTGCACTTCCATTGTTTTGTGACCTTCAAACAACATATGGACCTCTGCGATATACAAATTTATTGCGGGACTCCCACATCATACCCTCTTCCATGATACACAGTTTGCACTCAAAATTTCTGAGACCTGCAATTTGACCTTCAAGTCCTTGCGTCTCCTAGGGAACTATTGTCACCCCATTTTGAAGCCCATGCGTCCGCTTTCCATACTTGGCCATTTCTTGGAATCTCTTTCATGCCTCCAATTCCTAATCGTTGTTTTATGTGCCCACCACCTTCACACTTCTTTCCAAGTATGCAATAACTAAGGTTTAATCCTAACATCTCACCATGCCTCCATGAGACATTCATACTAACTATCCCTACACAACTTGTCTAGAAACATGCAGAAAATATCCTGCCAGGTAATGGGATATCTATTACAAATATCAATATATTAGCGAAACAAGTCCCACTGATCGTTTCCCTATTCCATACTTACCGAATTTTTTGCTTGTGGGTTCTCAGACAGGTGGACTGCACTTCCAATGTTCCTTGACCTACAAACAACACCCCGACTTCCGTGATATACAAATTGACTTCCGGACTCCCACACCATCCTCTCTTTCGTGTTACACATTTTTCACTCAAAAGTTTCTATACATACAATTTGATCGTCAAGGCCTCATGTCTCCTCGGGAACCCTTGTCACCCTATTTTGAAGCCCGTCTGACCACTTTCCACACTTGGCCATTTATTGGAATCTCTTTCGCAGATCGTCGGGTTGGAGGGTTCAAGCAATTTCCAATTCCTAGTCACGTTTTCCTGTGCCCGCCACCTTCACACTTATTTCCAAGTATATGCAATAAGTATACAACTTCTCCAGAAACATGCAGAAAATATCTTCCAGGAAATGGGATATCTATTATAGATTTGAATATATTAGCTCTTCTTTTCCCTCTTCTATACTTAACCAAATTCTCATTTCTCTTTTCCCTCTACTTTCTCTTTCTTGTTACTTAGTTGTTTTTTTCAAAAATGTCTAGCTGGGTGGGTTGGCGGACTCACAGGTTCAAATTTGCACTCGTGATTTTATATCGCGACTTTGACCGACCGCTTCCCCATTCCATACCTAGCTACCTCTCTGATCACAGAGTCCTGGGTAGGTGGGCTCTAGATTGCATTTCCATTGTTCCGTGACCTGCAAACAACACCCTGACTTCCGGGATATACAAATTTACAACTGGACTCTCACATCATACCCTCTTCCGTGTTACACTGTTTGCACTCAAAAGTTTCGAGACCTACAATTTGACCATCGGGTCCTCATGTCTCCTGTGGAACTATTGTCACCCCATTTTGAAGCATGTTCGTCCTCTTTCCATACTTCGCCATTTCTCTGAATCTCTTTCACGGATCGTTAGGTTGGCGGGTTCACGAAATATCCAATTTCTAATCGTTGTTTTTTGTGCCTTCCACCTTCGCACTTCTTTCCAAGTATGCAATAACTGAGGTTTAATGCTAACAACTCACCATGCCTCGAGGAGCCCGTCATAATAACTGTCCCTACATAACTTGTCCAGAAACATGCATAAAATATCATGCCAGGTAATGGGATATCTATTACAAATATCAATATATTAGTGAAAACGAATTCCACCGATCATTTCCCTATTCCATACTTACCGAATTTTTCTCTTGCGGGTTCCCGGACAAGTGGGTTCAAGATTTCCCTTGCATTGTTCTGTGACCTACAAGCATCACCCCAAATTCCGTGATATACATACAAAAAAGATCTTTCCAGCTAATGGGATATCTATTAAAAATTTCAATATATTAGCAAAAATGAGTTCAATCAACCGTTTACCTATTCCATACTTAGCCACTTTTTCAATTGCAGGTTCCCGGACATGCGGGCTCAATATTTCCCTTCCATTGTTCCGCGACTTGCAAACAACACCCCAAACCAGTCGTTGGATTGCCCCATCATGCACTCTTCCCTTTTACGCATTTTGCAGTCAAAATTTCCAAGACATACAATTTGACCGTCGACCCTCACCTCTACTGAGAATCCCTTATAACCCTATTTTGAAACCTGTCCAACTGCTTTTCATACTTGGCCATTCCTTTCTTGGCCATTCCTTGCTTGCATTTGTTTATAATAAAAAATTGTTTATAAACACACACACACACACACACACACACACACACACACCCACACACACGTATGTATATTATAAAGACATATAATTTGACCGTCGGGCGCTCACCTCTCCTACGTATCCCTTGCAACCCTACTTTCAAGCCCGCCCGACCACTTTTCATACTTACATATTTATAAAAGAGTCTTATTTATAAAAAAAAGGATTGTTTATATATATATATATATATATATATATATAAGGTCTTATTATGCAATTATCAAGCTTTAATGTTAAACCAAGATTTGAGGATACCTCCCACTAATATGCATTAAACCAAGATTTATGGAAGGTTATATTATCCCTTCCGAGTGTTAATTTCAAACATCATGGAATGTTGTTCGCGCGTCATTGGGTTGGCCCTTTCATGAAATCTTCAATCCTTAATTATGAAAACGAGTCCAACCAACTGTTTCCCTATTCCATACTTAGCCACTTTCCTGGAATTCCGCAAATATACAAACCGACTGTTGAACTGCCCCATCATGCCCTCTTTCGTTTTATGCATTTTGCAGTCAAAAATCCCGAGACATACAATTTGATCGTCAGACACTCACCTCTCCCGAGTATCCCCTGTAAGCCTATCTTAAAGCTCGTCTGACCGCTTTTCATACTTGGCCATTCCTTACTTGCTCTTCCCCGTCTTCGTCACCTTTGCACTTTTATATAATAAAAAATTGTTTATAAACACACACACACACACACACATATAAAGTCTTATTTCTAAATATGTAATTAGTAAGATTTAATGCTAACATCTCATCATGCAAGAACTGTATAGATTGTCATTGATGAATGAAAGGCTTGAGGAGATATGCCATTGATATGAATTAAACCAAGATTTGTGGAGGGTTATATTATCCCTTCCGAGTGTTAATTTCAAACATCATGGAATGCCATTCGCATGTCGTCGGGTTGGCTCATTCACAAAACCTACAATCCTTAATTTCTCTTCATTGTACCCTCCACCTTCACACTTCTAAGTATGCAATAATTAAGCTTTACTTCTAACAGCTAATCATGTAGCACCCATAGAGATTCGCATTAATGAGTGAAAGGCTCAAGGAGATTTCCCATTCACACGCATTGAACCAACATTTACGAAGGGTTATATTATCCCCTCCATCTGTTCATTTCAAGCATCGCCTAGAGAAAATAGACGTTCTCATAAACTTATGGCACCATCTCGACAACATTTCTGTGGAGATATAGTGAACATATTTGGGTGTGAGGACCAGACATTCCAGTGGTCCAGGGAATATTCTTACTACTCATCCCCTTCCGCCCAAAACGAAATAATTTGGAACTTTGGGATTGCTCGTGCAGGATGTGTCCCTGAATTTTTTGACTGTAAGGACCTGGTCTCTTAGTGCATCTATAAATATATTTCAGGCCAAAGAATTATTCCATTGTGGGACCACTCTTTTGTTTCTTTGTCACCTCAGGTCTTCCGCCAGATGTTAAGATTGTCGGCCAACATTGACGTTCAAAGGACAAGACTCCAAGAAGTTCCTAAGAAAGAATAATAATGGGTTGGACCTCTTGCCCGAGTTCCTAGAAGACCCGATGGCAGTTCCTGAAGATATCACAAACTTGCAGGTCAGTTCATTTAGAAATCAATTCCGGGAAATTTCCTAGTTGTTTACAAGAATAATGGGACAAGAATCCACAACAATTATTTCCCGCATGGTTCTTTATATTTTGTATTTCATAGTCAAGGAACAAGCCATTTTTTATTAGGGGAAGCTAATTTCTCATGAAATCTGTTCCCAATTGTTAAGCTTAAAAAAGGACAAGAAATTTTATATGTCATCCTACTTGGTTTTTGCGATAGCGCAATGTTGTCAGTTTCCAAAACTGTCTCTATCCAAGAAGGTAAACTGGGAATTCAACCCAGTAACCTTCTGGTACCAGGCCTTGTGGAAGCACAAGGCCTCCCACTATTTTTATGAGGTTTTTAATGGCTTTGTCTCTGTTTTCAAAGTTTTGTTATTAGGAGAAGATGCTCCCCACATATCTGACCATGTAACCAAGTTTTTGGACATGAAGGGGGAACTTGAACCAACGGATAATTACAGTGTGATAAGGATTTTTGGCTACAAGGAAAAATCTTCTATCCGTCCATGTCACATTATGGACATAATGTTTGTTACATAAATAGCAAGGCAATACAACTTTTGGTTGCATCTATTCCGTGAGAAGAGAAAAAAATAGTTCATTCCTCTGCCTTGGAAAGTCGAGGACTTCATGTTGAGGAATATCAACAAAATTGATGAATTAGAATCCCATTTCAACATCTTGAACCTAATATATGTTGAAAGGCTAAGAGGGTTCGACCCTAATAAAAAACATTTAGAACATTTACTTACAATTGGCCTTGACAATTCTTTTTTCCAGAAACACCTAATCGAAAAGAAGACACTTGTGACAACACTCCTTCTTCTGATGCTGATGACCTAGACACATTGCAAAGCACCACTAAATTGTACAATCAACAGGGAAAAGGCCCCAGTGAGAAGAGTGTTCAATTGTCAGACAACACTCCCAAAAGTATGACATCCCGGAGCATCGCTCCAATGGCCCACCACAGTAAGAAAGAAACCTATATTTCTTCAAATAGAGGAGGAGATAACAACCCTCCTCACCCTAAAATTGATAGTTCTCACAAGATTCACGTGGAGAAGAAGAGAAACAAAAATGTAGGGCAGGCAGAAGAGCTCAAAATTGAGAGTGAGAACATGGATTTTGAGACTGATCTGGATAGCGTATTCTGCAACATTGATCAGCCGAGAAATGAGATCTAGCATAGTCTCCCAATGGACATAGCTAATACCGAATTTTTTTATGAAGAGGAATCCTTCATATTCCAGAGCGTTGTTTTTGACAACGAGTCTAAAAAATTAATTATTGAAAAGAGAGATGTAAAAAATAAGAAAGAAAAATCTCGTTTAGAGGTTAACCTTGCGAACATGTGGTTGTCCCAAATCTCTTGACTTGAAAGAGAAACCGAAGATTCTCTTGATGATTCCATTGGAGGCATTGAGGCCGAGAATGCCAGACTGAAGGACCAAGTCAAGGTATTGGAGGAAGATTTGATTCCTATGCCATTGCTTTCCAGTCCTTTAGCAATAGCCATGTCTGCCACCCCTGCATCCAAGTTAAAATGATCCTGCAGCCTCCTCACATCATGTAGAGGATATGTAGAGAATAATATCAAGAAAATAATGGAACTGATTACTGAGGCCTAGGAAACATCACAAACTATGGCTTCCCTTGGAACGAGGGCACATACTTTGCTCGAACATTTGCAAGCGGATTTAAAAAATGAAGAACGTTTCTATTTATACATGGTCATCCCTTTTGGAACCCATGTCAACAACATGACATAAACGAGAAGAAGACAACAATATCTCCCCTCCAAAAACCAAATCACTCAAGTAAATGCATGCTAGAAAGAGAAAGTGAAGAACCTGCATCTCATTGTCCAATCATGTGAGCAAGCCATATCAAAGAAAGAAAAAGTATTCACAAAGCTTACCGAAATAGACTTAGCTGGAAGGACCAACAAGGTCCAAGACCCCAAGTTAATCGTCAACTCCTTGCCCTTAAATAAGAAAGCCTTTGATAAACAAGTTGATATTTTTAAGGCGTTGTCTTTAGAATTTTTTTACAACATCCTTGAATATGATGAAGATGACATGGACAACTGGCTAGTCGACTATTCGGTACATAATGAAGACATTGATCAGGCTCTATGTAATCTTTCTATCGATCTAAGGGAATTAGAAAAGGAAATTTTCAACATAAAAATCCGGAATGAGATCAATGTCGCCCCCTTGAGAAGCTACATTGAAGAATGGGTTGAAAGGGAATTGAAGTAGGTCGCCGACGAAAGGCAACAAGCAGTTGGCATGATTCTATTAGTTGTCAACAACAACAATAAAAAGGCATCAATAAGCAAATAGAAAAAGGGTTGATATGTACCATCATTGTAAGTCTAGACTGATCACATCCTGTTTTGTTTATCAATCCAGTTATTCCACCTTTTTAAATAGAAATGTCTAGCCAAAGACTGATACCTTCCAATTTCTTATTTTTGGGTATTACACTCTACCATCCCCCACTTCTTCTTTCCATATTCCTATTTCTTGTACATATTTCTCTTATGGTCCGTGGGTGCCCAAATCCCAGTCTACATGACAAACACATTTAAATTTCCAGGAATATGTAACAGATAATATTATTTTTTGATATATTTCAAATAAAACTATTTTTTATCTCCTTTTATATTTATATGCTCACAAATTTTTATCTTCAACTATGTTGAATGTCAAGAAATTGTGTTTATTCAATTGAATTATCTTTTTCTCATGCATATCTTTTTCTCCTGCTATGCATATAACTTTTTTTGTTCTGGCACATATAGAGACATACAAGCCAGATGGTCTATGGAAATTGTACTTAACTCTAACTAGTTGAAAGTATACATTGAAGAGATAAAATGTGCAAGGTAGGAACAACAATTTTGAACATAACAAGTCACACTACTGGAAAGAACGAAAATTTTGAACATAGCAAGATGGAATATATAGTTTCAAAAAATAAATGGGATTCTAGAGGCCACATGTCATTTACTGCATGGATACCACCTGTGCTTCATGCTACTTGCCACATCTCCACTGCAGTTTCCATCTACCTCCACTACTTTTCCCCCATCCCTGTGCATTTATTCCCAATTCAACTCGACAGGGACTACGCTGCCATGCAACACTTGTTAACAAAATAATAAAACAATTATTCACAATAAAAAGATAAAACATTTGAATATCCAAAATAATCTCTCTTTAACACGATCTCGATCCAAATCTACAATACATTCATTTAAATAGTTGCATTAATAATACTCAAACTTAAAACAATTAGCAACAACCTATCCATAGTCTATGTGTTTTAATATAGAAAACAGATAATACAAGCAACATTACTCTACCTTAAATTTCTATAATTCAGATGAAGAAGGTGTCGACTTTGATCCTAAGATAAATGACTATTATCTTCTTCTTTTTTTTAATATTTTTATTAATGTTATGTATTTTAAATTTGAAAATATAATCACAAAAATAATATAAGAAATTCTTCTCATTTTATTAATAGTAAAAAATCCTTAAGATAGAACAATACATTATAATTGATTATTTTATGAAAGGAATCCACTCTTGTTTACTTGTGTATTCAAAGGGGTGATCTCCTAATGAGTTAAGCTCCAAATACATTACTTTTCCACACATAATTCATAAAGAGGACTCCATCCTTATTTATAACTAACAATACAACCCTAATCATAACAACCTCCTAACTACCTAATGGACCTTATTTACTGAGGCCCCATTATATTTATTTAATACTAACTAGCATAGTGAGCCTTATTTAATAATAACAAGCATAGTAGAATTAGTCCGCCTTACATAAAATGGCCTTCACTATTATTACTCTAGTACGAGCCCTTCTGCCCAACATTACACCCCTAGGGATGATCCCAACAATTAATATATAAGAAAATACATTTGGTAGATGTTCGTTAGCATTATTAGACTTCTGAATATATAAAGAGATGGAAAATATCTTTCAAATTATAATAGATAAGTTCATATTGATAAGAAAATTCACCAAAAAGCTTCAAAACTTTTCCCTAAACCTTTCTCCCTTTTATCTAATACAAATCTTAATTATAAAAAAACTATCAAAGTCCACCACAATTCATTTACACAATGTTGAAAGAAGTACACATTAGTCAACTCCTTGCACAGAATAGTTAGATCACAATCTAAAGTGACATCTACATAAAAGACCTAGAGGAAAGGGGAGGGAAAATAGTGGGAACACTACCTAGCCTATTCTTCCCATATTTGCCAACATCCAAGATCCAATGAGAGTGCTTCTTTAGAGATAAGCAATCAACCTGGACATTTCTTTATCTAAATATGTGATGGAAGGAAACATTTAAGAACTACATTCTATAAGCACTTACCTCCTCATAAATGGGGTGAAAAACTATGTTTTCACAAGCAAAGACTCCTCCATCCATTTGATAACTACAAGAGAGTCTCTTAACACTTGAAATTCTTGAACACCCTTTTCAACAACCAACATGAGTGAGAGTTTTAGTGCCATTAGTTTTGCAAAATTATTGGATCCCCTTCCTAAGCTTGCTTTGAATTTTAAAGAATGAGTATATAATAAGTAAAATAACCTATTGCTCCACAAATGAGAGGCTCACCTTAAGTAGCTCCGTTGAAATAATGTGAGAACCAAACTTATCAATGACTTCTTCTTCAATAACCCTTGGAGGTTTTATTTCTTTGAGTTGAGGGAAGCTATTGAGAATATTCTAGCTCTGTAAAGCACATTGAAGGGGAAGAATATATATGTCCTCACATAGGCTAGCATCTCTAGAGAGACATATTTTCCAAGCAACAATAATAGGAAGGGCCTTATAATTTTTTAATGAAGGAATTCTACACCACTTTTAAGACTTTCTTCTACATAATTTCCCCTCTAACCATCATTGAAACCCACTCTAATGTCCAACTCTTTCCAAACTTGGGAGGTATAAGAAAAAAAAGTAAGCATATGGGATATTGTTTGATCACTTGCCTTGCACATTAGACACCTACCATGTTATATTTTCCCAAGTAAGCACTTTATTGTTTAAGTCCAACCACATGAATATACAACTTTTTAGTGGAAATTTCCACCACCATATTGGCTCTTTAACTCAAGGAATTATAACCTAGCTTTGTTGTATAAAACCCTCCTAGAGGATTTTTATACCAAATTAATTCATCCTCCTCCTCCTTTATCCTATCATGATTGCTTCTGATCTTTATAGTATATCTCTCCTAAAGAACATAATCTTCACCGTTAAGTTCTAACTATATTGTTGTCTTCAATTCCTCACTCCATATGGACGTCAATTTAGGATCAACTATTTGATTTAATGCATAGAGTGTCTTTTCTTTGAGTGTATTTATGATATGACATGGAGCTTTAAATTTCCCCCAAAAAACCAACCCAAGGAACCTCACTCAACCTGATCCTTCTCCCATCATCTACCTTCCAAACATGCCAACTTCCAATAAGAGAAAATGCCTTAATGGTTTCCTTCTAGAGAATTGAGACATTGTTAAGAGATTTTGCAGGAGATCTTATCCATTCCACTATATATGTAGGAACTATGTATTTCTACTTGACAACTTGTTGGCACAGGGGCATACCCAGGGTTGAATGCTTAACAATGCACCAAAAAAATCCTAACTACCAGCCCTTTCGGCAACACCTACGAAGCAAGCAAAGTCTCACCCGAGGTAGAAGCAAGGGGGGTTACAGGATGAAGGGGTCTGTAACCAAGTTGGGACACAGATCTGTGATAACAACACTTCATAGAGTATTCTAGTAATACTTAAAAGAAGATATGCATTAGTTCATTAGTCTTATTAACATCGCAGAACATACCCAAATATGGATCAACGCAGTAACAATAAATGATTACATACCCTAAGCACTTAGTATTATAAATCAGATCTAGAATTCATTCATCCTTAACATAAGTAAATCACTAAGCAACAACAGATCTATCTATCATACATAATAATCAAGGCACTAAGAAACTAAATGACATAAATAACACAACACAAAGCACACCAAAGACACAAGATATACGTGGTTCACCCAAGTGTTGGGCTACTTCCACCAACTGCTTTGCCTTCTTTATTATTCATCAATATCTTGCATTCATTCATTCATGTGCACTAATCCACAGAGTCGAGCTTCACATCAGACATGAGATCTGCGCACTGAGCATCAGATCCTCCTTCCAAAACTAGGTCAAGGCACACAACCAAATCTCTACCGAGCACAGAGTCTTAGTACATACACATTCTATTGCACAAAGCAACCCAAAACTACTTGCACTTAGCTATTAACACTTTACTTCTTCACTTTCTACTTCTACCATACATTCTTACTTATTTATACTTTTACAATTCATTACAAAAATGCCTAATCATGGGTAAACCCCATGGGCCGACATCCCATAACCCATTACAAAAACCCTAAAGGACCCCTTGTTGGGTCCACATAGCCCGGTCGCTCCTTCTTCTACCAAAGTGTCGAAGTCCAAAAGGTCGTCCAAATTTGACCAAGGTTTCCTCAAAACTTGGTCAAGGGCCAACACAACTTGACACCATATCCTTCATTATAAATCAATCTCGACACATTTTTTGTAGAAAGAGTTAAAGAAAAGTTAAATATATTTTTGAGGCCCCAACCCCCATATCTTTTGGAATTGCAAGTATTTTCCATTTCACCAATGTAATGCCTCTTTTATCCTTACTCCCAAACCATATGAATCTATAGCTTAACCTTCTTAATTTATCTAGCAATCCCTTAGGTGTAATGTTCATCGACATACAATATATTGGAATAACTTATACTATTATTTCACTAATATAAGTCTTCATCCTCTTATCAACCACCTATAGCACTAGACATAAAGCCTCTTCTCAACCTTTACTACTAGCCACTCCCAATCTTGTTTACCATAATCATTTGGTTTGATATAAAACCCAAGGTATTTTAATCTTTCTTGCATATCGATTTTTTGAAAGGGAAATAACTTTGTATAGTATCTAACATCCTCTTCGTTGACCCTTAAAAAGGAAGTAGTTGATTTCCTTATGTTTAACAACATCCCTATCACAATACAATACAATTCTAGAATTTATTTAAGTTTCAATGCATCACCCCTTGAGCCATCACATAACAAGAGAATATCATCCATGAAAAATAAATGGGATATATGTTGAAAGATTGGGTTGGTTGTCATTGATGTCAACCCTTGAAGCAAGTCTGGTAGAAATTTTTGGTAGCCACGAAGGTATGGTCATGGAACCCACAGTTGATCGAGGAATAAATACATGAAGGTCAGTGTAATTGTAGGTAAGACTATCATAGATGAATAGTATGCATCATGCTATTTCCGGTAATATGTGGTAAGTGTTGCCCCATGAAATTGCTTGTTTTCTACCACCTTTTTCTATCCTTATTTACCTCCATTTCTATATTCCTTGAGCTATCGTGTGTAACCACAAGGGTAAGAATGCACCTCTACTATGTCATTGTGTGTATTAGTTCAAAACATTAGAGATTGGTTGGGGGTTTACCAAAGCGAATCACTAATCTCTGAAATCTCGCAGGAACATAGCAAACGCAGTCTGGCAAGATGATGCGGTCAAGGATGTAGCGCAGTCCGTGGGTTGAAGGTGCAAAAGAGGACTTGTTCCATGGTCCATCATTAGGTTATGTTAATGGGTTCAGCCTTTATGTATTTTTAGGAAGAGTTGTTACCCTAATCTTGGGACGCTTCGTGCTCCACAAATTGTACAAAAGGCTAAACAGAGATAAAGAAGGATTAGCCAGTCAGTCAGTTAGCTAAGAGTTGTCCTATATCAATACTGCAACCTATGTAATCCCATTTTATTTAATGAAAATCGAGTTTCTTTTGAGTTTCCGAGTTTTCGTGGAAGTTAGTTCACTGCGGCCCTGATCGGGGAGTTGGGCCCGCTCTTTTGGTCAGGTGTTGTCAGCCTATGATATAGTTTTATTGTGGTTTTGTGTGGAATATGTTAGATCTGTGTGTTCTTCTTCATTTACAGTCTTCCTGCTTTATTTGAATGCTACATTTATTTATGTTTCAACACTAGTAACCTAGTTTTTTTTTCTTTATTTTATTGCAATGATTGTTTACTTGCATGATCAATATTGAAAGAAGCACAGTCTGCACATACAGTGCACGATAGTCTGTAAAACATTCAGGCCCCTGGTGTTATAACCCTAAATTACACCACACATGCTTACCTGGCATCAGGCCAACTCATATCCCTTCATTGCCAAAACATCTGTCGAACAACCTCTTTAAAAATCCTCTTGGGTAAAGGTACACGCGCCCTAACCCACTATTGCACGCGTGTGAACACTGGCAGGACTACTACAGCCCATGTTTACCTAACAAAACACAAAAATAGGAAAGTTTCCAACGGGACAAAAATCTATGGGTCAGTTAACTGAAACTCCCAGCCATGCATGGCCGAGAGTTCGTCCAAAACCCTAGCTCCTTCTAGCCTATAAAAGAAGGGGTAGGGGTACTATTTGGAGGAGGAAAAATTGTAGCGAAGAAACTATGCCCATTTGCCAAATCCATTTGTCCCAACCCTTTAGCCTTTCCTCGAGCCTAAGGAGAATTAACGCAAAGCAGTTGGAGGACAAAAGAAGAGGAGGAGCCCAGGATCAAGATCAAGGAGCGGTGGCTGGTCTCGACTTTGATTGTAAGTTGATTCATTTCGAAAATAATAAAAGAATACTTTTCCCATCCCAATGCATGAGTTATCTATGATTTGTGTAATTTATGCTTAATTTCTAACCCT
>ML791634.1:522737-565246 GCA_009831015.1 Picea engelmannii | reverse complement strand
GGCCTCTTATCCTTAGCCTATTTTTTCTTAGTTGATATTTGATAGAAAAGATTAAAAAGAAAGATTTTGTTTTATGGTTTTTAGACAAGCGGAAGAATTTGTGCTTTTTGATTGCCATTGTGTGTCTTTGCTTTGATTCTTTGCGATCTGTGCTTTAAGACAGAATTTTGTTTTGTTTTCTTGGTTTTGTGCTTGTCGGCATTTTCCCTTTGTTGCTTCGTTTAGCACTTAAATAAAAAAATATATATATATATATATATCTCTTTTTCATTTTCTTCTTTGTTTGAAGATTGTGTTGCTGCATCAATAGCTAGGGAGAAGTCTTTTTGTTCATAAGTTTTTGCAGTTCATTTAGAGCATAAGTAGCTCATAGTTGAGCAAAAATTCCTTTATGTTTGTTGCATGAAATCTTAGCAAAATTGAAAAGAAAAATAAGTCTTTCTTTGTGAAAAGTTGTTGATTTTTTCATTCAGTAAAAGTTTTTTGTTTCCAGCATTTTTCATTCATTTTTGCTTTGAGTCTTTACACATCATCAGTTTCACCTTCATATCCTGTGACGTAAAAAATCCCATAAAGCAACGCTAATTTAAAATCTATTAGACTTTTTTGTTTGTAGGGTTCACAAACTAGTTTAGGACTAGGGCCTTGGATTAGGTTGGAGAGGAAACTCTCCAAGGCCACTCAAAACCAAACATTGGAGTCTGTGATAGGGAGTGTAGAAGTCCATTTTTGTGGAAGTTATCTGGGACCCCCTCTAACACAGGGGATAAACACGAGGTCTCTTAAGGAAAGGTAGCAATGATAACCCCTCCAAATCCGGACCAAGCGTAGTGGAGAACACATATCGAGGATTTGTTTTGGGATTCCGTCGTTTGCATTTTCCACGGGGCTTCGTGGTTCTCAAATCCGTTTGAGGTCCTCAGTTGTCTTCTGGACCATTTGCTCTCGATACCCTTGACATGTTTCGGGCTTGATACCCTGCTCATTGTGGTCTACTTGACTATTGACTGTACCCGCCTGGTGACTGTTCGCGTGCTGGAAAACTAGTTTCCAATCTTTTTAGGGACATACACAGATGACTGCGGGGGTATACCACGGTACCTAGGACAGACATCGGGCCACGATTTGTAGAGTATACCCAGAGGGTGCTTCCTTTTTCGAGTTGCACTTGCACCGGTAAGTTGCTCTAGTGTTGGTTGTTGTAACTGTTCTTCAAAATAGTTAGTGATTTCTTGTCTTATCTCTTAGAGGCTTCTTTTTTAGTGCGTGTTACTGTTTGATCGTGTAGAATACCTTAGCATGTCTTGGATATTCTCACACAGTGGAGGATCTCGAGCTCCGTCGGTCACGAAGGCTCCTGGGCCTGCCACCGGTTATACTTGAGCCACCCCCGCCACCATTGAGGCGGAAGCTAGACCAACAAGGGTCTTTCAAAGCAACCGGGTTACAAACCATTGTGCCCAAACAACTCCTGAAGGAATCCATCGCCAATCTTGGCTCGGTTGAAACGCCAACCACTGATACTTGGCCATCGATCATTGTACCAATCCAATTTTACAAACGCCTGTCAGTGCCTCACACAGTTATGGAACCAAACACTGTTACTTCCTCTAGGAATTCTTCCATTCCCACCACTGTTGCTACCACAGGAGAAGCATCTCCTAACTTATTGTCATCGGTCTGAGTCACTACGGTCTCGGCTGCAACTACGTCACACAGTGGACCGATCCCATCTATCATGACGGCCACAACTCCCTTCACACCTAGTGCGACAGGCCCTCCATTTTCATATGGTATGCCTAGTTCGGGTACCAGTCCTGCACTCACTTACTCCACTTTACAGACTTTGGGTCTAGGGGCAGGGAGCTCTAACGCTCCTCTGCAAGGTCAACTTGGGGGCATTCCTGTCCCTTTTAACGCTTTTCCTTACGCTGGAGGTCATATCTCTCCTTCGTCCCCTTCGCTTGGTGGTCTGCATCAGCAGTCCACCGGGCAGCCTGCACACACTAGTTCATTTGGAGCCAGGAGTCAAGGCACACCTGTGCAAAATATGCCGGTAGGTTCGTCACCATTTGTTTGGAATGGGACGTTTGGTAACAACACTTTCGCATCCACCACTTTCCCATCCAGGGGCACTCCCATTTTTGGACAGTCTACTCTGGCGCAGGGTACTATTCCCGCGCCGGGGGCACATATCACAGGACCTTGGAACTCAGGACAAGGATCCGTTCCCTCCTCCGGAATGCCGTTCTGGGGTAATTATTTCCATAGTCAATGGAACCCTGGACAGACTACTATGCCTCTCCCATCAGGACCGACATGGGGTAATCCTTCCCAAAGTCTGTCAAACACGATGAATTCCCAACATCCTATGTCCTTTATGGGGAATCAGCCAATGATGTCTCCTCAGATGAAAAATCCTTACGCTGGTCAGGGCCATGGTTTCTACCAGAATTCGGGCCAGCAACCAAACTTTTCCTGGCAACCTGGTGCCAGTCAAACTCTAGGACCCTTTTTTCCAGGCTATCAACAACAACCCAAACTACCATTCCCGGCGGCATTACACTTGTCAAATTTGACAAGGTTGTTAAATGATCCAATTTGTCACGATCCACGTTGGCCTCCTATTCCAACGAAGTTGCCTTCAGACATTCTAAAGTTCGAGGCCAAACCTAACGAAGATCCAGGGGATCACGTGACTACTTTCCATCTTTGGTGTTCATCTAACTCATTTAAAGATGACTCCGTCCAATTGCGATTGTTTCAACGCACTCTTATCGGGAGTGCCACGAAATGGTACATCGAGCTTGATCGCTCAAGATACTCTTCTTTTGGTGAAATGGCGATGGCCTTCCTTAACCATTTCCAGTTACCTGTGAGATACGACGCTGGCACAGAGCTGCTTGCCAATTTCGAACAGACGACAACGAAACATATCTCTGATCATATCCAAGAATGGAGACGCCGAAAGAGTCTAATAAAAGTACCAATCCCACCAGCATTCCTGCTTGAGTGGTTCCTTAAGTCTTTAGTTCCACAATTATCCAAAGACGTTGCGACTTCAGGAGTTTTCTCCGAAGAAGATGCCATGATGAGGGCTCAACAGTTTGAGCTTATCTATTCTCAGTCTGGTTTATTTTACAACATCCTGCCGGATGCACCACGATCGATATTGGATAAAACTAGACAGAGAGCTAGACCACATGCTGATGGTATTGTTGGGTCAACACAAACCAAGCCCGTTGAACAATTATCAAAGCAATTGCAACAATTATCTATACAACACTCAACAGCCAGCCAGACTACTGCTTTGGCTGCTCCTCCTACCCAAACGTCGAAAGTACACTCTGTGCAGATGACTAACCCAAAGGCCACCTAGCAGCCTGAAGGGAAGAAAAAACAATGCAAGAAGGGTAAGGGGGAGAAAAAACCCACTGATAATGCTGGCGAGGGCACCACGGAAAAACGGAAGGTGAGGTATCCGTGTAAATTGTGTGCGGAAGAACACCCAACCCATCTATGTCCTCGACTTGCAGAGGCTCAAAAGTTTGTCACACAGCAACAACAAGCCGTGTTGACTAATCCCTTTCAGCATGGGCAAAATTTAACTCAAGCCTCTACAAGTGACGAGGGGGGGAGCCAAGAAACCTGTCCTCCCCCAAACAATTCCTCATCCGCGAACGTATATATGGTTAGGGGTGATGCTTTAATAACGACTAGAGTGCACGACTATAGTAAACCAAGCGCCTCTGAGAAGGGTAAAGAAGCTGAGATCCCATCTCTTCCTCTACAGATTGAGAAGTCGTTGGGTGAAACAATGACACACATCCCAAAGGGTGCATTTAAGAAATCTTCTCACAACCCAAACGCAAGGGCCACCCAAAATTACTCTGTGGTGGAAGATTTATCACAAACCCCTTGTGCGATGTCCGCTTTGGAGGTCCTCCAAAGCTGCCCTACTCAGAGAAAATCCTTGTTGACTTCTTTAGGATCTACTGAGACTTGTAACCCAGGTACCATCATGTTAGATACGACCGACTTAAAACCTCGTCTGCCTTACCACGTCGCGTTTTAGATAGTAGTGGCTCATCCCACGAAAACTTTTACACGGAATATCTTCCGCACGGTGGTCGACGAGGGTGCTTCGACTTGTGTTATGTCGTTAGCATGTTGGATGGCCATAGGTCAACCCTATTTGTCTCCATCACCTACTCTCCTCATTGTGTTCGATGGTCGTTCTTTTCGACCACATGGCATCGTTCCTTCTTTCCCTATGCAGTTAGGAGGGAAGACCATGTGTGTCGAAGTAGAGGTAGTCGATGCCCCCCTCGATTATAACCTCTTGTTAGGTCGGAGTTGGACTTATGCTATGCAAGCTGTGGTTTCTACAGTTTTTCGAGTCTTGTTGTTTCCACACGAGGGTCGGATAGTGACCATCGATCAATTGTCCTTCTCCAGACCTGACCCAGCTTTGGGGGCATCCACGGTTCCCATGATAGATAATCCTCAACCCAGTGTCATTAATGTGGGAGTTGGTTTGTGCCCATCCTTGATGGGTACCTTCGATTACCCACCTCCTCAGAATGATGTCATGTTCATATCGAATCACCACAAGGCTGATATTTTTCATGTTTCATCGTTCCGCACGACTTACTTTGAGGATCTGTGGATTCTTCCTTCCCCATCAGCCATGATGGATGAGACAGGGCACTTCGGCATGTGCATGCCCTTGTCAGTTGCTGAAGTAGCATACTCTTTAGTCCAGCAAGCTTCAACTAACCCTGATCTGACTCCCGCACAAGAGTTGGATCCACTTCTAGAGCCTATTTGGGCTCAGGATTCTCTTGCTACCACCGATTCGTTAGACTTAGTCTTTCCTTCCGACGAAGTAGTAATCGAAGCAATGACTAGTCCGGACAAACCTTGGGACGATCTTCATCACAGATCATATTTCCTCCCAGAGTTACACCGAATCGAGGTAGGAGAATTCACTATCACCATTACGGGAGATCAACCGTGTCCTATTCACCTCTTAGCTACATAGGAAATTTATGCTGAGGGAAATATGGAGACTATCGCTGAAACCATACCTATCAACATCTTCTGCAACCCTGGCGTCGTGGAGAATGTCTTCATCGGGGCGGATTTCTCCCCCGAAGAGATTCAGATTTACACAGATCTTTTCAAAGAGTTCCGCGACGTTTTTGTCTGGTCTTATGAGGAAATGCTAGGTATCGATCCGAAAATAGTTGAACATGAAATCACAACGTATCCTGATGCCAAGCCTATTCGACAAAAACTTCATCCAGTTAATCCTAAGAAAGAAGCAGCCATTAAGATTGAGGTTGAGAAATTGCTCAAGGCAGGGTTCATTTACCCTATTCATTTGACTCAATGGATGTCAAACCCCGTGCCGATCGATAAAAAACAAGGCACGATTCATGTATGTACCGATTTTCGTGATTTGAACAAGGCATGTCCAAAAGATAATTATCCAACCCCATTCATTGATCAGATCATTGATGAATGCGCCGGTTGTGAAGCCTTTTTCGTTCATGGATGGTTTTTCGGGCTATAATCAAATTCAAATCAAACTTGAGGACCAACACAAAACGACATTCATTTGTCCGTGGGATACATTTTCCTATCGTAAGATGCCTTTTGGCCTCAAGAATGCTGGAGCCACTTTCCAGCGGGCCATGTCTTTTGCGTTTCACGACCTCAAACATATAGTCGAGGCCTATCTAGATGATTTAGCATCACGCTCTCGCAAGCGAAAGGATCACCATATGCACCTCAGACTAATCTTCGAACGCTGTCGCTACTTCAGGATTCACTTGAATCCCAACAAGTGAAGCTTTTGTGTCACATCAGGACGTTTGTTAGGTTTCATCGTATCAACAACAGGGATCATGGTGGATCCTCTTAAGGTGGAGGAAATAATCCAGTTGCCCCCCCCCACGCACAATCTTACAACTTTAAAGTCTTCAAGGCAAGGCATAATTCTTACGATGCTTCATCGCCAACTATGCCTAGATCACCAAGGGATTTATGCGTTTACTCAAGAAAGATGTTCCCTTTTTCTGGGACGAAGCCTCTCAATGCTCTTTCGATGCATTAAAACATGCTCTCACAACTGCACCTCTGCTACGACCACCTAATTATAACAAAGATTTCCTATTATATCTGGTTGCTGCAGAGTCAACCATAGGCATGGTTTTAGTTCAGGAAGATGATTCGTTTTCATAATACGTGATCTATTACCTGAGCCGAGGCCTCGTAGGACCGGAACTTAATTATTCTCATCTCAAAAAACTTGCGTTGGCAGCAGTTCATGCTGTGCAACGGTTCCGTCACTATGTTCTATTTCGCAAGACCATCGTCGTTGCTGTCGTGAATCCATTCCAGTACATGTTGACATGACAAGTTATCGGCAGGAAAATTAGTAGATGGATCGTCATCCTCCAAGAACTTGACTTAGACTTTGTTTCAGCAAAGTCCAAGAAGTCATTGGTCTTTGCAGAACTTATTTCAGAACTTCCGGTTGAGTCAGGTGACGTTGTGCTTGAGGAATCACCTATCCGGGGGGATATGTTTTTGATTGAATCTTCAGACCCCTGGTACAGAGATATACTAATCTATCTCTAGAATTTGAAGTTCCCCACCTCTGCTTCTCATGACGAGCATCGGCGGATACGCCATCAGGCTAAGAATTATCTCATACTCGATGATACATTGTATCAGAGAGGTGTAGATTGTGTTTTGCATCGATGTCTCACTCATGAGGAGGCCGTCATAGTGCTCAACGATTGTCATACAGGATCCTGTGGTGGTCACTTATCTGGGTTGGCAACAACCCAAATTTTTTTACGAGCAGGCTACTTCTGGCCCACACTTATGAAAGATTGTATCGAGTCGGTCAAGAAGTGCCATCCGTGCCAAATCTTCTCTTGGAAAATGAGGGCACATCCAGCTCCCATCCAGCTCCCATGTTTCCTGTCATCACAGTTGGTCCCTTCACTAAATGGGGGATTGATTACACTACATGCAATCCCCCGTCAGCAAGGGGGCTCATAGCTGTCGACTACTTCACTAAGTGGGTCGAAGCTACGCCGATGTTCAAAGATGATGGAGGGACTGCAACTCTCTTTTTATTCAACCAAATTATAGCAAGGTTCGGCGTCCCGAGAGAGATTATCACTGACCATGGCAGTCACTTTCAGAATCAAATGATGACCGAGTTAACGTCAAAGCTTGGGTTACGACAGGAACACTCATCACCTTACTACCCCCAAGCCAATGGGCAGGTGGAAGCTGTCAACAAAACGCTTAAGATGATTCTACAACGAACTATCAACTCAGCCAAGTCAAACTGGAATTTGATGTTATACTCGACATTATGGGCTTACGGAACGTCAGTTAAGACTGCAACCGGTTTCTCACCTTTCCAACTCGTTTACGGGCTGGAGGCAGTCTTTCCCATCGAATGTCAAATCCCATCTCTGAAATTGGCAGTACAGTTATTGCCAGACACTGCTCCGCTTGAAGAATGGTTAATACACCTTGAGCATCTTGATGAACAATGTCGCGATGCGGCCCTGGCCAACGAGGCTCATAAACATAAGGTAAAGTGTCAATATGATAGGTCCGTTCGTCCTCGGGTTTTTTCTGAGGGCGACCTTGTCCTGGTCTATGACCAAGATAAGAACCCCCTGGGGGCAAAAAAGTTTAAACCCATGTAGTTCAGACCCTTCATTATTAAGGAGGTTTTAAAAAAGGGCGCTTATCGTTTGGTCGATTTTGAAGGGAATGCTTTGGCAGAGCTTAGAAATGGGCTGTACCTCAAGAAGTATTACTCATAGAAAGGTCACTGTGGGTAACTTTTTGTAACATATGTATAGTCTTTGTACTATTACTTTTTACATTTCTTTTAAAAAGTGTTATGGACATGTCATTGATGTTATCTTTCGTCAATATGGCAGATGTCAAGTGAGTCCGAGGTGTTCGTTGGGTATGCAGACGGTGCTAGTCAACACACGCGAAGGCTTGCCTCCACAACTTGGGTAATCTTTACACCACAGGGTCAGTAATTATCTTCCAGAGGTATATGCTTAGGTGACACCACGAATAATGTTGCTGAGTATAGTGCAGTTATTGAGTTTCTTTGTGACGCTTTGTCATTGGGTATCTCTCATCTCCGGGTCTATCTAGACACTCAACTGGTTGTGTCGTAGCTAAACAGAATACACCGGGTTCATGACCCAACTTTACACCGACGATTCCTTAGGGTACGTCTCTTGGAACACAACTTTGATTATATCACATATTTTCATGTTCCTAGGAGTTTAAATCAAATCACAAATACTCTAGCTAATCACATTTTAGATTGGCATCTTGCTCACATATAAAAAGACCATGAACACAAACATGTAAATACATTTTTGTACACATAATCCATAAGACACAAAAAAGAGATAAAAACCATATATAAACATCATAAAATCCTCAGAGTACATAGATGGGCGCAAGTGCCTCACAAGTGGGAACAGTAATGAGTCACTGGGCTTATGCCCTCAAAAAATATATACATATCAGTGCTCGTGGCACATAAAAGTCTAATGTATGCTCAGGGCCTATGTACTGGTCCTCATAGTTGCCAACAGGGTAATACTGTTCTTTTACAACATCCACAAAAAAATCCTAATTGGGATCGGACCCATATATTCCAGACTCCTCTGTGGAACTTTTCTCCCAGTAAGTTTCCCACCAATGTTTGACATGAGGGAGCGCTTTAAGGAGTGCGAAGGTGATCTTTTCTTTGTCGAAAAAATTGTGAACAAAGAAATAACCTTCCAGTAGAGTTAACCATTTTTCTAGGGCTTCTGCATCCATCTTTCCTTCAAATATAGGAATATCAAAATTAACTTGTACCTTGAAAGGAGAGGTTCCTCGAAAGTGCCCACTTGATGAAGATGCACCTGATGCTATTGACAGGCATTGGAGGATGTGGGCAAAATTCTCCATCATTTCGTCCCTCTATCGCGTGAGAGCTTGTTCAAGCAACAGATTGATAGGATCATTTGCTCCGTTGTTTTTCTTTTCTTCCACCATTGAGGGTTTTTTGGGTGTGCAAGAGTGATTGTCTTCAAGAGAGACAAGCTCAAGACCCAACTTTCTATAATCGGACCTCGTTGGGGACATGCACTAAAAAAAATGATGAAGAGCAGCTTGCTCTGATACCACTGATCCAGATTATTTTTGGCATGAAATGAGATCGGAGATATAATAAATAAATGCATAGAGATATCACAGATATTCAATAATATAATAGAAATGTATCAGAGATGCAACCATAAACACAGATATAAAGTAATACACAATTTATATTAATGAAAGAAATGTACAGAGACGGCTACTCGTATTTGCAAGAAGATGATTACAATGAGGCTCTAGAGGCATTTTTACAATAAAAAAGAATTCCAAAAGTCCTAGACATCCAAAAACCTAACCCTAGGATATGAAGCACCAAAAGTCATGTGGGCCCAGTTTGGGTAAGTTAGTACATCAACTTCTCGGCGTAGTAACTTTTGCATACGATCTTCGTTTTAGGTGTATGATAGCTCGTTGGAAACGTATCATCGAGGAGATTCATTTTGGGGGCTCAATAATGCCTTCAACTATAATTGAGAACCTTTGTATCGAAAAACCTTCATTTAGGCCCTCAAAAAGGCCCCGGAAGTTAAAACCTGCTAAAAATAATAAATTGCCAAAATTGCCAGAAAACCATTTTGAGCTAGTCGGAAAAGGTGGGTGACCACAAATATCCACTTGGATCAATCCTCCCTCCTTAAGAACCAATGGTATCCATTGCGTTGATTTCCAAGAGGAGAGGGAAAAACGTTTGTTGGATCTGCATCTGGGTGAGCTGCTTGTATTGCTGGAGACGTCGCGTTGCTTAGTTTGTGGAAGTCTTTCATGAACCTGTTGAAGTTTAGGATGTTCAACAAGTTGAGATACATGAGAGGAAGGTGTGAAAAATGAATATTTGTGCTTTGCTACAACCTTGTCGACCTGCTTCTGTTGGATAGAAGGTGTAGGGGGCAAGACTGTAGTGGTTGCAATGTCCTTCTGTTCCCCTTTTGAACAGATTGTGAAGAAGCTGAATTTTGCAGTATGAGATACTACCTTGCAACACGTTTTAGGTGGAACAATAGTTGGAACTACCTCTGGTATTATGTAGAGATGACCCCCCAAAGAAACAATGAAACTACGAGGTTGAGACTCATAAATAACATCGCACTTCCACATATATGGCTGGCCCAAGAGAACATCACAGACATCCAGTGGGGAAAAATCACATAATAACTCATCCTTGAAGGGATGGATGCCGTATGACAATCGACAATGCTGGCTGACACAGAGATATTGTCCTTGGCGAAGCCACCCTATGTTGTATGGCTGCAGGTGTGGTGTTATCGACAATCCCAACTGTTTGATGACCTCTGATGAGATGAGGTTCTTCTGGCTTCCGCTATCAACAATAAAATGCAGTGGGGTTCCCTTCACCCACATCTGTGAATGAAAATGGTGCTGCCCCTCTTTAGGATCTGTTGGTTCTTCTGGTTGAATTGATGCGGTCGCGACAATAGAAGTGGGGTCTACATCAATGATCTATCCTTTACCAGTATTTTCAGAATCAAATTTTGAATTAGGGTTCGGATCCTTATATTTGATCTCATCCACCAATGAATTTTTTGAGCGATGTTCATCGGTGTTGTGCCAGGAGATTTTTTGGAAATCAAACCATTTTTCGGTGTCCTTCTTTGTCTTCCCATGACCCTTCTTTTCCTATGTCTTGGACTAGTTTTTGGGAGACTGTTTGTTAGGGTTGTCTTTTTCATACTTTGGTTGTTGCGGATCTGCAGACCTAAATTCCCGTTTGTTCTAGTGCTTAAATTTCTACTCAATTTTAACAGCATATCGATACACAACACCAAGTGATGAGATGTCCAAAAAATCCCTTTAAGTCTGGATGTATCTGTGTAGAGCCCCACGATATTTCAGAACCAAATGTCCCTCGAAGTCTTTGATACCTAGCTTGGTGCGCAAGGTATGGAAGGTATTGGTGAACTTCGAAACTGCTTGGCCCCTGTCTTGTCGCAGTGTGGTCCATCTCATGTACTGGTCCTCATAGTTGCCAACAAGGTAATAGTGTTCTTTTACAGCATCCACAAAACAATCCGAAGTGGGATCGACCCCATATATTCCAGACTCCTCTGTGGAACTTTGCTCCCAGTAAGTTTCCCACCAATGTTTGACATGAGGGAGAGCTTTAAGGAGTGCGAAAGTGATCCTTTCTTTGTCGAAAAAATTGTGAACAGAGAAATAACCTTCCAGTAGAGTTAACCATTTTTCTAGGACTTTTGCATCCATTTGTCCTTCAAATACTGGAATATTAAAATTAACTTGTACCTTGAAAGGTAAGGTGCCTCCAAAGTGCTCACTTTATGAAGATGTGCGTGATGCTATCGACAGGCATTGAAGGATGTGGGAAAAATTATCCATCATTTCGTCCCTCTGTCGCGTGAGAGCTTGCTCAAGCAACAATTTGATAGGATCGTTTGCTCCGTTGTTTTTCTTTCCTTCTGCAATTGAGGGTTTGTTGGGTGTGCAAGAGAAATTGTCTTCAAGAGATACAAGCTCAAGACCCAACTTGCTATAATCGGACCTCATCGGGAACATGCACTAAAAAAAATGATCAAGAACAACCTACTCTGATACCACAGATCCAGATTATTTTCGGCATAAAATGAGATTGGAGATATAATAAAGAAATGCACAAATATATCACAGATATTCAATAATATAATAGAAATGTATCAGAGATGCAAACATAAACACAGATATAAAGTAATACATGATTTCTATTAATGAAAGAAATGTACAGAGACTGTAAAAATACAAAGTGAGGGACTCGCTAGAATGGTGGCAGCTTATCTCTGAGAAGAAATGTCACGGCTACTTGCATTCGCAAGAAGATGATTACAATGAGGCTCTAGAGGCCTTTTTACAATAAACAGGAATGCCAAAATTCCTAGACATCCAAAACCCTAACCCTAGGAGATGAAGCGCCAAAATTCATGTGGGCCCCATTTGGGTAAGTTAGTACATCAACTTCCTAAGGTCGTAACTTTTGCATACGATCTCCGGTTTAGGTGCATGATAGATCATTAGAAAGGTATCATCGAGGATATTCATTTTGGGGGCTCAATCATGCCATCGGTTATCATTGAGAACGTTGTTCTCGAAAATCCTTCATTTAGGCCCTCAAAATGGCCCCAGAAGTTAAAACCTGCTAAAAATAGTAAATTGCCAAAATTGCCAGAAAACTGTTTTGAGCCAGTCGAAAAAGGTGGGTGGCCACCGATATCCACCTGGATCAATCCTCCCTCCTTAGGAGGTAATGGTCTCCATTGTGTTGAGTTCCTGGGGGAGAGGGAAAAGCGTTTGTTGGATCTGCATCTGGGTGAGCTGCTTGTATTGTTGGAGACGTCGCATTGCATAGTTTGTGGAAGTCTGTCATGAACCTGTTGAAGTTGAGGCTGTTCAACAAGTCGAGCTACATGAGAGGAAGGTGTGCTGAAGGAATCTTTGTGCTTTGCTGCAACCTTGTCGACCTACTTCTGTTGGATAGAAGGTGCAGGGGGCGAGACTGTAGTGGTTGCAATGTCCTTCTGTTCCCCTTTTGAACAGATTGTGAAGAAGATGAATTTTGCAGTAAGAGATACTACTGTGCGACACTTTTTAGGTGGAACAATAGTTGGAACTACCTCTGGTATTATGTAGAGATGACCCCCCAAAGTAACAATGACACTATGGGGTTGAGACTCATAAATATCATGACACTTAGACATATATGGCTGGCCCAAGAGAACATCACAGACATCCAGTGGGGCAACATCACATAATACCTCATCCTTGAAGAGCTGGTTGTCATATGATAATCGACATTGCTGGCTGACAAGGAGATCTCATCCTTGGTGAAGACACCCGATGTTTTATGGCTGCGGGTGTGGTGTTGTCGACAATCCCAACTGTTTGACAACCTTTGCTGAGTTGAGGTTCTTCTAGCTTCTGCTATCAACAATAAAATGCAGCGGGGTCCACTTCACCCACATCTGTGAATGAAAAAGGTGCTTCCCCTCTTCAGGATCTATTGGTTCCTCTGGTTGAATTGTTGCGGTCATGACAATAGCAGTGGGGTCTGCATCAATGATCTGTCCTTTACCAGTATTTTCATAATCAGATTATGAATCAGGGTTTGGCTCCTTGTCTTTGATCTCGGCCACCAATGAATGTTTTGAGCAACATTCATTGGTGTTGTGCCAGGGGCTTTTGTGGAAATCACACCATTTTTCGGTGTCCTTCTTTGTCTTCCCGTGATCCTTCTTTTCTTGTGTCTTGGACTGGTTTTCAGGAGACTGTTTGTTAGGGCCGTCTTTGTCTTACTTTAGTTGTTGCAGATTTGCAGACCTAAATTCCCATTTGTTCTAGTGCTTAAATTTCTGCTCAATTTTAACAACATATCGATAAACAACACCGAGTGATGAGATGTCCAGAAAATCCCTTTCAGTCTGGATGTATCTGTGTAGAGCCCCATAGTATTTTAGAACCAAATGGCACTCGGAGTCTTTAATACCTAGCTTGGTGCACAAGGTATGGAAGGTATTGGTGAAATCTAAAATTGCAAGGCCCCTCTCTTGCCACAGTGTGGTCCATCTCATGTACTGGTCCTCATAGTTTCCAACAGGGTAATACTGTTCTTTTACCGCATCCACAAAAAAACCCCAAGTGGGATCGACCCCATATATTCCAGATTCCTCCATGGAACTTTTCTCCCAGTAAGTTTCCCACCAATGTTTGACATGAGGGAGAGATTTAAGGAGTGAGAAAGTGATATTTTCTTTGTTGGAAAAATTCTGAAAAGAGAAATAACCTTCCAGTAGAGTTAACCATTTTTCTAGGGCTTCTGCATCCATCTGTCCTTCAAATACAAGAATATCAAAATAAACTTGTACCTTGAATGGTGAGGTGCCTCCAAGGTGCCCACTTGATGAAGATGCTCCTGATGCTATTCGTAGGCATTGAAGGATGTGGACAAAATTCTCCATCATTTCGTCCCTCTGTCATGTGAGAGCTTGTTCAAGCAACAGATTGATAGGATTGTCTACTCTGTCGTATTTCTTTTCTTCTGCCATTGAGGGTTTGTTGGGTGTGAAAGAGCAATTGTCTTCAAGAGAGACAATCTCGAGACCCAAATTGCTATAATTGGACCTCATCGGGGACATGCACTGAAAAAGATGATCAAGAGAAGCCTGCTCTGATACCACTGATCCAGATTATTTTCGGCAGGAAATGAGATCGGAGATATATTAAATAAATGCACAGAGATATCACAGATATTCAATAATATAATAGAAATGTATCAGAGATGCAATGATAAACACAAATATAAAGTAATACATGATTTCTATTAATGAAAGAAATGTACAGAGACTGTAAAAATACAGAGTGAGGGACTCACTAGAATGGTGGCAACTTATCTCTTAGAAGAGATGTGACGACTACTCGCATTCGCAAGAAGATGATTAAAATGAGGCTCTAGAGGCATTTTTACAATAAACAGGAATGCCAAAATTCCTAGACATCCAAAAACATAACCCTAGGAGATGAAGCGCCAAAAGTCATGTGGGCCCCATTTGGGTAAGTTAGTACATCAACTTCCCGTGGTCGTAACTTTTGCATATGATCTCCGTTTTAGGCGTATGATAGCTCGTTGAAAAGGAATTGTTGAGGAGATTCATTTTGGGGGATCTGGCATGCCCTTGGCCATAATTGAGAACCTCGATCGTGAAAAACCTTCATTTAGGCCCTCAAAATGGCCCCGGAAGTTAAACCCTGCTAAAAATAGTAAATTGCCAGAAAATTGTTTTGAGCGAGTCCAAAAAGGTGGGTGGCCACCGATATCCACCTGGATCAATCATCCCTCCTTAGGAAGCAATGGTATCCATTGCGTTGAGTTCCCAAGGGAGAGGGAAAAGCGTTTGTTGGATCTGCATCTGGGTTTGTTTCTTGTATTGCTGGAGACGTCGCATTTCTTAGTCTGTGGAAGTTTGTCATGAACCTGTTGAAGTTGAGGCTATTCAACAAGTCAAGCTACATGAGAGGAAGGTGTGTAGAAGGAATATTTGTGCTTTGCTGCAACCTTGTCGACCTGCTTCTATTGGATAGAATGTGTAGGCGACGAGACTGTAGTGGTTGCAATGTCCTTGTGTTCCCCTTTTGAACAGATTGTGAAGAAGTTGAATTTTGCAGTATGAGATACTACCTTGCAACACTTTTTAGGTGGAACAATAGTTGGAAATACATCTAGTATTCTGTAGAGATGACCCCCCAAAGTAACAATGATTCTACGTGGTCGAGACTCATAAATATCATGGCACTTCCACATATATGGCTGGCCCAAGAGAACATAATAGACATCCAGTGGGGCAACATCACATAATACCTCGTCCTTGAAGGGTTGGATGTTGTATGACAATCGACATTATTCGCTGACATGGTGATCTCATCCTTGTTGAAGCCACCTAATTTTGTATGGCTGCGGGTGTGGTGTTGTCAAAAATCCCAACTGTTTGATGACCTTTGTTGAGATGAGGTTCTTTTGGCTTCCACTATCAACAATAAAATGCAGTGGGGTCCCCTTCACCCACATCTGTGAATGAAAAAGGCGCTCCCCCTCTTCAGGATCTGTTGGTTCCTTTGGTTGAATTGTTGCGGTCGTGACAATAGCAGTGGGGTCTGCATCAATGATCTGTCCTTTACCAGTATATTCAAAATCATATTCTGAATCAGTTTGGCTCCTTGTCTTTGATCTCGATCACCAATGACTATTTTGAGCGACATTCATCGGTGTTGTTCCAGGGGATTTTGTGGAAATCACACCATTTTCTGGTGTCCTTCTTTGTCTTCCCGTGACCCTTCTTTTCCTATGTCTTGGACTATTTTTTGAGAGACTGTTTGTTAGGGTCATATTTGTCATACTTTGGTTGTTTTGGATTTGCAGACCTAAATTCCCGTTTGTTCTGGTGCTTAAATTTCTGCTCAATTTTAACAGCATATCGATAAGCAACAGATTGATAGGATCGTATACTCCGTCGTTTTTCTTTTCTTCCGCCATTGAGGGTTTGTTGGGTGTGCAAGAGAGATTGTCTTCAAGAGAGACAAGCTCGAGACCCAACTTGCTATAATCAGACCTCGTCAGGGACATGCACTGAAAAAAATGATCAAGAGAAACCTACTCTGATACCACTGATCTGGATTATTTTCGGCACGAAATGAGATCAGAGATATAATAAATAAATGCATAGAGATATCACATATATTCAATAATATAATAGAAATGTATCAGATATGCAACTATAAACACGGAAATAAAGTAATACACGATTTCTATTAATGAAAGAAATGTACATAGACTATAAAAATAAAGAGTGAGGGACTCGCTAGAATGGTGGCAGCTTATCTCTTAGAAGAGATGTGACGGCTACTCGCATTCACAAGAAGATGATTAAAATGCGGCTCTAGAGGCCATTTTACAATAAAAATGAATGCCAAATGTTCTAGACATCCAAAAACCTAACCCTAGGAGATGAGGCGCCAAAAGTCACGTGGGCCCCGTTTGGGTAAGTTAGTACATCAACTTCTCGGGGTCGTAAATTTTGCGTATGATCTCTAAAAACCTTCATTTAGGCCCTCAAAATGGCCCCGTAAGTTAAAACCTACTAAAAATAGTAAAATGCCAAAATTGCCCAAAAATTGTTTTGAGCCAGTCGAAAAAGGTGGGTGGCCACTGATATCCACCTAGATCAATCCTCCCTCCTTAGGAAGCAATGGTCTCCATTGCGTTGAGTTCCCAGGGGAGAGGGAAAAGTGTTTGTTGGATCTGCATCTGGGTGAGCTGTTTGTATTATTGGAGACGTCGCGTTGCTTAGTTTGTGGAAGTCTGTCATGAACTTGTCGAAGTTGAGGCTATTCAACAAGTCGAGCTACATGAGAGGAAGGTCTGCAGAAGGAATATTTGTGCTTTGCTGCAACCTTTTCGACCTTCTTCTGTTTGATAGAAGGTGCAGGGGGTGAGACTGTAGTGGTTGCAATGTCCTTATGTTCCCCTTTTGAACAGATTGTGAAGAAGCTGAATTTTGTAGTATGAGATACTACCTTGGGACACGTTTTAGGTGAAACAATAGTTGGAGCTACCTCTGGTATTCTGTAGAGATGGCCCTCCAAAGTAACAATGACACTATGGGGTCGAGACTCATAAATAGCATGGCGCTTCCACGTATATGGTTGGCCCAAGAGAACATCATAGACATCTAGTTTGGAAACATCACATAATATGTCATCCTTGAAGGGTTGGATGCCATATGACGATCGACATTGTTGGCTGACATAGAGATCTCATCCTTGGTGAAGCCACCCAACTGTATGACGACATCTACTGAGATGAGGTTCTTTTGGCTTTTGCTATCAACAATAAAATGCAGCGGGGTCCCCTTCACCCACATCTGTGAATGAAAAATGTGCTCTCCCTCTTCAGGATCTGTTGGTTCTTCTGGTTGAATTGTTGTGGTTGCGACAATAGCAGTGGGTTCTGCATCAATGATCTGTCCTTTATCAGTATTTTCAGAAACAGATTATGAATTAGGGTTCAGCTCCTTGTTGTTGATCTCGGCCACCAATGGCTATTTTGAGGGACATTCATTGTTGTTGTGCCAAGGGATTTTGTGGAAATCACACCATTTTCCGGTGTCCTTCTTTGTCTTCCCATGACCCTTCTTTTCTTGTGTCTTGGACTAGTTTTCAGGAGACTGTTTGTTAGGGTTGTCTTTGTCATACTTTGGTTGTTGCGGATTTGTAGACCCAAATTCCCGTTTGTTCTGGTGCTTAAATTTCTTCTCAATTTTAACAACATATCGATAAGAAGCATCGAGTGATGAGATGTCTAGAAAATCCATTTCAGTTTGGATGTATCTGTGTAGAGCCCCACGATATTTCAGAACGAAATGTCAGTGGGAGTCTTTGATACCTAGATTGGTGCGCAAGGTATGGAAGGTATTGGTGAACTCCGGAACTACTTGGCCCCTCTCTTTCCACAGTGTGGTCCATCTCATGTACTGGTCCTCATAGTTGCCAACACGGTAATATTGTTCTTTTACCGCATCCACAAAAAAATCCCAAGTGGGATCGACCCCATATATTCTAGACTCCTCTGTGGAACTTTGCTCCTAGTAATTTTCCCACCAATGTTTGACATGAGGGAGAGATTTAAAGAGTGCGAAGGTGATCTTTTATTTGTCAGAAAAATAGTGAACAGAGAAATAACCTTCCAGTAGAGTTAACCATTTTTCTAGGGCTTCTGCATCTATTTGTCCTTCAAATATAGGAATATCAAAATTAATTTGTACCTTAAAAGGCAAGGTGCCTCCAAAGTGCCCACTTGATGAAGATGCGCCTGATGCTATCAACAGGTGTTGAAGGATGTGGGCAAAATTCTCCACATTTCGTTCCTCTATCGCGTGAGAGATTACTCAAGCAACAGATTGATAAGATCGTCTGCTCCATCGTTTTTCTTTTCTTCCACCAATGAGGGTTTGTTGGGTGTGCAAGAGAGATTATATTCAAGAGAGATAAGCTCGAGACCCAAATTTCTATAATCGGACCTCGTCGGGGACATGCACTGAAAAAATTGATCAAGAGCAGCCTACTCTGATACCACTAATTCGGATTATTTTCAGCACAAAATGAGATCAGAGATATAATAAAGAAATGCACAGAGATATCATAGATATTCAATATTACAATAGAAATGTATCAGAGATGCAACCATAAACACATATATAAAGTAATACATGATTTCTATTAATGAAAGAAATGTACAGAGACTATAAAAATACAGAGTGAGGGACTCGCTAGAATGATGGAAGCTTATCTCTGAGAAGAGATGTGATAGCTACTCACATTCGCAAGAAGATGATTAAAATGAGGCTCTAGATTCCTTTTTATAATAAACAGAAATGCCAAAAGTCCTAGACATCCAAAAACCTAACCCTAGGAGATGAAGTGCAAAAAGTCATGTGGGCCTCATTTGGGTAAGTTAGTACATCAACTTCCTGGGGTCATAACTTTTGTAGACGATCTTCGTTTTAGGCATATGATAGCTCGTTGGAAAGGTATCGTCAAGGAGATTCATTTTGGGGGCTCAATAATGACTTCAACTATCATTGAAAACCTCTATCTAAAAAAACCTTCATTTAGGCCCTCAAAATGGCCCCATAAGTTAAAACCTACTAAAAATAGTAAATTGCCAAAATTGCCATAAAACTATTTTGATCCAGTCGAAAAAGGTGGGTGGCCACCGATATCCACCTGGATCAATCCTCCCTACTTAGGAAGAAATGGTTGCCATTGCGTTGAGTTCACGGGGGAGAGGGAAAAGCGTTTGCTGGATCTGCATCTGGCTGAGCTGCTTGTATTGCTAGAGACGTCATGTTGTTTAGTTTGTGGAAGTCTGTCATGAACCTGTTGAAGTTGAGGATGTTCAACGGGTCAAGCTACATGAGAGGAAGGTGTGTAGAAGGAATATTTGTGCTTTGCTGCAACCTTGTCGACTTGCTTCTGTTGGATAGAAGGTGCAGGGAGAGAGACTATAGTGATTGTAATGTCCTTATGTTCCCCTTTTGAATAGATTGTGAAGAAGTTGAATTTTGCAGTATGAGATACTACCTTGCGACACTTTTTAGGTGGAACAATAGTTGGAACTACCTCTGGTATTCTGTAGAGATAACCCCCCAAAGTAACAATGACACTAAAGGGTCGAGACTCATAAATAGCATGGCGCTTCCACATATATGGCTGGCCCAAGAGAACATCACAGACATCCAGTGGGGCAACATCACATAATACCTCGTCCTTGAAGGGATGGATGCCATATGACAATTGACATTGTTGGTTGACATGGAGATCTCATCCTTGGCAAAGCCACCCAATGTTGTATGGCTGCGGGTGTGGTGTTGTCAATAGTCCCAACTATTTGACGACCTCTGCTGAGATGAGGTTCTTCTGGCTTCCGCTATCAACAATAAAATGCAGTGGGGTCCCCTTCACCCACATCTGTGAATGAAAAAGGCACTCCCCCTCTTCAGGATCTGTTGGTTCTTCTGGTTGAATTGATGCGGTCACGACAATAGCAGTGGGGTCTGCATCAATGATCTGTCCTTTACCAGTATTTTCAGAATCAGAGTCTGAATCATGGTTCAGCTCCTTGTCTTTGATCTCGGCCACCAATGACTATTTTGAGGGACATTCATTGGTGTTGTGCCAGGGGATTTTGTGGAAATCACACCATTTTTCAGTGTCCTTCTTTGTCTTCCCGTGACCCTTCTTTTCCTGTGTCTTGGACTGGTTTTTGGGAGACTATTTGTTAGGGCCGTCTTTGTCATACTTTGGTTGTTGCGGATTCAAAAACTCAAATTTCTATCTGTTCTGGTTCTTATATTTCTACTCAATTGTAAAAACATGTCGATAAGTAGCACCGAGTGATGAGATGTCCAGAAAATCCATTTCAGTCTGGATGTATCTGTGTAGAGCCCCACGGTATTTCAAAACCAAATGTCACTCGGAGTCTTTGATACCTAGCTTGGTGTGCAAGGTATGGAAGGTATTGGTGAAGTCTGGAACTACTTGGCCCCTCTCTTTCCATAGTGTGGTCCATCTCATGTACTGGTCCTCATAGTTGCCAACAAGGTAATATTGTTCTTTTACCGCATCCACAAAAAAATCCCAAGTGGGATCGGCCCCATATATTCCAGACTCCTCTGTGGAACTTTTCTCCCAGTAAGTTTCCCACCAATGTTTGAAATGAGGGAGAGCTTTAAGGAGTGTGAAGGTGATCTTTTCTTTGTCAGAAAAATTGTGAACAGAGAAATAACCTTCCAGTAGAGTTAACCATTTTTCTAGGGCTTATGCATCTATCTGTCCTTCAAATACAGGAATATCAAAATTAACTTGTACCTTGAAAGGCGAAATTCCTCCAAAGTTCCCACTTGATGAAGATGCGCCTAATGCTATCGGCAGGCGTTGAAGGATGTGGGAAAAATTCTCCAACATTTCATCCCTCTGTCGCGTGAGAGCTTGCTCAAGCAACAGATTGATAGGATCATCTGCTCCATTGTTTTTCTTTTTTTCCGCCATTGAGGGTTTGTTGGGTGTGCAAGAGCGATTGTTTTCAAGAGAGAAAAGATCGAGACCCAAATTGCTATAATCGGACCTCGTCGGGGACATGCACTGAAAAAAATGATCAAGAGCAGCCTGCTCTGATACCACTTATCCCGATTATTTTTGGCACGAAATGCGATCAGAGATATAATAAAGAAATGTACAAAGATATCACAGATATTCAATAATATAATAGAAATGTATCAGAGATGAAACCATAAACACATATATAAAGTATTACACAATTTCTATTAATGAAATAAATGTACAGAGATTGTAAAAATACAGAGTGAGGGACTCACTAGAATGGTGGCAACTTATCTCTGAGAAGAGATGTGACGGCTACTCGCATTCACAAGAAGATGATTACAATGAGGCTCTAGGGGCCGTTTTACAATAAACAGGAATGCCAAAAGTTCTAGACATCCAAAAACCTAACCCTAGGAGATGAAGCGCCAAAAGTCATGTGGGCCCCGTTTGGGTAAGTTAGTACATCAACTTCCCCGGGGTCGTAACTTTTTCATACGATCTCCGTTTTAGGCGTATGATAGCTCGTTGGAAGTTTATCATTGAGGAGATTCATTTTGGGGGCTCAATCATGCCTTTGGCTATGATTGAGAACATTGATCTCGAAAAACCTTCATTTAGGCCCTCAAAATGGCCTCGGAAGTTAAAACTTGCTAAAAATAGTAAATTGCCAAAAAACTGTTTTGAGCTAATTGGAAAAGGTGGGTGGCTACCGATATCCACCTGGATCAATCCTTCCTCCTTAGGAAGCAATGGTCTCCATTGCATTGAGTTTCCGAGGGAGAGGGAAAAGCGTTTGCTGGATCTGCATCTAGGTGACCTGCTTGTATTGTTGGAGACGTCACATTGTTTAGTTTCTGGAAGTCTGTCATGAACCTGTTGAAGTTGAGGCTGTTCAACAAGTCAAGCTACATGAGAGGAAGGTGTGCATAAGGAATATTTGTGCTTTGCTGCAACCTTGTCAACCTGCTTCTGTTGGATAGAAGGTGCAAGGGGTGAGACTGTAGTGGTTTCAATGTCCTTCTGTTCCCCTTTTGAAGAGGTTGTGAAGAAGCTAAATTTTGCAGTATGAGATACTACCTTGCGACACTTTTTAGGTGGAACAATAGTTGGAACTACCTCTAGTATTTTGTAGATATGACCCCCAAAAGTAACAATGATACTACGGGGTCGATACTCATAAATAACATGGTGCTTCCACATATATGGCTGGCCCAAGAGAACATCATAGACATCCAGTGGGGAAACATCACATAATACCTCATCCTCGAAAGGCTGGATGTCGTATGACAATCGACATTGCTGGCTGACATGGAGATCTTGTCCTTGGCGAAGCCACCCAATTTTGTATGGTTGTGGGTGTGGTGTTGTGCAATCCCAACTATTTGATGACCTCTACTGAGATGAGGTTCTTCTGGCTTCCGCTATCAATAATAAAATGCAGCAGGGTCCCCTTCACCCACATCTGTGAATGAAAAAGGTGCTTCCCCTCTTCAGGATCTGTTGGTTCTTCTGTTTGAATTGTTGCGGTCATGACAATAGAAGTGGGGACTACGTCAATGATCTGTCCTTTACCAGTATTTTCAGAATCAAATTCTAAATCAGGGTTCGACTCCTTGTCTTTGATATTAGCCACCAATGACTATTTTAAGCGACATTCATCAGTGTTGTGCCAGGGGATTTTGTGGAAATCACACCATTTTCCATTTTCTGGTGTCCTTCTTTGTCTTCCCGTGACCCTTCTTTTCCTGTGTCTTGGATTGGTTTTCAGGAGACTATTTCTTAGGGCCATCTTTGTCATACTTTAGATGTTGTTTATTTGTAGACCCAAATTCCCATTTGTTCTAGTGCTTAAATTTCTTCTCAATTTTAACAACATATCGATAAGCAACACTAAGTGATGAGATGTCTAGAAAATCCATTTCAGTCTGGATGTATCTGTGTAGAGCCCCACGGTATTTCAAAACCAAATGTTGGTCGAAGTATTTTATACCTAGCTTGGTGCGCAAGGTATGGAAGGTATTGGTGAACTCCGGAACTACTTGGTCCCTCTCTTTCCACAGTGTGGTCCATCTCATGTACTGGTCCTCATAGTTTCCAACAGGGTAATACTGTTCTTTTACCGCATCCACAAAAAAATCCCAAGTGGGATCGGCCCCATATATTCCAGACTCCTTTGTGGAACTTTTCTCCCAATAAGTTTCCCACCAATGTTTGACATGAGGGAGAGCTTTAAGGAGTGCGAAGGTGATCTTTTCTTTGTCGAAAAAATTGTGAATAGAGAAATAACCTTCCAGTAGAGTTAACCATTTTTCTAGGGCTTCTGCATCTATCTGTCCTTCAAATACAGGAATATAAAAATTAAGTTGTAACTTGAAAGGTGAGGTGCCTCCAAAGTTACCACTTGATGAAGATGCACCTGATGCTATCGGAAAGCGTTGAAGGATGTGAGCAAAATTCTACATCATTTCATCCCTCTGTCGTGTGAGAGCTTTCTCAAGCAACAGATTGATAGGATCATCTGCTCTGTCGTTTTTTGTTTCTTCTGCCATTGAGGGTTTTTTGGGTGTGCAAGAGCTATTGTATTCAAGAGAGATAAGCTCGAGAACCAACTTGCTATAATCGAACCTCATCGGGGACATGCACTAAAAAAAATGATCAAGAGTAGCCTGCTCTGATACCACTGATCCAGATTATTTTCAGCCCGAAATTAGATCGGAGATATAATAAATAAATGCACAGAGATATCACAGATTTTCAATAATATAATAGAAATGTATCATAGATTCAACCATAAACATAGATATAAAGTAATACATGATTTCTATTAATAAAAGAAATGTATAGAGACTGTTAAAATACAGAGTGAGGGACTCGCTTGAATGGTGACAACTTATCTCTTAGAAGAGATGTGACGACTACTCGCATTCGAAATAAGATGATTACAATGAGGCTCTAGAGGCCATTTTACAATAAATAGGAATGCCAAAATTCCTAGACATCCAAAAACCTAACCCTAGGAGATAAAGCACCAAAAGTCATGTGGGCCCCGTTTGGGTAAGTTAGTACATCAACTTCCCAGGGTCGTAACTTTTGCATACGATCTCTGTTTTAGGCGTATGATATCGTGTTGGAAAGGTATCATCACGGAGATTCATTTTGGGTGCTCAATCATGCCTTCAACTATCATGGAGAACCTAGATATCGAAAAACCTTCATTTAGGCCCTCAAAATGGCCCCAGAAGTTAAAACATGCTAAAAATAGTAAATTGCCAAAATTGCTAGAAAACTGTTTTGAGCCAGTCGAAAAAGATGGTTGGCCATCGATATCCACCTGGATCAATCCTCCCTCCTTAGGAAGAAATGGTATTCATTGCGTTGAGTTCTCGAGGAAGAGGGAAAAGTGTGTGTTGGATCTGCATTTGGGTGAGCTGCTTGTATTGATGGAGATGTCGCGTTGCTTAGTTTGTGGAAATCTATCATGAACCTGTTGACGTTTAGGGTGTTCAACAAGTCGAGCTACATGAGAGGAAGGTGTGCAGAAGGAATCTTTATGCTTTGCTGCAACCTTATAGACCTGCTTCTATTGGATAGAAGGTGCAGGGGGCAAGACTATAGTGGTTGCAATGTCCTTCTGTTCCCCTTTTGATCACATTGTGAAGAAGATGAATTTTGCAGTATGAGATACTACCTTGCGACACTTTTTAGGTGGAACAATAGTTGGAACTACCTCTAGTATTCTGTAGAGATGACCCCCCAAAGTAACAATGAAACTACGGGGTCGAGACTCATAAATAGCATGGTGCTTCCACATATATGGCTGGCCCAAGAGAACATCACAAACATCTAGTGGGGAAACATCACATAATACCTCGTCCTTTGATCCGAAATCGGATCCAGAAGCCTGACGGGGCTTGAAAATGCTCAAAAATAAAAGTGCTCAGAATGCGACGAAACCTATGCCATTGCGTCCATCTCGTCTTCCTGATTCTGGTGGTATATTTACTTCGTCAAACGAGATCCGTATGCGAAAGTTATCGCATTCTAATCAGAAGCCCAAACAGGTAAAATGTCAAAGGTCAACTGGTCAAAAAGTCAATGATGATGACATCAGCATGCTGACTGTGCAAGATATAACATGGCATGATCGTACGTCGATGTGTTAGTTTTGGATTGGCTGACATCTGGGTGAATCAGCTTGTGACACGTGGCATATTATGGTCAAATGGTGTAGTGCCACGTTGCCCAGTCATGGGCTGCCACGTGGCACCCCTTTATTGGTTTTGGTTTGTTAATTAAAATTTTGTGTAGTCGACCGGATTTGAACCAGTGACCTCCCCCTTTGGCAGCACTTTGGTAGTGTGTGGGCTACCACTAGCCCACACGGTGGTCCTTGTTTACTATATGGTTTTAATTATATATCAATTGCATTGATATGTGGTTTGGGCACGTCCGGGCTGGTGCTTAGCCCCAGCCCCAGTCGCATACGTTTTAAACATATGACCACTATATTAAATGAGCGCGCGGGTTTATACCACGGATTTGTTTACATATTGTATCCCGTGATCCTATGTGTTGCGCCATGTGACCATAACCAGGAGTGCAACGGTTTAGCAATGGTTTGGTTCTTTTGTTAAGCCCGAGGTCATATTGTGACCCATACGCCCAGATGCTTAGGCGGTTAGGGGCTGGCGCGCCCTTAACCGTCCTACAGTTTTCGCCGTTGGCGCAGTTGCGCCCGGTGCCAGGTTTTTGCGCTTAAATAAGCGTGTGTGCCAGGTTCATGGAAGAGGGGTGTGTTTTGTAGAACCTGTGACAGCAAGCTTGAAGGGGAAAACTTCCAGGAGGCATAAATTCTTCGTTTTTCAACCGATTGAGGTGCCAAAAGAGCCCAGATAGGGGTTTTTGGACGTTCTAAAGCCATTGGGGCATTTAGAGCAGAATTATGCTGAGGAGAAGCCAAGACAAAGCCATTTTGAGGCAGAGAAGCTTTTGAGGAGGAGACGTTGTTGGATCATTTCTGGGAGCTCCGGACGTCCGTTTTGCGTGCTGTTTTCTTTGCAGGGTTCTAGAGTTCTGGAAGAACATGACCAGATCAGTATTGTATCCATTTGGCATTGCAGTGATGTAATTTTGAGCATTTGAATAGAAATAAAGAAGCCTCCCCCCCCATAGAGAAAAGGCCCGGAGACGTAGGCAAAGTTGTGCCGAAATCCGTTATCAATCTGCGTGTTATGGTTTGCTGTCTGTTATTCATTTTCGATCTGTATATGTGTATATGGCTATCATAATTCCTCTTCTTTCCTCATTCTTTCACTAAGTTTCTCAAATGGTTAATTAATGCATGTAAATTAAAACTCAACCATAAGTCATTAAAAGATCTGATGGATCAAGTGGTATCAGAGCTAGTTGACGTTTTGATTTGAGTTGCATGTTAACCAGGGAAAAGCTACAGCATGGTGAAGGCGAGCTTGTTGCAGAGAATCCATTAATTGGATTGAGAAAAAGATCTTCTCACAGCGAGAAGATGGCATCGGAAGAAGGGATTTCTCAAGATGAGAAAGAGTTCCGGAAAACATTCCTTTCCATGTCGGAGATGGTGAAAGTCTTGTACGAAGATTACTTGGAACGAAAGCGACCAGTTTTGGGTGATTCTTCAAAGGGAAAGAGTCAAGAGGAAGAGAACCATCCTCAGATTCCTCCTTCACCTCCAGCAACACCTCCTTCTTCTCCTTCTTCTTCAAGTTCAAGTTCTAAATCTAGTGGAAAGAAAAATGTTTATAAGAATAAACGTGAAATGCCATTGTTAAAACTTGATGTAAAATTTGAGTTGCCCATATATGATGGTGAAGTAAATGCAGAAAAACTTGATAACTGGATCAGGCAGATGGAGGTATACTGCAGTGTGCAACAGATCGAGGATGAGGCCACACAAATCAAGTTGGCATCTTTGAGACTTGCAGGTACAACTCTTATCTAGTGGCAGAGCAAGCTGCAAAAAGGAACACAAAATGTGGGTAATGTATTTCCATCATGGAAGGATTTCATTTCTGCACTTAGGAAACAATTCTATCCTTTGGATTATAAAGAAAAAGCAATAATTGAATGGAAATATTTAAAACTAAGAAAAGGACAAACAGTGCAGGAATACACCGATGGATTTAGAAAGATGGTATTAATGTTAGACATTCCTTTGCAAACACAAGAAACCCTTATGGAGTATATAGGAGGTTTGCCTGCGCATATTAGAAACACTGTTTTCATGTTTGGACCCACTAACCTTGATGAGGTTTCTGTTCAAGCTACGTATATTGAAGCAGGAAAAGCAGGTGTGTCAGGGGAATCGTTGTCTTCGAAGAAAGAGGACAAGAGGAAAAGGCATGGCAATGGCAAGAATGCAAATGCAGTGGCAAAGAAGGAAGGAAAGCCCTCTTGCAAGCATTGCAAGAAAGAGGGACATGATGAGGACAGATGTTGGCAGTTGCATCCCGAGAAGAGGCCAAAGTGGTTCAAAGAAAAGAAGGGAACACAAACAGTGGCAACGACATCAAAACCCACAGACTTGGGATCGGATTCAGGTGATGAGTCAAAGATTTCATTGGTTGGTATGACAGGTAAAAATGGTGAAAAGATTGATTGTAGAAGCAACTTGTTTCATATAAGGGTAATCATGCGACACACTAAGATAGACACATTAATCGACAGTGGATCTCAATCTAATCTAATCTCAGAAGAATTGGTTAAGCAATTGGGGTTAAGAACACAAACTCATCATAAGCCTTACACACTTAAATGGATGAGCAATCATCATCAAACGCATATAACAAAACAGTGCACAATCAAATTTGCAATTTCATCTAAGTATGTGGACGAAGTAACTTGTGATGTTGTGTCGTTAAGAGAATGTGGAATGATCTTAGGTAGTCCATACTTATTTGATCGTAAGGCAATCTTCTACAAGACAAGGAATCAATATCAACTCACTAAAGCAGGTCATGATTATGTGGTTCATGCTCATCGTGTTAAAGAAAATAAAACACTTCAAACAAGGGAACAATTAATGAATGCAGTGCAAGCATGCAACAAACCAATAATTGTTTCAAATGAAGTAATTGATCTTAAGCAAGGACAAAATATGGTTGTTGAATGGAAAATCAATCATAAGTTGCTTCAAGATAAGCTCATGTCGTGCAGATATCTAAAGTATATCAGCTCATTTGCAGTCGTCTTTTTGATACTGTCATTAGCAATGTTTTCTACATGGATGATAGTGGCTTCAGTAAGATGTAACAGGGTTCAAATGGCTAACAATATACTGTCAATTGTCATGATTGTGTTACAATTGATCTTGATGAGACAGGTGCACATGACAGATTTCAGAGACAGAGAGCTAGCCGGGTGGCCTATCCCGAGCTTGTTGACTGGTCAGTAACCTTTTGGGTACCAAAAGGTCTTATTGTGGGGAGGTGTGATCTGAAATTGGATCCAGAAGCCTGACAGGGCTTGAAAATGCTCAAAAATAAAAGTGCCCGGAATGCGACGAAACCTATGCCATTGCGTCCATCTCATCTTCCTGATTCTGGTGGTATATTTACTTCGTCAAACGAGCTCCATATGCGAAAGTAATCACGTTCTGATCAGAAGCCCAAATAGGTAAAAAGTCAAAGGTCAAATGGTCAAAAAGTCAATGATGATGACATCAACATGTTGACTGTGCAGGAGATGACGTGGCATGATCGTACGTCGACATGGCAGTTTTGGATTGGATGACATCTAGGTGAATTAGTTTGTGACACATGGCATATTATGGTCAAATGGCGTACTGCCACGTGGCCCAGTCATGGGCTGCCACGTGGCACCCATTTATTGGTTTTGGTTTGTTAATTAAAAGTTTGTGTAGTCGACCGGATTTGAACCGGTGACCTCCCCCTTTGGTAGCACTTTGGTAGTGTGTGGGCTACCACTAGCCCACACGGTAGTCCTTGTTTACTATATGGTTTTAATTATATATCAATTGCATTGATATGTGGTTTGGGCACGTCCGGGCTGGGGCTTAGCCCCAACCCCGGTCACATACGTTTTAAACATATGACCACTATATTAAATGAGCGCACGGGTTTATACCATGGAGTTGTTTAAATATTGTAGCCCATGATCCTATGTGTTGCGCCATGTGACCATAACCAGGAGCGCGACGGTTTTGCAATGGTTTGGTTCTTTTGTTAAGCCCGAGGTCATATTGTGACCCATACGCCCAGGTGCCTAGGCGGTTAGGGGCTGGCGCGCCCTTAACCATCCTACGATTTGCACCATTGGCACAATTTCACCCAGTGCCAGGTGTTTATGCTTAAATAAGCATGTGTGCCAGGTTCATGGAAGATGGGTGTGTTTTGTAGAACCTGTGACAACAAGCTTGAAGGGGAAAACTTCCAGGAGGCATAACTTCTTCATTTTTTGACCGATTGAGGTGCCAAAAGAGCCCAGATAGGGGTTTTTGGACGTTCTGAAGCCATTGGGGCATTCAGAGAAGAATTATGCTGAGGAGAAGCCAAGCCAAAGCCATTTTGAGGCAGAGAAGCTTTTGAGGAGGAGACACTGTCGGATCATTTCTGGGAGCTTTGGACGTCCGTTTTGCGTGTCATTTTCTTTGCAGGGTTCTAGAGATCTGGAAGAACATGACCAGATCAGTCTTGTAGCCATTTGGCATTGTAGCGATGTACTTTTGATCATTTGAACAGAAATAAAGAAGCCTCCCCCACAGAGAAAAGGCCTAGAGACGTAGGCAAAGTTATGTCGAACTCCATTATCAATCTGCATGTTATGGTTTGTTGTCTATTATTCATTTCAGATCTGTATATGTGTATATGTCTGTCATAATTCCTCTTCTTTCCTCATTCTTTCACTAAGTTTCTCAAATGGTTAATTAACGCATGCAAAATTAAAACTCAACCATAAGTCATTAAAAGATCCGACGGATCATCCTTGAAAGGCTGGATGCCGTATGAAAATCGACATTGTTGGCTGACACAAAGATCTCGTCCTTGGCGAAGCCACCCGATGTTGTATGGCTGCGGGTGTGGTGTTGTTGACAATCCCAACTGTTTGACTACCTCTGCTGAGATGAGGTTCTTCTGGCTTCTTCTATCAATAATAAAATTCAGTGGGGTCCCCTTCACCCACATATGTGAATGAAAAAGGCACTCCCCCTCTTTAGGATCTGTTGGTTCTTCTAGTTGAATTGTTGGGTCGCGACAATAGTAGTGGGGTCTGCGTCAATGATCTGTCCTTTACCAGTATTTTTAGAATAAGATTATGAATCAGGGTTCGACTCCTTGTCTTTGATCTCGACCACCAATGACTGTTTTGAGAAACATTCATCAATGTTGTACCAGGATATTTTGTGGAAATCACACCATTTTCCAGTGTCCTTCTTTATGTTCCCATGACCCTTCTTTTCCTGTGTCTTGGACTGGTTTTCGGGAGACTGTTTGTTAGGGCCGTCTTTTTCATACTTTGGTTGTTGCATATTTACAGACCCAAATTCCCGTTTGTTCTGGTGCTTAAAGTTCTGCTCAATTTTAACAGCATATCAATAAGAAGCATCGAGTGATGAGATGTCCAGAAAATCCATTTCAGTCTGGATGTATCTGTGTAGAGCCCCACAATATTTTAGAACCAAATGTCACTTAGAGTCTTTGATACCTAGCTTGGTGCACAAGGTATGGAAGGTATTAGTGAACTCAGGAACTGCTTGGCCCCTCTCTTGCCGTAGTGTGGTCCATCTCATGTACTGGTCCTCATAGTTGCCAACAGGGTAATACTGTTCTTTTATCGCATCCACAAAAAAATACCAAGTGGGATCGGCCCCATATATTCCAGAATCCTCTGTGGAACTTTTCTCCCAGTAAGTTTCCCACCAATGTTTGACATGAGGGAGAGCTTTAAGGAGTGCGAAGTTGATATTTTCTTTATCGAAAAATTTTTTAACAGAGAAATAACCTTCCAGTAGAGTTAACCATTTTTCTAGGTCTTCTGCATCTATCTGTCCTTCAAATAAAGGAATATAAAAATTAACTTGTACCTTGAATGGAGAGGTGCCTCCAAAGTGCCCACTTGATGAAGATGTGCCTAATGCTATCAGCAGGCGTTGAAGGATGTGCGCAAAATTCTCCATCATTTCGTCCCTCTGTCGCGTGAAATCTTGCTCAAGCAATAGATTGATAGGATCATCTGCTCCATCATTTTTCTTTTCTTCTGCCATTGAGAGTTTGTTGGGTGTGAAAGAGCGATTTTCTTCAAGAGAGACAAGATCGATACCCAACTTGCTATAATCGGACCTTGTCGGGGACATGCACTGAAAAAAATGATAAAGAGCAGCCTGCTCTGATACCACTAATCCAGATTATTTTCGGCACGAAATGAGATTGGAGATATAATAAATAAATGCACAGAGATATCACATATATTCAATAATATAATAGAAATGTATCAAATATGCAACCATAAACACAGATATAAAGTAATACACGATCTCTATTAATGAAAGAAATGCATGATTTCGTAACTTTTGCATACGAACTCCATTTTAGGCGTATGATAGCTTGCTGGAAAGGTATTGTTGAGGAGATTCATTTTGGGGGATTAATAATGCCTTTGGATATCATTGAGAACCTCCATCTCGAAAAACCTTCATTTAGGCCCTCAAAATGGCCCCGAAAGTTAAAACGTGTTAAAAATAGTAAATTGCCAAAATTGCCAGAAAACTATTTTGAGCCATTCGAAAAAGGTGGTTGGCCACCGATATCCACTTGGATCATATTCTTTCACATAAAGTAATGTATACGGGGACATCCTGGTGCTATCCTTTGGATTCATTCTGCTTTCCCACAACACGTGAGTCAGATTCAGATGCCAATTCCTTTGGTTTTTATCAATAGTTTTCTTTAGTATCTGAACAAGTGTTTTATTTTTGTATTCAGCTAGACCATTTCCTTGTGGATAATAATTTGACGATTGACCCATGATAATTCCATATTCTCCACAAAACTACGTAAACTTCCATCCAATGAAAATCGAACCATTATCAGTGATAAATTTATCTAGGACACCAAATATTGATAGGATATTGTCTTTGAGGAACTTAATTAGATCTTCATAATCAACTTTATTTAACACCACTAATTCTGTCCATTTCATGAAATAATCTTTAGCAGTGAGAATGTACATATGTCTCTTGCTAGAATTTGGATTAATTGGCCCGACAACATCAATTCCCCATTGGGAGAATGGTTTTTCTACAATTATGGGTTGTAAAGGCATCGCAGATCTCTTCATTTTTCCTAAACAATGTTGGCATGATACGCATTTCATTATTTTGACATATGAGTCTCTCAAAATTGATGGCCAATAGAACCCAACCTTTATTATCTTATGGGCGGTGGTGGTAGGTTAAAAGTGTCCACCGCATATTCATTCATGGAATTCTCTCATTAGTTCTTGGGCTTGGTTTCCATTAACACATCTTAGTAGTATACCATCACAATTACTCCTGAGCAGTATATGAACAATCAACACATATTGATTTTCCTTCATCTTCAATGTTCTTCGCTCCTTAGGGTTCATGGTGACAGGAAATTTCCCGAACCTCAAGTAGAATATAATATCTCCATACCATTCTGAATCAAATAATGTTTCTCCCACTGAAATTGAAATCATTCCATTCATAGAATCATCATTCACGATGAGATTACATAAACCTTGTCCTTTGATAGCCTTTAAAGGTTTAAACTCGATATCATATTCATGTATCTTTTCCAATGAGTTATCACATTTTCCTTCTCTCAATTGTTGATTCAGAAGCATCTTCACTGGTGATGAGGGAACATAAGCAATAACATGGGAGTTCAATATGTACGTTCGAAAGTGCACCAAATATTTTACAAGGGCCAAGGCTTGCTTTTCTAGTTATGAATACCTCAATTCATAGTGATGTAGGGTTTTTCTCATGAAACTTTTTGGGAGTTCTTCACCTTTGGTATTCTTCTTAGTAAGAACAAATGCAACAATAGTCTTTATAGAAAATGAATAGATGATGAAATCCCTTTGAAAATCTAGACTAATAAGGACTGGAGTTGCGGTGATTTCTCCTTTGATATTATTGAAGACCTCTTGAGTATTTGTTGTCCATTCGAATCTGTGCTCCTTTTTCAAAAAAAAATTAATCAGCTTCACGATGCTTGCATAGTCAAGAACAAACCTTCGCACAAAATTGCTCTTGCTAAAAAATGATTGAATCCCTTCTTGGATGTCAAGGGGTTGATCTCATTTATTTCTTTAACTCTTTCTAAATCTATATAAATCCCTTCCTTGCACACAATGTGGCCCAACAATTTTCCTTGAGTTACAACGAATAAGCATTTATTTGTATTTAGAGAGACACCATATAATATACATCTTTCAAAAAAAAATCTCAGACGATGGATATGATCACCCCTTGTTTTTTAATGCACCGTAAAGTCATCTTGATATTCTATAATAAATTTTCCTATCAACCTGCTAAATGCATGATCCATGGCCCTCTGGAAGGTGGCTCCAACATTCTTCAAACCAAAGGGAATTCTAGCATAGGTATATGTCTTCCATGACATTATGAACACTGTATTTTCCCTGTCTTCCTCAACCACCAAGACTTGGTTATATCTAGAAAAACCATCCAACATGGACATCCAGGCTGATCTAGTGACTTGTTGCAGCAAAAAATCCATATTAGGTAAAGGACAATTGTCCTTTATGCTCTCTTTGTTAAGATCTTTGAAGTCGACATGCATCCATATTTCATTGGTATTTTTTATTAAAACCACATGATTTGAAATCCAGTCAGAATGTCTAATGGGATAAATTACTCTTGCCTTCTTCAATTTATCTAATTCAATCTTTACCAGAGGTTTCAGTTTGGGATTCATCATCCTTATTTTTTTCTTTACAAGATTTACTTCTTCCCTCAAGGGAATTATATGATGGAATATTGTTTTATCATAAGATTTCAAATCATCATAGGTTTAAGCAAACACATCAATGTATTCTTTAAACAAGGAAACATATTGATCAACTTCCTCAGTGGTGCAATCAACTCCCAAGTTGACATATTTTGGGGAAATGTCAGTTCCAATATTGACTTTTCTTGTCTGTTGCACTTTTCGAATTGAAACTTCTTCAAGGAGATTCTTAGCAAGATCATATTTCATGAAAATATACTCAGATTGTAAATGTGTTTAACCTTCATAGAATATATCTAGATAGAAAATACCACACACATTTGTAGAGAGAAATTGAGAAAGAAGAAGCAAGAGAGAAAGAATGGAAGAATTCTCATTAACTGTATTCCACACTCAAAGAGTGAATAATTTACAATAGATGTAGGTTACATGAGTAAAAAATCTTCCATAGTGGTGGTTTAGAGTGATCTAGACACACACCAATAGTTACAGGAGTAAACTGTCACCTATTATAGTCTCTCAGGCAGTTTCGAGAGTGAACTGCCACCTAGCTGAGTTAACTAGTCCACCAGTATTCCCTTAACTGACTGAAACATAGTGAAGTGAGGAGGAGATTCGGGAACCATGAGTAATGCGCTAGTTTGGTGATTATCCCAAGTACAATGCACATTAGTTGGTGATTATCCCAATGTTGCATGGTGATAATCTCAATGTAGCATCTAGACTCCACTCAACTGATCAAACTGAAGTGAAAACTGAAGAGAATATTCTTCCTAAAATATAGGAGACTCAATAATGACTAATAAACAAGGAAAAACCTTAGGAAAAATAAATCCTAGGTGTGGAAAAATAAATCCTAGATGCACCATTGAGATGTCCACACATATCCACTTTATCTTCTTGTAATGAACAATATCCAAATAAAGTTTAGATGAAACTTTGAAAAATGTGCGGTCGTTTATGGAAAAACACTGAAATTTTGTTGATTTTAAAATGATCATAACTTCACTTCTCAGACTCCGTTTCAAATGATTTGTTTTTTTGAAATTGGATATTTTCTCGAGACAAATTCAAATATCCAATTTGTTTCTGCAAATTTTGCTTAGAAAATATCAGAAAATAGTCGTATGTGTGCGGCTCCCATTTTTTCTCTTGAAATGCATGCATTGCGCATGGAAAAGTGTCTACCATTGACCCCTGATATGCATGCCATATATCTTCCACATGAAATTCAGAAAACAAATTTGAAATGGAGTAGACATCATCTTCAATTAATGGAATACAAATTTGTGCAAATACTTGTGTAGATGATCTTTTGATGGCTTCTCTTTTGGATCTATTTGTTAAACCTCCTGCATGAAATATTCAAATTATTCTTTATTCCCGAATATAATCTCCAATCTGGTCATAATTCAATTTGAGTGAAGTCTTGTGAGACATCACAAACTTGGTGGAGAATTTCAGGAGAAATAAACCAGAGGATACATCCTATGGCCATATCTTGTCTATTAAGAAAATCATTTTTATCATCAACGGAATCATGCTCTACTTCCATTGCCATAGTTATTTGGTACAAGCCTCTACATTTGAGCAGAAGCATAATTTTTGGCTTCCACTCCAAATAGTTATGAGGCGTGAGAAGTATTGTCGGCGAATAATCCATCTTTTCTGCATTCTTCAATCTTCAATACCTGCAAACAATAATTTGGTGTATCTTTTGCTTAGCATTCTGTCAGCTCTGATACCATGTAAATGTGTTGAACCTACACATAATATATGTAGCTATAAAATACCACACACATTTGCAGAGAGAAATTGAGAAAGAAGAAGCAAGAGAGAAAGAATGGAAGAATTCTCATTAACCATATTCCACACTCAAATAGTGAATACTTTACAATATATATAGGATACACGAGTAACAAATGTGTCATAGTGGTGGTATAGAGTGATATGGACACACACCAACAGTTATGGGAGTAAAATTCCACCTAGTCTAGTCTCCCAGGTAGTTACGGGAGTGAACTTCCACCTAGCTGAGTTAACTAGTTCACCAGTGTTCAGTTAACTAGCTAAAACAGAGTGAAGTGAGGAGGAGATCAGGGAATCATGAGTAATGCACTAGTTTGGTGATGATCATAAGGAAAATGCACATTATATAGTGTTGATCCCAATGTTTCATGGTGATAATCCCAATGTAGCATATAGACTCCACTCAACTGATCAAACTGAAGATAATATTCTCACTAGAGGAATATTATTCTTAAAATATAGGAGACTGAATAATGACTAATAAACAAGGAAAAACCTTAGAAAAAATAAATTCCAGGTGTGTGTGAAGTAACTCCAACATGGATTGTATACAATATTTAGGGACATCATGCATGTGATCATCTTCATCATCATAATTATTCAACAAAAACTTTTCTAGTTGTTCATCATTCTCAAACACTTGTAAATATTCAATGTTATCGGGCACAGAAGATTGGAATAATATTTCTACTTGAAAATATGTTTTTCTTCGGATATCATCTGGGTTTGACAATGAGGCTACCAAAGCTAGTGAATTTTCTTTAGGATTCTTGTCCCTTGGAATGAAAGAAATGTTGAAGGAACTAAAAGATTCCATCAATTCGTTAACTCTTTTGAAGTATAAATTGAGTATTTATTTCTTGATTTTATACTTCTGGGTGACCTGATTAATCACCAACTCGGAGTCGCCAGTCACAATTAGATGTTTTATTTTCATTTCTTGTGCAAGGACCATCCCTTCAATCAAGGCTTCATATTCTGCCTCATTATTAGTGCATGAAAAATATGGTCTAATAACATGTGGATGCACAATCTTACCTAGACTCATAAGAACAAATCCAACTCCACTCCCAAAGTTTGAAAAAGATCCATCAAATGACATCCTCCTATAGCCTTCAAACATACATTATTGATTCTTCATGTGTTGCAGTTTCTTTAGGATTTCATTATGTTCCATGTCTAGGATATCATAGTTTCCAATCCAAGATTCTATAAATCTTCCATTAATTCATTGTCCTTATTATTGAAAGAGAAGGGTTTTCTAGGTTCACAGGGAAATTTAATCATTGCTCCTTCTTTTCCTGGAAACATCATAAAACTTCCATCGTTCATGATATATCCCCTGAGCATGGATGTCCAATCTCTTCCCATCATAAATCCACATGCCAAAGGAAGGTATACCACAATAATATTGAAAACTATAATGATATGAGGGGCTGTCATGATCCAAACATGCAATTCCTTGATTTCTCCATAAGCTGGCACTTTTCTAGAATCAATTGCATATATACTTTCATCGGTTTCATAATACTTTGTGAAAATCATACCCAATGCCTCCATGACTCCCAGTGGCATGATATTATTTATCATTCTTGTGCAAACTAAACAATTATGTAGTGCAACATCATGATTTTCAATAGAAATGTAAAAGGGAGGAATTTTACCTCTCATCTTGGAAGTTGAATGGCTCATGATTTTTTTTGGACTGGTAACAACAACTTCTACTCTTTCAAATATATCGTCAAACAATTTCAAAATGTTCTCTCTTTGTTGCAGAATCTTCACCACTTCTGTAAAGGGCAGGGTTATCCTTAATTTACTCAAATCCTCTACGACATTATATGTCATTTGAATGGACTTTGATGTCATGTGTTGCCTTTTGCTTCCAACTCTATCCATCACTTTCTCATTTTCTCTTTTCTCATTTGTTTTTTATTTTTCTTTTTCTTTTTGGTTCTCCTTATTATAATCGCCTTTATTTTTGGGTCTATTTACAAATCCTCTTGTCTGGGCAACATTTTCTTGCAAGTTGGGATTGTTTTCACCCTCTTCAAATATATACATGGACGTCTCGCATCCGTCCATATGCACAGTTTCATAACTTTCATTAGGTGGGTAATATTGTTCTTGTTCAATTGCTTTCTCATCAAACACATCATCCATGAAAACTACATTGAGAGTAGGTTTTCTGGGAAGTATCGATCTTTGCGGACTATCTGGATTATCTATGTTTTCTTGGGGAGGGTTCCTTCTTTTCTCTGGGACTGGAATTCTTGGATTTGTCACATAATTATCTCCCCTTCTTAGTTTGGTTATATTGTTCTTCATTTGCATTATAGTTCTATTCACATGTGCAATTTCAATTCTTTGCTTAGTTTCTTGTGCTACCACAGGGTCAACCTTTACATCAGGTATGGTTCCCTTGAAAATTCCTCTTCCCATTATTTGTTTTTGGGCTGGTCGTGGATTGAATTCTTCATTCCTTCTTGAACTAGAAGCTCCTTGATTATTAATACTTATTCCTCCCTGTTGGATTATTGAGAGGGGGGGTGAATCAGTAATAGTGTAATTATAATCCCTTTTCTTCAAATGTTATATCAATGTAGAATTATTATCCAATAATGAGCAGTAAGAAATAAACAATCACACACATACACAGTACACCAGTGTTTTACGTGGAAACCCAAATCGGGAGAAAACCACATAATGCTTTTTCTTATATGTCTTGAAGAATTACATTCATTGGAAGCACCGACTTCCTTTGTTTTCCAGCTGCAACTGGAAGGAGGCTCCAACCCCCTAGTTTCTCAGGCTACAACCTAAGGGGAGCTCCAACTCCCCAATTCTCTGGCTACAACCAGAAGGAGGCTACAACCCCCAATTTTCTCCGGCTACAACCGGAAGATGGCTACAACCACCTGTCCTTGCCCTGTCCTGCCACCCTGAAGTAGAAGTAGAATGATGGAACCACTATCACACTATCACTATGAGATATACTGCTGTAAACCTATACCAATAAATCGGAACCATGCATCAACCATGCATCAACCTGTACCTCAACCTGTAATCAACATGTACCATAAACAAGTGAATCAACCATGCACCAACCTATAATCAACCTGTACCATAAAAAAGTGCATCCAACCATGTATGAAGTACGTACCAATTATGTGTCAACTACTCATCAACTATGACTCATCAACATGTACCAACATCATCAATGATACACCTCATGTATGCGCGCCAACTCATCAACTACTTGTCTCAACCATGTACTCAACATGTACCACAACCAAAAGTGCTCATCAATTTCATCATCCAAATCTGATTTGTAGCTCTGTAATAGACCTGGTGTATATGATTACATTCCTGCAAACCTTCCTTAACTTTAAAAACAAGAGACTAGCATTTTCATCAAAGTTTTCTTTAGTCTCGCATGCCTAGTTTTGGATTAGTCAACAACCCTAACTTGAAGTAATCATAACTTTGAACCTGTAATGTATAAAGATTTGAAACTGATCTACAATGTTCTTCAGTGTGTTTTATACAATTCCTCCTAGTTTCATTACTTGGAACCTCTCAGAAAAGGAGTTATAGCAAAAATGGCATACCTTGCTGAATTCTGGCTTATTCTAGAGAGTGACCTTGTAGAGCGTGCCCCGCACAAAATATTTGATGAATTGATCTGAAACTATTACATAGAATACTACAGACTGTACCCTAACCAACACATTTTGTCTCATTGAATTTTTATCTGTTATGAAGAAGTTATGACATTTTTTCCCAAAACACCTGATTTTAACTAGTTTCAGGACTGGCCACAAACCCTATTTTCCACGGAGTGTAACTCCCACAATACAATGACCCACAAGATGAATTTTTAAGCACATATACTTGGATATGTTTTCTCACTTTCATAGCAATTTCAGGATCTGAATCATTATATAAAAAAAGTTATATTGAAAATGGTGAGATGACCTGTAAATAACATACCTTAGAAAGCACCATCAAAAGAATTTATCCTTCCTTGCATTTCGGCCTTATTTTCTTCACTTTCCTCAGAAGGATATTCAATATTCTCAAGTGTGATTAAAATGAGAGAGCCTTGCCTCTTATTTATACTCTCCAAGTAGCTTCCTTAAAAAAATCTTCTAGGTCACTTGGCCCACTTTCCTTATTTTAGGGTTGGGTCCACTTCTAATTTCTCCATTAAATTTATTATTGAAATAATTTAGTTTGTATTCACTTTGAATTATAATACATTCATCACTTCACTTTATTATTTACCTTTTAAAATCTCTTAAACCACTTTGACTACTTTGACCTTTTGGGGCTTCTAGATGACATATGAGGGTCCTCCAACTTCGTAAGGCCATAACTCTCAAACCATGAGAAGTTATGTGACGTTTCACATACCACCAAAAATGACATGACAAGCACTATCCATCTAGGATATTTTCCCTGACAAATTCACTTTCCTTCATCTCACTATTCCACAATTAAGCATGGGTTCTCTTACTCCACAAAGCGTCTTCCCGTGAGGGTTTTCACTATAAGGGGACCACTTTGGAGTTCATCCATAGTTACTTCTTATCAACCATGACAAAAAAATAATGAGTCATATTTACATCAAACAATATTGGGTCCATTACCCAAACCTTTGTGCTACGGGGCTTTCTTCAAGGGTTGACATCAATGACAACCAACCTTAATCAACAATCTCTCCCTTTGGAATTGATTGAAACACTCTGATGCAATATTGAAATCATATCACTCATTCTCCCCTTGGAACCATGCCTTTGTCCTCTGCATTTGATAAATATGCTCCCCCTGGAACCATGCCTCTGTCCTCTGCATATGATAAATCTACTTCCCCTGGAGCCATTCCTCTGTCCTTTGTTATGATAAATCTCTCCACCTTTGTCATCAATGGCAAAGGTATCTTTCCATCCGGGGCTACTCCCCCTGACAGACTATCCTCTTATGGTGCTTCCTCGTGTATATCTATGAGATATAAGATAAGCATTCAAAAAGCATTCATTTTTGGAGTAGAAATAACTCCAAGTCTTTGGCGAAGATATTCAAAGGCTTCCCGTGGAAGTGGTTTTGTAAAGATGTCTGCCACTTTTTCTTTTGTGCCCACATACTCAACTCTGATGTTCTTTTCTGCAACCTGTTCCCGTAGGAAGTGATACTTGATTGGAATGTGCTTCGTCTTGGAGTGCATCATCGGGTTTTTTGAGATATTGATGGCACTTGTATTATCATAATATATTGGAATGAGCTCATCATACTCAACCTGTATATCTGTCAAAGTTTGTTTCGTCCAAAGAACCTGTGTACAACATGCTATTGCTGCAATATACTCTGCCTTGGTTGTAGATAAAGATATCAATGATTGTTTCTTGCTTAGCCATGATACCAAACACTCACCTAATTAGAACGCTGCTCCATTGGTGCTTCGTCAGTTATCAATACAACCTACCCAGTCTGCATCTGTGTAGGCAATAAGTGACAGATCTTTTCCTTTTGGATACCATAATCCAAACTCTTATGTTCCTTTGAGATATATGAAGATCCTCTTTACTACTAATACATGTGATTCCTTTGGTGTTGCTTGAAATCGTGCCACTTGTCCAACTACCTGCATTACATCTAGTCTGGATGCTGTCACATATAGTAGGTTGCCAATCATTGACCTTTATTGCCTCTGATATGTACACTTTGAATCATCATATTTTCTCAACTCACAAATGGTTTGCAATCTTCCATTCCAAACCTCTTTAACATTTCTCTGATATACTTGGTTTGAGAAATAAAAATTCCTTGGTTGCTTTGATGTATCTGAAGTCCCAGAAAGAAGGATAGTTCTCCAAGTAATAACATTTCAAATTCATTATGCATGTCTTTTGCAAATTTCTGGCTTAACCTGTCATCATCACTACCAAAAATAATATCATCAACAGAAAATTCAATTAATAAAATATTACCTTGACTTACCTTAATGTAGAGGTTGTTATCTGCACTTCCTTTTCTAAACCCTGCCTATTGCAGATACTTATCCAGTCTGGAGTACCATGCTCTAGGAGCCTGTTTTAGACCATACAAGGCCTTCTTTAATTTACACACATACTCTGTGTTCTCTGACAACTAAAATCCTTCTGGTTGTTCAATGTAGACTTCTTCTTCAAGTTCCACATTCAGAAAATAATATTTTATGTCCATATGATATACTTTGACATTTTTGGAGCGTTCATAATCTAAAAGAAAACGGATTGCTTCCATTCTGGCAACTGGGGCAAATGTCTCTTCAAAGTCGATTCCTTCAATCTGTGCATATCC
>ML791634.1:496960-518287 GCA_009831015.1 Picea engelmannii | reverse complement strand
CCCCCCCCCCCTTTGTGTATGGAACCTCTCATAAAGATTGGGCTCCCCCTTCTTTTTTCCATGCTTTCTTGGACCCTGGAAACCTTTGGACACGTCCTCACCCTTGAGGGATAGTCCAGTAAGTTGGTGTATGTCCTCTACGTAGATTGGATATCTTCTATCCAACCACATAATTTTGTCATGCACCCTGCTGATAAGAAACTTGGTACACCTCGCAACTTCCCCAGTGGTGCTGAAAAATGGTAAGTCCCTAAGGTTCATGATGGTATAATTGAACAGATTGATAAATTTGGGCTTCGAAACAAACTGCATGCCTCCCAACTCATTTGGAGAAACACTCCAGAAAAAATCTATGTTCATATGAGCAAACAAGACCAGGTCTATTGGGTAAAGATTGAGGAGCTTGAATTGCTCAACCTTCCCCTTGAGATCACCCATGACCTCAACTCGGGGGTCACAAGGCTCATTTGGTACTACATCCTTTGAAATGGCACTTCTGCTCCCTATATCTCTCGACATGGTTAGTATGAACTATCAGTGAATTAGACAGGAAAAACAGGAATTGGCGATCATGACTAAGGGTCAAGGGATTACACAGGCTTGCTCACTCTTAAGAATTCATAAATATCTAAGTTTGTTCTGGGAAACAATCTGTCCACCAAGTTCTCAGACTCTTATACCTGGGCTGAGCTGGCAAGTTCTGTAATAATTGTTATTCATAATTACCCTATAGATGCAACTTGTATCTGAGTTGTACGACGATACTGGTTAACGGGGTAAATCTCTCGGGTGATCTTGGCATTTACTAGGAAAGTTGGTCAGGGATGTGTCTGATTTCATACCTTACCATTTAACGGATTAGAATCCTAGCGCGAATACCAATGGCATCTTCGTGTATCGCGAGTTTATGGCTTAACCAAATTCAGACAGGGTATTGTAGTAGAAATAAAAGACGTGACAAGACTAGGTTCATGTGGCACATGGACTCAGATTGCATCCAGATTCACTCTCCCTTCGACCACAAAGGGGTCCCCATCACATTAATGACTATCATTAATAGGTTCTTGATGCTTCTGATCCTACACTGTCGAGTAAGGAGTTCTGCATCAAAACAACACTTAAAGAGAAAAATGAACAACATGTTGCATTGCAACGATGCACTCTTCAACTTTATTAACTGAATTCACAACAATTTGCAAGAAAATTCAAATCTAACTACTATACATGCTCCTTCAAACTAGAGCAACAATCCTTTATCTCAGTTCTGAGATAAATAGGGTTTCAAATGAGCGTCATTCACCCATCTTGGCTGCAACATACCATCCAGTTGCGAAAGTTTGATTGATCCAGACGGTCGGATCTCTGCAACTATAAATGGTCCCAACCAATGCATGCACAACTTGCCTGGATGTTTATGGTATCGACTATCATAAAGTAGGACCTTATCTCCTTGTGAAAATACTTTGGTCTTAATGTGTCTGTCATGCCAAGATTTCTACCTTGCTTTCTAACTTACTGATGAAAGTCTGCTAAAAATTGGGTCTCTTCAATTTCTTGTAAGTCCATGAGCCTCTGCGCAACTGATTCATCCTCTAGCATGCTTGTAATATGTGCAATATACAAACTTGGAGTAATGAATTTTGCAAGTACCACAACCTCTTTCCCATAAACTAGCTAAAATGGAGTGTACTTGTGGAGTTTCTTGTGGTTTTCCCATAAGCCCATAACACTACTAGAACTCTATCATCCCAATCCTCTTTGTTTTCTCAACAGACTTTTGTTAATCCTCTCTCCAAAATCTTGTTAAATGCTTCCACTCTTCCATTGGCTTTCAGATGATAGGGACTACTTTTATGATGTTGGATCAAGAACTCTGTTGTAAGATTTTCTATTGTACTACTGATAAAATGAGCTCCTTGATCACTGGTCAGACTCCTAGGACATCCAAACCAAGTGATAATATTTTCAAAAATGAACCTAGAAGCAGTATCATTCAAACAATACTGAACAACTGTTGCCCCAACCCAACGTGTAAGGTAGTCAGTTTTGGTAATAATATACCTAGCCTTTGAATGCTTAGCTATGGGTTTGATCGGCCCAATGAAGTCAATCACCCACTTCTCAAATGCTTGTAAAGATTGAACTAGTTGAAGAGGTAATTCATATTTTCATGATGTCTTACCCACTCTTTGACATAGATCACATGATCTAGCATATTCCTTTTCATCCTTGAAGAGCGTGGCCCACCATAGTCCAGCTTGGAGAAATTTCTTGGCAGTGGCCTTCCCTCCAACATGACCTCCTGCAACTCCACTATGGAACTCCCAAAGTATATTTTGTCTTTCATGATATAAGACACATATCCTGATAATACTATCTAGTCCCAATTTATACAATTGTCCTGCAATCAATTCATATTCCGCTGCTCTAACCACCAAATGGAATTTCTGGGTTGCGGAGTACATTTCTGGGCAGGCCATGTACTTAGGAAGACTTTTATGTCTTCTAGGTATTCGGGTATGGCCTCAACCTAGAATAGGTACGCATTTGAGAGTTGATCATCGACTGCTTCACCACTTTCCCCCGACTCTAATCTAGACAGGTGATCAGGTCCTATGTTACATCTTCCTAGCTTAATGATCACCTCAAAAGAAAATTCCTAAAATAATAGAAACCATCAACAAATTCTCCCTTCCAACACAGGTTTGTTAACTAGATATTTTAAGGAAGAATGATTAGTAAAGAACTTAAAATGAGAACCTAAAAAATAATGTCTAAACTTCTGCAAAGCGTAAATCATAGCTAAACCCTCCCCTTTTGTCATTGTATAGTTGTGCTTAGCTTGCAACAACTTCCTGCTAGAAAAATATATAGGATGATCCATGGCTCCATCTCCTGGTTACGCTAAGATGATTGTCAAGGAAATACCTGATGCATCTACGTGCACGTGAAATTTGTTTTCCCAGTTTGGAAATATCATAATAGTTGTTGTGCTGAGATTTTCCTTCAGGATCTCGAACGCTTTATCACATTATGGGGTCCATTGGAACACTTCGGCCTTCTTGAGTAGATTTTGCAAAGGTGCAGTTATATTTTCATATCTTTCGATAAACCTGCGATAGTACCCTGTGTGCCCCAGTGTGGAGTGCAACTACTTGTCACTCGTAGGTGGCGGCATGTTCATAATAACTGCAACTTTGGTTGGGTTTACCAGTACTCCTTCTTGGCATACTATGTGGCCCAACAAATTCCCATGTGGTACAGAGAAGATACACTTTCTAAGGTTCAAGGATATCTGCAATTCTCTACATATGTCAAACATTAAATGTAGTAGCGCTACATGTTCCTTGAGAAGACTGTATACCGTCCAATCGTCCATATAAACTTGTACAAACTTGTGGATAAGTTCTCGGAAAGTTGTTATTATAAATCCTGGAAAAAACCTACAGGGGTGTTCTTTAGGCCCAATGGCATCAGATTGTATGCAAATGACCCCCATTTTGTTATGAATGTGGTCTTATTTTTTTCCTCTTCAACAATCCTTACTTGGTGATACCCCAAAAATCCATTTGTGAATGAGTAAGATTCTTTCCCCACAACCTATTCTAGAACCTCATCAATAAAAGGTGTTGGGAAAGGGTCATGCATACAAGCATAGTTAAGTATTTGTTATTCTACATAGACCCTAATGCCCTCTGTGCCTTTCTTTCTCTGGATGACTATTGGGCTGACCCATTCTACTTCTTCCACTATAAAAATAAGTCCAGCTTCCAACATCTTGTCTATTTCCCTCTTAACCTTCTCTTTCACTATGGGGTTAAGGCAATATGGTCTATGACTCATAGGATTTGATCCTGGTTTTAATTCAATTTTCATTTCGCCCATAGCTCCTTTAATCCCTTTTATCTCTAAAAATATCTTTAGGAACAAATCCTCATACTCTCGCAACAATCTATGTATTTCTTGGCTAGTTTTCTCATCCCAGTAATCACCCACCATAGCTATATTAGGTTGCTATGTGGTCCCTATATTGACTTTGAGCAACTTCAATGGGTGATTATAAGAACCATCAGTCTGACTGGGTATGATGTTCTGGATTTCTCTACTCCCTTCTATCTCCTTAATGGCTAAGTTTCTCAATTCTTATAAATCATCTGGACCTTCCAAATCCTTCTCAAACTTATAGAATTCTATAGGAATCTTGTCCAAGTTTAGGTGAAGATTAGACTAAAGTTCTTGGATATGCTTTGCGCATACCACTAAGTCTCATTTATGTTTACTAGTGTTGTAAAGAGGAATTCTTTAATTATTTGCAGGACTACTTTAAGCTCGGGGTACTTACTTGTAAACGAGAAGTCCTTGCAAAAGTGATCTTCCAACATTTTCCAGTTGTTGTTCTGTCTTCTGTTTCTTCATGCATGAACCAATCTTTCAGAATTGGACCTAGTGAATGGGGAAATAATTGAACCCATAAGCGACATGGTATTTCTGCAACTTTCCACTGTGTCACACATTTTTCAATATGTTCTTTATAATCAGAATGTTTGTTGAAGAGTTTCACAACTTGGAAAACCGTTTGCATCTTTGGTTCCAACTTCTCCTTATCTTGAAATATATATTTTACAACTTGCTTCACATCGTCCCAATTTTTTAGTAAGGTTTTGTGATTGGCCCACCATCTGGCAAGGGAGTCCTGGAGGGCTAAATCCAACACTGAGATCCTTTGATCTTCCACTACCTTTTCTTCCATGTTGACTAGAAAAATGTCAAGGCCTAAGGTACCATCATATATTGGGTGTTATCTGATCTCGGTTCTAGCCCATCTAATTGCTCTGATAGTTGAGCATCTTCTTGAAAATATTTCATATGAACCTTGCTGCCAACTGAAAAATGCCAGTTTTGAATCTTTGTCCAATGATTGTATACTCCTCCAACTTACTAATCCATCAATAGTAGGATTTATGTAATCTTCTCTTTTTCCTATTATTACAATGTACAAAAGATCCAAGTCTTCTCCCTCCATTGTTTTCTTCATTATCTCCATGTATCGAGGGCCTACATATGGATCCAATGGTTGAACTACCTTTATTCCATCTGCTTCAAATGTCATAGTGTATTTATTTAGGTCAATCACCACAGAGTTGTCATAATCTCAATCAATACCAAGTAGTGTAGGATAAGGGTCCTTATCCCCCATGATTTCGATCACCTCAAAATCAGCTACAGTCTTCACTCCCGCAACATCTATTTCTACATTCTCCAGTCTTCCTATTGGGAAAATGCAATACTAATTGGCCATTCCTAGATGGGTTAGGGAATATGTCAATTGGGGTTTTCCTAAGGCATCCCAAGTCTTTTTAGGCAGTATGTTAACATCATATCCTATATCTAACATAATATCCTTAATCTCAAACTCGTCTAGTTGGGCTACTAATATAAACTCTTTTCCAGTTCGTACTTTCCTTCTCTGCACTCTCTGAGTATTCTTCTAAAGAAGATTAGTCCTTATTCTTGCTTTTGTATATTATTCATTCCCTATAAATAGGTAAAACGCATTGCACAACTTTTCTGTCAACTGGTCATTCCCAAGAATATCAGAAAATAACTGAAACCAAAGGTCAACTACATTTTGTGGTTGCCCAAGTTGTCTCATTCTGACTATATGGTTTTTGGGTGCAAGGGGTGAAGCAGGGAATTGCGTAATCTTAGGGTAAACAACAGGTTGAGGGGATTTATATAGCATCTCAGAACTAGGGATATTCTAAAATACTTCTATGGCGTTTTTAAAGAATAACTTTTGTTTCAGAGGATCATACCTATCTTCCTTAGGAACTGCTTTCTGGATCTAAGGTAAATTATCGACATCATCGCTAGTATTTTCCCCTCCTTGAGTGACGATATTAAGGTTGGGAAGTTGTCCCCTAATAACTATCTTTATCTCTAAAATGATGAGGTTATTTCCTCGTTGGCATACCTGATCTTCCCATTTTGCAATTAGTTATGGGTAGTCTTCAGTTGTGTGCCCATTGGTTTTGTAGTGAGAGCACCATGGATGACTCGGATGGGGACAATATCTAGCCAAGTGGCCTTGCTCGTCACAGTTGTAGCATATACTTGGTCCTCTTCCCCTCGTTCTTCCTCCTCTGAGGTCTCCTCCTACTCTACCTCCCTAACCTTTTCCCTATCCCTGAGAGGTTTCATTCACTCTGAATGTTGTTTGAACTAACCTGTCTACAAGTGCATCCAACACTCTACACTGATTGGTAGTATGTGTGGTATATGCGCAAAAATCATAGTGCATAGTATTTGATACTATGGAATGCTTCTGAATAATGGGGCACTATCTTGGCCCATGCCCATGGATTCAAAAAATCTTGCAATACTCAACTCCTGGCACTGCCTGATTACCTAGAAAAGCATGATATGGGGTGGGGTTATGGAATGGTAAATTCGCAGATACTTTCACAACTCCTCCCATGGGTCGTGATGAAGTTCCCATATGATTCTGAGGAAGTCCCATTCCCCTGATTCATGGACATTCGTTCACCATATGTCCTTCTATGTAACATCCGGTACACCAGACCTATGGTCGTTCTAGTCTAAGTATCGTCAATTCTTGAATATTTTCTGTAAGCACTGATATTTTCCCTTGTAATTGTGCCAAATTTGCATCTGTTGGGGGTCTGGTCACTCTCAGGCTCCTCAGGTATCCTTCCATGGATTCAATATTCAATGATTGTTCCAAGACATCTGTCAGAGTGGTTATCTGTTGTTGCGTTAACGAAATTTGTGTCAGAGGTAACACTCCCTGAATACACCATTCTCTTTGATGTTCCTAATTTATTGGATGTGCTAACCTCCCTATAGAATACTTAAAATTTTGGCTATATTCCTAGGTTGATTCACCTTCCCTTTTTTGAATCTCGCACAACTTAGACATAGCTTGTTGTTTTGACTGAGGTAGCTTAAACATGGCTATGAAATTTGTTCATACATGTTCAAGTGTGAACGCTTGAACTTGCATTTCTGCACTCTTGGCTCAATAAACTTCATGTACCATTTGAGAGAATGACCTCTCAAGGTAGTCTGGAACTAATTTATTTTCATCTGCATTCCCTCTAGACCTCTGGATTGCTTCACATAAGAACCAATATTTCTCAATATCTTAGTCTCCCTTTCCCCATAATTCTGGGTATCGAGAAATCGAACCTCCCGCGTTACCATCCATTGTTGATATTGTTTCTCCTATCAAAATAAAACCTAACAGTATTGGTTTCGACCTACCAGGGGATCCCAATATCCTCCCTATACTCGCACTTCCTAGTTGTGACTAACTAACTAGTTGTACTAGAACAAAAATAACATAACAAGGTAGTATCAAATTTACCACTTGTATATAAGACACTTTGGGTATGGGTGATTCGGGGTTGGCGCCACTGGCTTCGGGGCGGGTTTCTTTGATATGGGGGGTCTCGTTTTCATCCTCTAGAGCGGTCTCTTCAGTCGAATTCTTGATCTTTCCTAACATCGAGATTGAATATTCTCTTTCTTATTCAATATCCATGCTAACATCCCTCTCCCTTGATTCTACACCTTCTCCTTCTTGTCCACCCTCCTCGCGACTTCTTTCTCTCTGTGCTTCTCTCTCACTTAATATTTGATTGGCTAGTCTTTCATGTCTTCTCATCTTTCTCAACTCGTCCATCAGTCCTTCCTCTACTTCTGCTGGTCCGACTTATTCCCACAACTTCTCTAACTATTTTTTTTCTTTCTTTATTGTATGATCTAAAAAGGATCCAGAGAAGGATAAGAATAACTCAGGACTCATAGAGGCATCTCAGAACGCTTAGAATGGCTTCAACAGATAGAGAAAGGGAAAATATTCAAAGTTCCCAAAACTTAGTGAAAATGGAATGATCACGAAGAGCACGTTACAAGGTTTCTAACGGCTCAAATGGATCGTCAAACATAGTTATGGTTTGAAATATATCCATGGTCAAAGATGAGGTCAACCAAGACCAATCAGCAGGGGACACATCATCGTTCGTATTGCTGACATCAGCATGACGTCAACAACTGACATGGTAGGGTGACATCATCATATAGATTATGACTTCATCATGCCACATGGAAGCATGACAGGATGCCATGTGTCACCCACCAATGGACTTTTCAAGGGTCCATAGGACCAATAGGAAAGTGCCACGTGGAACCCCCAGGAGATGCCACGTTGCACCACCTAGGGACCACCACGTGTCAGTACGACGATGACAGGGTGAGCCACATCAACATGTGAGTAGGTGAATCAACAGGCACCATGTAGCCAAATCATGGGGAGACACATGGCATCCCAAGAATGCCCAGTGTTAGCCCATGAATGATTTTGGTTTAAAAAAAAAAAAGAATTGGCGGGTCCTCCAAATCTTGCGGACCACGTCAAATATGAAAAAATCATTAGCAGAGTTTGTAGTGAACTAAAAAACATAGCAATTAGTTTTAACCATGGATAAACATATATGTAACTACTACCAAAAATGGAGTCTGGCGGGTTCGACCCTAGAACCTCCGCCCATAACAAAGCCTTTAAAAATCCGCTCTAACCAACACACCAAGGGGTGTGCCTTGGTAGATCCACCTTGTTTAATATTTAAGAGTGTGTTTTAGGCCATAGCTGGGGAAAAACACATGATCATACTATACAATCCGACACGAATTTTGAGGTATATGTTGTCATAATTGTTGGTGCAGAGGGCATGAAAACCAAGACAAGATTTATGTTGGGTCTGGGAGTGCCAGAGTCGGATTGGAGAATGGAGACAATCATGTTTGGGTAATTAGATGCCACAAATCCAATGGTGAGGTTTTTTTTCTAATCTGAGCATTATTTATGTAGCTTGATTTCAGAATGAGGTATATTCATGTATTTTCCATATTGTTTTGCTGAGTTAATAAAAGAGCATACCCATTTGAGAGAAGGACCTGGAGACATAATCTACTAGGGACAAACTCCGTTATCAAGTTTTTGTGTTCATATTTGATGCTTATGTCTCTTCATTTCTAATTTTTCCCTTCTTTAAAGGTGCACATTAATTTATGCTCATTTAATACAATTGTTTATAAGTCACGATGAAAAGATCCCGGATCATGTTGGTATCAGAGCAGTCATGTTTGACTTGAATTGTTGAGTGTGAATGATTACTAGGGCCAAGCATAAGCAGGGTGAAGGCACTCTAAATAATTTCAATCCTGAAGTTGGTCATGTATCCAGAAGGAAGAAAATGGCAGAAGAGGACAAGCGTGATGAACAAGAGAAAAACTTTCACGTGGTTTTTTATCGCATGTTATAAATGGTCGAGTAGATGTATGGAGATTACGAGAAGAGGAAGAAGAATAAAGGGAAGAAAAAGGAATCACATGCAAATAATGATTCTTTGGTAAACTAAAGGCTGGAGTAGATCCACCTAAGCCTCCATCTTCACCTTCGAGTTCTAGTTCTTCTTCCTTTGAGCATTCTCATAATTCTCATCATTCTAGCCATAAAGACTCTTTTAAGAAACCATTATTAAAGCTTGATGTAAAATTTTCTTTACCTATGTATAATGGAGATGGTAACCCTAAAAATCTAGATAACCGGATCTGACAGGTTGAAGTGTATTTCTAAGTTCAACATATTGATGAAGAAGAAGTTAAAGTGCAACTGGCTTCTCTTTGACTGGAAGGCACCGCTCTCGTATCATGGGAGAGAAAGCTTCGGGATGAAAGTAAGTGTGGTAAGATTCTTTCCTCATGGTCGTAGTTTAAATCAGTGATCGTGAAGCATTTTTATCCATTAGGGTATTTACATAAAGCAATGATGGAATGGAAAACCTTAAGGCAAAGTAAAGGTCAAACAATCCAAAGTTTCACAAAGGCATTTAGGAATAAATCACTTGCACTAAACATTCCTTTAGATTCTTATGAGACTTTAATGAAGTATATTAGTGAACTTCACAGTTATATTCATCATACTTTACTATTTTTTAACCCCACAAGTCTTGACAAAGTTTGTGTGCAAGCCACTCACCTTGAAAGCAAGGGTAAGAATTGACAGGAGGAAAATCCATTCAAGCACTCTAAAAACCATTTCAACGGGAAAGGAAATGGGAAGGACAAAAGGACAACTGTAGAAAATAAGGAAGAAGGAAAATCCTCTTCCATCTGTTGCAAGAAAATGGGTCATGATAGTGAACATTGTTTGAAACTACATCCCGAGTTAAGGCCAAAGTAGTTTGGAGGCAGGGGGAAGCCAAAGACCATTGCTACAATGCAACATGATCTTGGTTCTGATTGAGGTGACGAATAAAGGATCACAACAGTCGAGATGCAAGGTAAAGATTCTTTTTATGCATATTCAAGTTATTTAAATGAATCACATGAGGATGATCAAAGGAGAATTGCACTATTCCACAGAAGAGTTGTATCGAAAATACGAAGATAGACACTTTATTTGATCTGGTTTCCCAAGTCAATTTAATATCAGAGACACTTGTTAAGAAATTGGAACTAACCATAATACCTCACCCTAAACCTTACCCTCTTGGTTGGGTATCTGATAAAGAAAAGTTAAATGTCACTAAGCAGTGTAGGTTGAGGTTTTCTACTGCTTCTAATATGATAGATGAAGTGGATCTGGATGTGGTTCCTTTGGATTTCTGTAGTATTGTATTAGGGTGTCCCTATCTGTATGATAGAAAGGATATCTTCTTTCGAAAGGAAAACAAATACCATCTTAAAAAATATGGAGTGGAATACATCATTAAATCTCACAATATAAAGGACAAATGAACACTTGCTAGTTCAGGCCAAGTAAAAAGAGTTATAAACACTAACAAGAATCTTGTACTCATGATTGTAAAGGGGGAATTCCATGATAAGTATGATATTGTTAATGCTCTTGATCCTTTGGCCTTAATGCTCTTGATCCTTCTTGAGTAGATTTTCCAAAGGTGCAGTTATATTTGCATATCTTCCGATAAACCTGCGATAGTACCCTATGTGCCCCAGCGTGGAGTGCAACTACTTGTCACTCATAGGTGGAGGCATGTTCACAATAACTACAACTTTACTAGTACTCCTTCTTGGCATACTATGTGGCCCAAGCAATTCCCATGTGGTACAAAGAAGATACACTTTCTGAGGTTCAACGATATCTGCAATTCTCTACATCTGTCAAACATCAAATGTAGTAGCGCTACATGTTCCTTGAGAAGACTGTATACTGTCCAATCGTCCATATAAACTTCTATAAACTTGTGGATAAATTCTCGGAAAGATGTTATTACAATCTTGGAAAAAAACTGCAGGGGCGTTCTTTAGGCCGAATGGCATCACATTGTATGCAAATGACCCCCATTTTGTTATGAATTTGGTCTTATTTTTTCCCTCTTCAGCAATCCTTACTTGTTGATACCCCAAAATCCATTTGTGAATGAGTGATATTCTTTCCCCAAACCTATTCTAGAACCTCATCAATAAAATGTGTTGGGAAAGGGTCATGCACACAGGCATAGTTAAGGATTTTTTATTCTACACAGACACTATTTCCCTCTGTGCCCTTCTTTCTCTGGATGACTATTGGGATGACCCATTCTGCTTATTTCACTATAAAAATAAGTCCAGCTTCCAACATCTTGTCTATTTCCATCTTAACCTTCTCTTTCACTATGGGGTTTCCAACATCTTGTCTATTTCCCTCTTAACCTTCTCTTTCACTATGGGGTTAAGGTGATATGGTCTATGACTCACAAGATTTGATTCTGGTTTTAATTCAATTTTCATCTCTCCCATAGCTCCTTTAATCCCTTTTATCTCTGAAAATATCTTTGGGAACAAATCCTCATACTCTCGCAACAAGATATGTATTTCTTGGCTAGTTTGCTCATCCCAGTAATCGCCCACCATAGCTATCTTAGGTTGCAATGTGGTCCCTATATTGAATTTGATAAACTTCAATGGGTGATTATAAGAACCATCAGTCTAACTGGGTATGATGTTCTGGATTTCTCTTCTCCCTTCTATCTCCTTAATGGCTATGTTTCTCAATTCTTATAAATCATCTGGACTTTCCAAATCCTTCTCAACCTTATAGAATTCTATAGGTATCTTGTCCAAGTTTAGGTGAAGATCAGACTGAAGTTCTTGGATATGCTTTGCGCATACCACTAAGTCTCATTTTTGTTTACTAGTGTTGTAAAGAGGAATTCTTTAATATTTGCAGGACTACTTTAAGCTCGAGGTACTTACTTATAAACGAGAATTCCTTGCAAAAGTGATCTTCCAACATTTTCCAGTTGTTGGTATGTCTTCTAGTTTCTTCATGCATGAACCAAGCTTTTGGAATTGGACCTAGTGAATGGGGAAATAATTGAACCCATGAGTGACATGGTATTTCTGCAACTTTCCACTATGTCACACATTTTTCAATATGCTCTTTAGAATCAGAATGTCCATTGAAGAGTTGCACAACTTGGAAACCCATCTGCATCTCGGTTCCAACCCATCTAATTTCCCTGACAGTTGAGAATCTTCTTGAAAATATTTCATATGAACTTTGCTTCCAACTGTCAAATGCCATTTCTGAATATTCGTCAATTGATTGTATACTCCTCCAACTTACTGATCCATCAGTAGTAGGATTTATGTAATCTTGTCTTTTTCTTATTATTAGAATGTACAAATGATCCAAGTCTTCTCCCTCCATTTTTTTCTTCATTGTCTCCGTGTATTGAGTGCCTACATACAGATCCAATGGTTGAACTACCTTTATTCCATTTGCTTCAAATGTCATAGTGTATTTATTTAGGTCAATAACCACAAAGATGTCATAATCCAAATCAATACCAAGTAGTGCAGGATAAGGGTCCTTATCCCCCATGATTTCGGTCACCTCAAAATCAGCTACAGTCTTCACTCCCGCAACATCTATTTCTATATTCTCCAATCTTCCTATTGGGAAAATGAAATATTGATTGGCCATTCTTAGATGGAATGGGGAATATGTCAATTGGGATTTTCCTAAGGCATCCCAAGTCTTTTTAGGCAGTATGTTAACATCATATCCTATATCTAACATAATATCCTTAATCTCAAACTCATCTAGTTGGGCTACTAATCTAAACTCTTTTCCAGTTCATACTTTCCTTCTCTGCACTCTCTGAGTATTCTTCTCAAGAAGATTAGCCCTTATTCTTGCTTCTGTAGATTATTCATTCCCTATAAATAGGTAAAACGCATTGCACAACTTTTCTGTCAACTGGTCATTCCCAAGAATATCATAAAATAACTGAAACCAAAGGTCAACTACAATTTGTGGTTGCCCAGGTTGTCTCATCCTAACTACATGGTTTTTGGGTGCAAGGGGTGAAGCAAGGAATTGTGTAATCTTAGGGTAAACAACAGGTTGAGGGGGTTTATCTAGCATCTCATAACTAGGGATATTCTGAAATACTTCTATGGCGTTTTTAAAGAATAACTTTTGTTTCAGAGGATCATACCTATCTTCCTTGGGAACTTCTTTCTGGATCTGAGGTAAATTATCGGCATCATCGCTAGTCTTTTCCCCTCCTTGAGTGACGATATTAAGGTTGGGAAGTTGTCCCCTAATAACTCTCTTTATCTCTGAAATGATGAGGTTAGTTCCTCGTTGGCATACCTGATCTTTCCATTTTGCAATTAGTTATGGGTAGTCTTCAGTTGTGTGCCCATTGGTTCTGTAGTGAGAGCACCATGGATGCCTCAGATGAGGAAAATATCTAGCCATGTGGACTTTCTCATCACAGTTGTAGCATATACTTGGTCCTCTTCCCCTGGTTCTTCCTCCTCTGAGGTCTCCTCCTACTCCACCTCCCTGAACTTTTCCCTATCCCTGAGAGGTTTCATTCACTCTGAATGTTGTTCGAACTAGCCTGTCTGCAAGTGCATCCAACGCTCTACACTTATTGGTAGTATGTGTGGTATATGTGCAAAAATCATAGTGCATAGTATTCGGTATTGTGGAATACTTCTGAATAATGGGGCACTATCTTGGCCCATGCCCATGGATTCAACAAATCTTGCAATACTCAACTCCTGGCACTGCCTGATTACCTAGAAAAGCATGATATGGGGTGGGGTTATGGAATGGTAAATTCGCAGATACTTGCGCATTTCCTCCCATGGGTCCTGATGAAGGTCCCATATGATTTTTAGGGGGTCCCATTCCCCTCATTCGTACAACTCAGACATAGCTTGTTGTTTTGACTGAGGTAGCTTAAACTCGGCTATGAAATTTGTTCATACCTGTTCAAGTGTGAACACTTGAACTTGCATTTCTAGCACTCTTGGCTTAATAAAATTCATGTACCATTTGAGTGAAAAACCTCTCAAGGTAGTCTGGAAATCCACCAATTTATTCGCATCTGCAGTCCCTCTGGACCTCTGAATTGCTTCACATAAGAACCAATATTGCTCAATATCTTAGTCTCCCTTTCCCCATAATTCTGGGTATCGAGAAATCGAACCTCCCACGTTACCATCCATTGTTGATATTGTTTCTCCTATCAAAATAAAACCTAACAGTCCTGGTTTCGACCTACTAGGGGATCCCAATATCCTCATTGTACTCACACTTCCTAGTTGTGACTGACTAACTAGTTGTACTAGAACAAAAATAACATAACAAGGTAGTATCAAATTTACCACTTGTATATAAGACACTTTGGGTATGGGTGATTCGGGGTTGGTGCCACTGGCTTCAGGGTGGGTTTCTTTGATATGGGGGGTCTTGTTCTCATCCTCTAGAGTGGTCTCTTCAGTCCAATTCCTGATCTTTCCTGACATCGGGATTGAATATTCTCTTTCTTATTCAATATCCATGCTGACACCCCTCTCCCTTGATTCTACACCTTCTCCTTCTTGTCCACCCTCCTCGTGACTTCTTTCTATCTACGCTTCTCTCTCACTTAATCTTTGACTAGCCAGTCTTTCCTATCTTCTAATATTTTGCAACTCACCCATCCGTCCTTCCTCTACTTCTGCTGGTCCGACTTATTTCTGCAACTTCTCTAACTATTTTTTTTCTTTCTTTATCTTATGATCCAAAAAGAATCTAGAGAATGATAAGAATAAATTAGGACTCATAAAGGCATCTCAGAACACTCAGAATGGATTCAACAGATAGAGAAAGGGAAAAAATTCAAAGTTCCCAAATCTCAGTGAAAATGGAATGATCAAGAAGAGTGCGTCACAAGGTTTCTAACAGCTCAAACGGATCGTCAAACAGAGTTATGGTTTGAAATATATCTGTGGTCAAAGATGAGGTCAACCAGGACCAGTTAGCAGGGGACACATCATTGTTCGTACTGCTGACATCAGTATGATGTCAACAACTGACATGGTAGGGTGACATCATCGTACGGATTATGACTTCAGGATGCCACATGGCAGCACCACAGGATGCCATGTGTCACCCACTAGTGGACTTTTCAAGGGTCCATAGGACCAATAGGTAAGTGCCATGTGGCACCTTCAGGAGATGCCACGTGGCACCACCCAAGGACCACCACGTGTCAGTACGATAATGAAAGGGTGAGCCACATCAACATGTGAGTAGGTGAATCAACAATCTCCATGTGGCCAAATCATGGGGAGACATGTGGCATCCCGAGAATGCCCAATGTTAGTCCATGAATGATTTCGGTTTAAAAAAAAAAGAATTGGCGGGTCCTCCAAATCTGGCGGACCATGCCAAATATGAAAAAATCATTAGCAGATTTTGTAGTGAACCGACAAACATCGCAATAGTTTTAACCATGGCTAAACATATATGTAACTACTACCAAAAATGGAGTCTGGTAGGTTCGACCTTGGAACCTCCGCCCATAACAAAGCCTTTAAAACTCCGCTCTAACCAATGCACCAAGGGGTGTGCCTTGGTAGATCCACCTTGTTTAATATTTAAGAGTGCATTTTAGGCCATAGTTGGGGGAAGGCACATGACCGTACTGTACAATCTGACATGGATTTTGAGGTAGATGTTGTCATAATTGTTGGTGCAGAGGGCATGAAAACCGAGACAAGATTTATGTTGGGCCTGGGAGTGCCAGAGTCAAATTGGAGCATGGAGACAATCATGTTTGGGTAATGAGATGCCACGAATCCAATGGTGAGGTTTTTTTCTGATTTGAGTATTATTTATGTAGCTTGATTTCAGAATGAGTTATATTCATGTATTTTCCATATTCTTTTGTTGAGTTAATAAAAGAGCATACCCATTTGAGAGAAGGACCTGGAGACATAGTCTACCAGGGACAAACTCTGTTATCAAGTTTTTGTGTTCATATCTGATTCTTATGTCTCTTCATTTCTAATTTTTCCCTTCTTTAAAGGTGCACATTAATTTATGCTCATTTAATACAATTGTTTATAAGTCACGATAAAAATATCCCGGATCATGTTGGTATCAGAGTAGTCATGTTTGTCTTGAATTGTTGAGTGTGAATTCTTACTAGGGCCAAGCATAAGCAGGGTGAAGGAACTCTAAATAATTTCAATCTTGAAGTTGGTCATGTATCCAAAAGGAAGAAAATGGCAGAAGAGGACAAGCGTGATGAACAAGAGAAAAACTTTCACATGGTCTTTTATCTCATGTCATAAATGGTCGAGTAGATGTATGGATATTACGAGAAGAGGATGAAGAATATAGGGAAGAAAAAGGAATCACATGCAGATAATGATTCTTTGGTAAACTAAAGGCTGGAGTAGATCCTCCTGAGCCTCCATCTTCACCTTCGAGTTCTAGTTCTTCTTCCTCTAATAATTTTCATAATTCTCATCATTCTATCCATAAAGACTCTTTTAAGAAACCATTATTAAAGCTTGATGTAAAATTTTCTTTACCTATGTTTAATGGAGATGGTAACCCTGAAAAGCTAGATAATCGGATCCAATAGGTTGAAGTGTATTTATGAGTTCAACGTAATGATGAAGAGGAAGTTAAAGTGCAACTGGCTTCTCTTTGATTGGAAGGCACCGCTCTCCTAACGTGGGAGAGAAAGCTTCAGGATGAAAGTAAGTGTGGTAAGCTTCTTTCCTCATGGTCGTAGTTTAAATCAGTGATCGGGAAGCAGTTTTATCCATTAGGGTATTTACATAAAGCAATGATGGAATGAAAAACCTTAAGGCAAAGCAAAGGTCAAACAATCCAAAGTTTCACAGAGGAATTTAGGAATAAATCACATGCACTAAACATTCATTTAGATTATTATGAGACTTTAATGAAGTATATTAGCGCAATTCACATTTATATTCATCATACTTTACTATTTTTTAACCCCACAAGTCTTGACAAAGTTTGTGTGCAAGCCACTCACCTTGAAATCAAGGGTAAGAATTGATAGGAGGAAAATCCATTCAAGCACTCTAAAAACCATTTCAACGGGAAAGGAAATGGGAAGGACAAGAGGACAACTGCAACAAAGAAGGAAGAAGGAAAATCCTCTTGCATCCGTTGTAAGAAAATGGGTCATGATAGAAAACATTGTTGGAAACTACATCCAGAGTTAAGGCCAAAGCAGTTTGGAGGCAGGGGGAAGCCAAAGACCATTGCTACAATGCAACATGATCTTGGTTCTGATTGAGGTGATGAATAAATGATCAAAATAGTCGAGATGCAAGGTAAAGAGTCTTTTTATGCATGTTCAAGTTATTTAAATGAATCACATGAGGATGATCAAAGGAGAAGTGCACTATTCCACATAAGAGTTGTATCGAAAATACGAAGATAGACATATTATTTGATCTGGGTTCCCAAGTCAATTTAATATCAGAGACACTTGTTAAGAAATTGGAACTAACCACAAGACATCACCATAAACCTTACCCTCTTGGTTGGGTATATGATAAAGAAAAGTTAAATGTCACCAAGAAGTGTAGGTTGAGGTTTTCTAATTCTTCTAATATGATAGATGAAGTGGATCTAGATGTGGTTCCTTTGGATGTTTTTAGTATTGTATTAGGGAGTCCCTATCTATATGATAGAAAGGCTATCTTCTTTTGAAAGGAAAACAAATACCATATTAAAAAATATGGAGTGGAATACATCATTAAATCTCACAACATAAAGGACAAATGAGCACTTGTTAGTTCAAGCCAAGTAAAAAGAGTTATAAACACTAACAAGAATCTTGTACTGATGATTGTAAAGGGGGAATGCCATGATAAGTATGATATTGTTAATTCTCTTGATCCTTTATAGAATGAATTTCTTGAGATGAGACATGTCTTTCAGTGGGAAGGCAGCCATCAAAGACCTTCGACACTTTAAAGATTGACATTGTGCCAATTCTCTCCTTACCTGACCTTTAGCAGCCATGCAAGTTTGAGACTAGTGCCAGTAACAATCTCATAAGGATAAACATGTTTTTTAGATCTTCTACTGTTACATCTATTGTTTTGAAGAATGTTTCCTTAGCTCATATCAATAATGATGGATGGTATACTAATGATGAAATATTCAAATATGTATGTGGGATCTTCTAGGGTTTGCAGGTGAAGAAGTTTTATTTGCAGGACAACTTTCTCCACCATTTGAGTAAACCTCGCTTTCCTTCCTACAGGGAAGTGCATGTAACTGAAGAAGATTTTGTTTCATTTGTACTTATACATTTGGGAATTGTAATGTATTTACAGGGATGGAATTTTCCTTGAAGGAAAGTGTTTGTAACCACTAGTGCAAAAGAATGTGTGTTGTACTTTTCTAAGCCCGCTATTGAAAGGCTAGGGTTGTACACACCACTTCTTATTTCCTCTTATCCTTGGGAAAGTTTTTCAGTGGATTTTGTAAGGGGATTTCCCTTGTCTAGTATGAGTCATGTGTAATTAGGTGTAGCAGTGGATAGGCTATGTGACAAGCAGGTTGCTCGTTTGTTATCCCAATATGTAAGGGTCCATTTTGTGTTGTCCACGTTCATTATCTCCAGTCAAGAGTCTCGATTGTTCAGAGAATATTGGAAAAAATTGTGGCAGTTCATGGACACCATGATGGAGAGGAGCATTGTTTTCCATCCACAGGACAACAAACAGGTAGAGGTGGTAAAAAATATGATGGTCCATTTTCTTCAAGGATATTGCAGCCAACATCCTAAGTCATGGGATGATCAATTACTGTATGTCCAACCTATGTATAGTCAAGTCATGTATTATTTCACTCAGGATTCGCCAGTTGATATTTGTCTTGGGTATTCACCTAAGATCCCTTTGGACTTGTTGTATGGGAAAGATGTATGGGAGAGAGATGCAGCCTGCAAGTTCATTCAGGGGATTCAACAGGTCAGCCAAGTAGTCAAGGAGCAGATGGAGGAATATATCATTCTAGATCGAAGACTGAGGACTTCACGAAGGAATGACATTACTTATATTCGAGTACACCTAAAGGTTACACAATCCAACAAGGCATGGCAGATTGAGAAGGAAAGAGTGAGGGAGAAATCCCCTCACTTACCAGTTGATTGATGAAATTATTTAGTGGTCTAAAAATCTCTCAGTGGGAAGGATTGATCCAAAAATTATCCAGAGAAGGCTAAGAATAATTGAGGGGTCATAGAGGTAGCTCAAAATGCTCAAAATGGATTCAACGGATAGAGAAAGGGAAAAAATTAAAAGTTCACAAAACTCATTCAAAATGACATGATCGCGAAGAGTGCGACACAATATTTCTAATGGCGCAAATGGATCGTCAAACGAAGTTACGGTTTGAAATATATTCGCAGTCAAAGATGCGGTCAACTAGGGCCAGTCAATAGGGGAAACATCATCGTCCGTACTGCTAAAGTCAACATGACATCAATAGCTGACATGGTAGGGTGATGCCATCATATGGATGATAACGTCATCATGCCATGTGGAAGTACCACAGGCTAATATGTGTCACCCACCAGTGGACTTTTCAAGGGTCCATACAGACCAATAGGAAAGTGCCACAAGGAACCCCCAGGAGACGCCATGTGGCACCACCCAAGGAGAGCCATGTGTTAGTATGGTGGTGATAGGGAGAATGTAATGTCCCCCACCTCTTAGAGAGGTAATAAGGAGACTCAGTGGCCTGGGCACCCCCACTAGGTCATAGTCTCACACTGAAGGGGGGAAAAGTCAAGAAGTTAAAAGTTATATTTTTAAGTTGACTTAAGAAAGGAAAAGTAAAGGAGTAAAAGATAACTCAACAGAAGAATAGAATATTAACCCTGGGAGTTAACCTAACTCAACATAGAATTAGAAGGAAAAGTATAAGTAAGAGGTTGGGGTGCACCTATTACTCATTCTGGTTTTGGATTAGCATTTGCTATTTCTCTTGAGAATTCAGTTTGGGGGTTTTGTTGTACAAACCCTTGTGAGAAACTCAGTGGTGAAATATCCACTCACCTTATTCCACAGCTTGGTCTCAGGGATGAAAGACTCCTCCACACCATTCTAGTCTCAGGGCCAGTTTATCGAGGGAGGTTCGATCCAGCTTATCCCGAGGGCCTAGGTCCATTCCGACAGTTGGGTTTTGTTTGCAGGGGCATGCCCATCACTTTGAGGGATTTTCTGGAGGGTTATCATCATTCTATATTTGTCTGCAGATTGGGACATCGTGGAGCCATAGGGGACGTCCTCTGATTCAGTAAAACTCAGATCTAGGGAGATTTGCTTGAGATCTGAGCTCGAAACTTCTCCCATGGGATTCTCATAGCCTGATCTATATTCTTGGAGAGTTTCAGAGAATTTGGAGGCCTCCTTCATCAAGGCTGAACCAACTAGGGTTTCAGTCATCCAGTGGGGCACACCATTCACTGAAGAATTCAGATCTACGGGGTTTGAGAGTGGATTTGGGAATTTGGACATCTGGGTTTTCCTTACAGTTGCCCGATCTATCATTTGGCATATTTCTCGGGATGATTGGACACTTTTGGTAGCAGAGAAGAATTATTCAAGGCTTCGGCATTCTAGCAGGACATGGCACTTTCCAGCTTGGAGGTTGAGCATTAGTGTGGCTCAGATCTGCTTGATTTAGTCTTCATTGTATATCCCGCCTTTGGAGGCTTATTTTGTATTGTCGGGAGCATTTTGTAGAAGCTCATATATATTGCGTGTATGACCATCTGAGGTTTATGCCAGATCGTCCATCTATTGGATTGATCTTACATTGCTCATAATAAAAATGTCAGATCTTTGCTTGTGCTTCTACATCTTGAATATATTGTGATCTCCATGTGTTGATGAATCTTGTATGCACTTAATAACTCAATAAATTAGTAGTAGTTAGTGATTCCAAGA
>ML791634.1:402767-480888 GCA_009831015.1 Picea engelmannii | reverse complement strand
CTTATGGAGAAATCAAGGAATTGCATGTTTGGATCATGACAGCCCCTCATATCATTATAGTTTTCAATATTATTGTGGTATACCTTCCTTTGGCATGTGGATTTATGATGGGAAGAGATTGGACATCCATGCTCAGGGGATATATCATGAACGATGGAAGTTTTATGATGTTTCCAGGAAAAGAAGGAGCAATGATTAAATTTCCCTGTGAACCTAGAAAACCCTTCTCTTTCAATAATAAGGACAATGAATTAATGGAAGATTTATAGAATCTTGGATTGGAAACTATGATATCCTAGACATGGAACATAATGAAATCCTAAAGAAACTGCAACACATGAAGAATCAATAATGTATGTTTGAAGGCTATAGGAGGATGTCATTTGATGGATCTTTTTCAAACTTTGGGAGTGGAGTTGGATTTGTTCTTATGAGTCTAGGTAAGATTGTGCATCCACATGTTATTAGACCATATTTTTCATGCACTAATAATGAGGCAGAATATGAAGCCTTGATTGAAGGGATGGTCCTTGCACAAGAAATGAAAATAAAACATCTAATTGTGACTGGCGACTCCGAGTTGGTGATTAATCAGGTCACCCAGAAGTATAAAATCAAGAAATAAATACTCAATTTATACTTCAAAAGAGTTAACGAATTGATGGAATCTTTTAGTTCCTTCAACATTTCTTTCATTCCAAGGGACAAGAATCCTAAAGAAAATTCACTAGCTTTGGTAGCCTCATTGTCAAACCCAGATGATATCCGAAGAAAAACATATTTTCAAGTAGAAATATTATTCCAATCTTCTGTGCCCGATAACATTGAATATTTACAAGTGTTTGAGAATGATGAACAACTAGAAAAGTTTTTGTTGAATAATTATGATGATGAAGATGATCACATGCATGATGTCCCTAAATATTGTATACAATCCATGTTGGAGTTACTTCACACACACCTGGAATTTATTTTTTCTAAGGTTTTTCCTTGTTTATTAGTCATTATTCAGTCTCCTATATTTTAAGAATAATATTCCTCTAGTGAGAATATTATCTTCAGTTTGATCAGTTGAGTGGAGTCTATATGCTACATTGGGATTATCACCATGAAACATTGGGATCAACACTATATAATGTGCATTTTCCTTATGATCATCACCAAACTAGTGCATTACTCATGATTCCCTGATCTCCTCCTCACTTCACTCTGTTTTAGCTAGTTAACTGAACACTGGTGAACTAGTTAACTCAGCTAGGTGGAAGTTCACTCCCGTAACTACCTGGGAGACTAGACTAGGTGGAATTTTACTCCCATAACTGTTGGTGTGTGTCCATATCACTCTATACCACCACTATGACACATTTGTTACTCGTGTATCCTATATATATTGTAAAGTATTCACTATTTGAGTGTGGAATATGGTTAATGAGAATTCTTCCATTCTTTCTCTCTTGCTTCTTCTTTCTCAATTTCTCTCTGCAAATGTGTGTGGTATTTTATAGCTACATATATTATGTGTAGGTTCAACACATTTACATGGTATCAGAGCTGACAGAATGCTAAGCAAAAGATACACCAAATTATTGTTTGCAGGTATTGAAGATTGAAGAATGCAGAAAAGATGGATTATTCGCCGACAATACTTCTCACGCCTCATAACTATTTGGAGTGGAAGCCAAAAATTATGCTTCTGCTCAAATGTAGAGGCTTGTACCAAATAACTATGGCAATGGAAGTAGAGCATGATTCCGTTGATGATAAAAATGATTTTCTTAATAGACAAGATATGGCCATAGGATGTATCCTCTGGTTTATTTCTCCTGAAATTCTCCACCAAGTTTGTGATGTCTCACAAGACTTCACTCAAATTGAATTATGACCAGATTGGAGATTATATTCGGGAATAAAGAATAATTTGAATATTTCATGCAGGAGGTTTAACAAATAGATCCAAAAGAGAAGCCATCAAAAGATCATCTACACAAGTATTTGCACAAATTTGTATTCCATTAATTGAAGATGATGTCTACTCCATTTCAAATTTGTTTTCTGAATTTCATGTGGAAGATATATGGCATGCATATCAGGGGTCAATGGTAGACACTTTTCCATGCGCAATGCATGCATTTCAAGAGAAAAAATGGGAGCCGCACACATACGACTATTTTCTGATATTTTCTAAGCAAAATTTGCAGAAACAAATTGGATATTTGAATTTGTCTCGAGAAAATATCCAATTTCAAAAAAACAAATCATTTGAAACGGAGTCTGAGAAGTGAAGTTATGATCATTTTAAAATCAACAAAATTTCAGTGTTTTTCCATAAACGACCGCACATTTTTCAAAGTTTCATCTAAACTTTATTTGGATATTGTTCATTACAAGAAGATAAAGTGGATATGTGTGGACATCTCAATGGTGCATCTAGGATTTATTTTTCCACACCTAGGATTTATTTTTCCTAAGGTTTTTCCTTGTTTATTAGTCATTATTGAGTCTCCTATATTTTAGGAAGAATATTCTCTTCAGTTTTCACTTCAGTTTGATCAGTTGAGTGGAGTCTAGATGCTACATTGAGATTATCACCATGCAACATTGGGATAATCACCAACTAATGTGCATTGTACTTGGGATAATCACCAAACTAGCGCATTACTCATGGTTCCCGAATCTCCTCCTCACTTCACTATGTTTCAGTCAGTTAAGGGAATACTGGTGGACTAGTTAACTCAGCTAGGTGGCAGTTCACTCTCGAAACTGCCTGAGAGACTATAATAGGTGACAGTTTACTCCTGTAACTATTGGTGTGTGTCTAGATCACTCTAAACCACCACTATGGAAGATTTTTTACTCATGTAACCTACATCTATTGTAAATTATTCACTCTTTGAGTGTGGAATACAGTTAATGAGAATTCTTCCATTCTTTCTCTCTTGCTTCTTCTTTCTCAATTTCTCTCTACAAATGTGTGTGGTATTTTCTATCTAGATATATTCTATGAAGGTTAAACACATTTACAATCTGAGTATATTTTCATGAAATATGATCTTGCTAAGAATCTCCTTGAAGAAGTTTCAATTCGAAAAGTGCAACAGACAAGAAAAGTCAATATTGGAACTGACATTTCCCCAAAATATGTCAACTTGGGAGTTGATTGCACCACTGAGGAAGTTGATCAATATGTTTCCTTGTTTAAAGAATACATTGATGTGTTTGCTTAAACCTATGATGATTTGAAATCTTATGATAAAACAATATTCCATCATATAATTCCCTTGAGGGAAGAAGTAAATCTTGTAAAGAAAAAAATAAGGATGATGAATCCCAAACTGAAACCTCTGGTAAAGATTGAATTAGATAAATTGAAGAAGGCAAGAGTAATTTATCCCATTAGACATTCTGACTGGATTTCAAATCATGTGGTTTTAATAAAAAATACCAATGAAATATGGATGCATGTCGACTTCAAAGATCTTAACAAAGAGAGCATAAAGGACAATTGTCCTTTACCTAATATGGATTTTTTGCTGCAACAAGTCACTAGATCAGCCTGGATGTCCATGTTGGATGGTTTTTCTAGATATAACCAAGTCTTGGTGGTTGAGGAAGACAGGGAAAATACAGTGTTCATAATGTCATGGAAGACATATACCTATGCTAGAATTCCCTTTGGTTTGAAGAATGTTGGAGCCACCTTCCAGAGGGCCATGGATCATGCATTTAGCAGGTTGATAGGAAAATTTATTATAGAATATCAAGATGACTTTACGGTGCATTAAAAAACAAGGGGTGATCATATCCATCGTCTGAGATTTTTTTTTGAAAGATGTATATTATATGGTGTCTCTCTAAATACAAATAAATGCTTATTCGTTGTAACTCAAGGAAAATTGTTGGGCCACATTGTGTGCAAGGAAGGGATTTATATAGATTTAGAAAGAGTTAAAGAAATAAATGAGATCAACCCCTTGACATCCAAGAAGGGATTCAATCATTTTTTAGCAAGAGCAATTTTGTGCGAAGGTTTGTTCTTGACTATGCAAGCATCGTGAAGCTGATTAATTTTTTTTTGAAAAAGGAGCACAGATTCGAATGGACAACAAATACTCAAGAGGTCTTCAATAATATCAAAGGAGAAATCACCGCAACTCCAGTCCTTATTAGTCTAGATTTTCAAAGGGATTTCATCATCTATTCATTTTCTATAAAGACTATTGTTGCATTTGTTCTTACTAAGAAGAATACCAAAGGTGAAGAACTCCCAAAAAGTTTCATGAGAAAAACCCTACATCACTATGAATTGAGGTATTCATAACTAGAAAAGCAAGCCTTGGCCCTTGTAAAATATTTGGTGCACTTTCGAACGTACATATTGAACTCCCATGTTATTGCTTATGTTCCCTCATCACCAGTGAAGATGCTTCTGAATCAACAATTGAGAGAAGGAAAATGTGATAACTCATTGGAAAAGATACATGAATATGATATCGAGTTTAAACCTTTAAAGGCTATCAAAGGACAAGGTTTATGTAATCTCATCGTGAATGATGATTCTATGAATGGAATGATTTCAATTTCAGTGGGAGAAACATTATTTGATTCAGAATGGTATGGAGATATTATATTCTACTTGAGGTTCGGGAAATTTCCTGTCACCATGAACCCTAAGGAGCGAAGAACATTGAAGATGAAGGAAAATCAATATGTGTTGATTGTTCATATACTGCTCAGGAGTAATTGTGATGGTATACTACTAAGATGTGTTAATGGAAACCAAGCCCAAGAACTAATGAGAGAATTCCATGAATGAATATGCGGTGGACACTTTTAACCTACCACCACCGCCCATAAGATAATAAAGGTTGGGTTCTATTGGCCATCAATTTTGAGAGACTCATATGCCAAAATAACGAAATGCGTATCATGTCAACATTGTTTAGGAAAAATGAAGAGATCTGCGATGCCTTTACAACCCATAATTGTATAAAAACCATTCTCCCAATGGGGAATTGATGTTGTCGGGCCAATTAATCCAAATTCTAGAAAGAGACATATGTACATTCTCACTGCTAAAGATTATTTCATGAAATGGACAGAATTAGTGGTGTTAAAGAAAGTTGATTATGAAGATCTAATTAAGTTCCTCAAAGACAATATTCTATCAATATTTGGTGTCCTAGATAAATTTATCACTGATAATGGTTCGATTTTCATTGGGTTGAAGTTTACGTAGTTTTGTGGAGAATATGGAATTATCATGGGTCAATCGTCAAATTATTATCCACAAGGAAATGGTCTAGTTGAATACAAAAATAAAACACTTGTTCAGATACTAAAGAAAATTATTGATAAAAACCAAAGGAATTGGCATCTGAATCTGACTCACGTGTTGTGGGAAAGCAGAATGACTCCAAAGGATAGCACAAGGATGTCCCCGTATACATTAATTTATGTGAAATAATATGATCCAAGTGGATATCGGTGGCCAACCACCTTTTTCGAATGGCTCAAAACAGTTTTCTGGCAATTTTGGCAATTTACTATTTATAACACGTTTTAACTTTCGGGGCCATTTTGAGGGCCTAAATGAAGGTTTTTCGAGATGGAGGTTCTCAATGATATCCAAAGGCATGATTGAGCCCCCAAAATGAATCTCCTCGATGATACCTTTCCAACAAGCTATCATACGCCCAAAATGGAGTTCGTATGCAAAAGTTACGAAATCATACATTTCTTTCATTAATAGAGATCGTGTATTACTTTATATCTGTGTTTATGGTTGCATCTTTGATACATTTCTATTATATTATTGAATATATGTGATATCTCTGTGCATTTCTTTATTATATCTCCAATCTCATTTCGTGCCGAAAATAATCCGGATCAGTGGTATCAGAGCAGGCTGCTCTTGATCATTTTTTTTAGTGCATGTCCCCGACAAGGTCCGATTATAGCAAGTTGGGTATCGATCTTGTCTCTCTTGAAGAAAATCTCTCTTTCACACCCAACAAACCCTCAATGGCGGAAGAAAAGAAAAATGATGGAGAATTTTGCGCACATCCTTCAATGCCTGCTGATAGCATCAGGAACATCTTCATCAAGTGGGCACTTTGGAGGCACCTCTCCATTCAAGGTACAAGTTAATTTTTATATTCCTGTATTTGAAGGATAGATAGATGCAGAAGCCCTAGAAAAATGGTTAACTCTACTGGAAGGTTATTTCACTGTTCACAATTTTTCCGATAAAGAAAAGATCAACTTCGCACTCCTTAAAGCTCTCCCTCATGTCAAACATTGGTGGGAAACTTACTGGGAGAAAAGTTCCACAGAGGATTCTGGAATATATGGGGCCGATCCCACTTGGGATTTTTTTGTGGATGCGGTAAAAGAACAATATTACCCTATTGGCAACTATGAGGACCAGTACATGAGATGGACCACACTGCGGCAAGAGAGGGGCCAAGCAGTTCCTGAGTTCACTAATACCTTCCATACCTTGTGCACCAAGCTAGGTATCAAAGACTCTGAGTGAAATTTGGTTCTAAAATATTGTGGAGCTCTACACACATACATCTAGACTGAAATGGATTTTCTGGACATCTCATCACTCGGTGCTGCTTATCGATATGTTGTTAAAATTGAGCAGAACTTTAAGCACCAGAACAAACAGGAATTCGGGTCTGTAAATCTGCAACAACCAAAGTATGAAAAATACGGCCCTAACAAACAGTCTCCCGAAAACCAGTCCAAGACACAGGAAAAGAAGGGTCATGGGAACATAAAGAAGGACACTGGAAAATGGTGTGATTTCCACAAAATCTCTTGGTACAACATTGATGAATGTTGCTCAAAATAGTCATTGGTGGTCAAGATTAAAGACAAGGAGTCGAACCCTAATTCATAATCTTATTCTGAAAATACTGGTAAAGGAAAGATCATTGACACAGACCCCACTACTGTTGTCACAACCGCAACAATTCAACTAGAAGAACCAACAGATCCTAAAGAGGGGGAGCACCTTTTTCATTCACATATGTGGGTGAAGGGGACCCCATTGAATTTTATTGTTGATAGCAGAAGCCAGAAGAACCTCATCTCAACAGAGGTAGTCAAACAGTTGGGATTGTCGACAACACCACACTCGCATCCATACAACATCGGGTGGCTTTGCCAAGGATGAGATCTCTGTGTCAGCCAACAATGTCGATTGTTATACGGCATCCAGCCTTTCAAGGATGATCCGTCGGATCTTTTAATGACTTATGGTTGAGTTTTAATTTTTCATGCGTTAATTAACCATTTGAGAAACTTAGTGAAAGAATGAGGAAAGAAGAGGAATTATGACAACCATATACACATATACAGATCTGAAATGAATAATAGACAGCAAACCATAACACGCAGATTGATAACGGAGTTCGACACAACTTTGCCTATGTCTCCGGGCCTTTTATCTGTGGGGGAAGCTTCTTTATTTCTGTTCAAATGCTCAAAAGTACATTGCTGAAATAAAAAATGGCTACAAGACTGATCTGGTCATGTTCTTCCAGATATCTAGAACCCTGCAAAGAAAACGACACGCAAAACGGACGTCCGGAGCTCCCATAAATTATCCGACAATGTCTCCTCCTCAAAAGATTCTCTACCTCAAAATGGCTTTGGCTTGGCTTCTCCTTAGCATAATTCTGCTCTGAATGCCCCAATGGCTTCAGAACATCCAAAAACCCCTATCTGGGCTCTTTCAGCACCTCAATCGGTCGAAAAATGAAGAAGTTATGCCTCCTGGAAGTTTTCCCCTTCAAGCTTGCTGTCACAGGTTCTACAAAACACACCCATCTTCCATGAACCTGGCACACACGTTTATTTAAGCGTAAAAACCTGGCACCGGGCGCAACCGTGCCAATGGTGCAAACCGTAGGATGGTTAAGGGTGCGCTAGCCCCTAACCGCCTAGGCACCTGGGCGTATGGGTCACAATATGACCTCGGGCTTAACAAAAGAACCAAACCATTGCAAAATCGTCGCGCTCCTGGTTATGGTCACATGGCGCAACACATAGGATCACGGGCTACAATATTTAAACAACTCTGTGGTATAAACCCGTGCGCTCATTTAATATAGTGGTCATATGTTTAAAACATATGCGACCGGGGCTGGGGCTAAGCCCCAGCCCGAACGCGCCCAAACCACATATCAATGCAATTGATATATAATTAAAACCATATAGTAAACAAGGACCACCGTGTGGGCTAGTGGTATCCCACACACTACCAAAGCGCTGCCAAAGGGGGAGGTCACCGGTTCAAATCTGGTTGACTACACAAACTTTTAATTAACAAACCAAAACCAATAAAGGGGTGCCACGTGGCAGCCCATGACTGGGCCACGTGGCACTACGCCATTTGACCATAACATGCCACGTGTCACAAACTGATTCGCCTAGATGTCAGCCAATCCAAAACTGCCATGTCGGCGTACGATCATGCCACATCATCTCCTGCACAGTCAGCATGCTGATGTCATCATCATTGACTTTTTGACCAGTTGACCTTTGACTTTTTACCTATTTGGGCTTCTGATCAGAACGTGATAAATTTCACATACGGAGCCCGTTTGACGAAGTAAATATACCACCGGAATCAGGAAGACGAGACGGACACAATGGCATAGGTTTCGTTGCATTCTGAGCACTTTTATTTTTAAGCATTTTCAAGCCCTGTCAAGCTTCTAGATCCGATTTCGGATCACACCTCCCCACAATAAGACCTTTTGGTCCCCAAAAGGTTACTGACCAGTCAACAAGCTAGGGATAGGCCACCCGGCTTGCTCTCTGTCTCTGAACTCTGTCTTGTGCACTTGTCTCATCAAGATCAATTGTAGCACAATCATGACAATTAACAGTATATTGTTAGCCATTTGAACCATGTTACATCTTACTGAAGCCACTATCATCCATGTAGAAAACATTGCTAATGACAGTATCAAAAAGACGACTGCAAATGAGCTGATATACTTTAGATATCTGCACGACATGATCTTATCTTGAAGCAACTTATGATTGATTTTCCATTCAACAACCATATTTTGTCCTTGCTTAAGATCAATTACTTCATTTGAAACAATTATTGGTTTGTTGCATGCTTGCACTGCATTCATTAATTGTTCCCTTGTTTGAAGTGTTTTATTTTCTTTAACACGATGAGCATGAACCACATAATCATGACCTGCTTTAGTGAGTTGATATTGATTCCTTGTCTTGTAGAAGATTGCCTTACGATCAAATAAGTATGGACTACCTAAGATCATTCCACATTCTCTTAACGACACAACATCACAAGTTACTTCGTCCACATACTTAGATGAAATTGCAAATTTGATTGTGCACTGTTTTGTTATATGCGTTTGATGATGATTGCTCATCCATTTAAGTGTGTAAGGCTTATGATGAGTTTGTGTTCTTAACCCCAATTGCTTAACCAATTCTTCTGAGATTAGATTAGATTGAGATCCACTGTCGATTAATGTGTCTATCTTAGTGTGTCGCATGATTACCCTTATATGAAACAAGTTGCTTCTACAATCAATCTTTTCACCATTTTTACCTGTCATACCAACCAATGAAATCTTTGACTCATCACCTGAATCCGATCCCAAGTCTGTGGGTTTTGATGTCGTTGCCACTGTTTGTGTTCCCTTCTTTTCTTTGAACCACTTTGGCCTCTTCTCGGGATGCAACTGCCAACATCTGTCCTCATCATGTCCCTCTTTCTTGCAATGCTTGCAAGAGGGATTTCCTTCCTTCTTTGCCACTGCATTTGCATTCTTTCCATTGCCATGCCTTTTCCTCTTGTCCTCTTTCTTCGAAGACAACGATTCCCCTGACACACCTACTTTTCCTGCTTCAATATACGTAGCTTGAACATAAACCTCATGAAGGTTAGTGGGTCCAAACATGAAAACAATGTTTCTAATATGCGCAGGCAAACCTCCTATATACTTCATAAGGGTTTCTTGTGTTTGCAAAGGAATGTCTAACATTAATGCCATCTTTCTAAATCCATCGGTGTATTCCTGCACTGTTTGTCCTTTTCTTAGTTTTAAATATTTCCATTCAATTATTGGTTTTTCTTTATAACCCAAAGGATAGAATTTTTTCCTAAGTGCAGAAATGAAATCCTTCCATGATGGAAATACATTACCCACATTTTGTGTTCCTTTTTGCAGCTTGCTCTGCCACCAGATAAGAGTTGTACCTACAAGTCTCAAAGATGCCAACTTGATTTGTGTGGCCTCATCCTCGATATGTTGCACACTGCAGTATACCTCCATCTGCCTGATCCATTTATCAAGTTTTTCTGCATTCACTTCACCATCATATATGGGTAACTCAAATTTTACATCAAGTTTTAACAATGGCATTTCACGTTTATTCTTATAAACATTTTTCTTTCCACTAGATTTAGAACTTGAACTTGAAGAAGAAGGAGAAGAAGGAGGTGTTGATGGAGGTGAAAGAGGAATCTGAGGATGGTTCTCTTCCTCTTCACTCTTTCCCTTTGAAGAATCACCCAAAAATGGTCGCTTCCGTTCTAAGTAATCTTTGTACAAGACTTTCACCATCTCTGACATGGCAAGGAATGTTTTCCGGAACTCTTTCTCATCTTGAGAAATCCCTTCTTCCGATGCCATCTTCTCACTGTGAGAAGCTCTTTTTCTCAATCCAATTAATGGATTCTCTGCAACAAGCTCACCTTCACCATGCTGTATCTTTTCCATGGTTAACATGCAACTCAAATCCAAACGTCAACTAGCTCTGATACCACTTGATCCGTCGGATCTTTTAATGACTTATGGTTGAGTTTTAATTTGCATGCGTTAATTAACCATTTGAGAAACTTATTGAAAGAATGACGAAATAAGAGGAATTATGACAGCCATATACACATATACAAATCTGAAATGAATAATAGACAGCAAACCATAACACACAGATTGATAACAGAGTTCGGCACAACTTTGCCTATGTCTCCGAGCCTTTTCTCTGTGGGGGGGGCTTCTTTATTTCTGTTCAAATGCTCAAAATTACATCGTTGCAATGCCAAATGGCTACAAGACTGATCTGGTCATGTTCTTCTAGATCTCTAGAACCCTGCAAAGAAAACAACGCGCAAAACGGACGTGCGGAGCTCCCAGAAATGATCTGACAACGTCTCCTCCTCAAAAGCTTCTCTGCCTCAAAATGGATTTGGCTTGGGTTCTCCTCAGAATAATTCTACTCTGAATGCCCCAATGGCTTCAGAACGTCCAAAAACCCCTATCTGGGCTCTTTCGGCACCTCAATCGGTCGAAAAACGAAGAAGTTATGCCTCCTGGAAGTTTTCCCCTTCAAGCTTGCTGTCACAGGTTCTACAAAACGCACCCCTCTTCCATGAACCTGGCACACACGCTTATTTAAGCTCAAAAACCTGGCACCAGGCGCAACCGCGCCAACAGTGCAAACCCTAGGATGGTTAAGGGTGCGCCAGCCCCTAGCCGCCTAGGCACCTGGGCGTATGGGTCACAATATGACCTCGGGCTTAACAAAAGAACCAAACCGTTGCAAAACCGCCACGCTCCTGGTTATGGTCACATGGCACAAGACATAGGATCACGGGGTACAATATTTAAACAACTCTGTGGTATAAACCCACGCGCTCATTTAATATAATCGTCATATGTTTAAAACGTATGCGACCGGGGCTGGGGCTAAGCCCCAGCCCGGACGCGCCCAAACCACATATCAATGCAATTGATATATAATTAAAACCATATAGTAAACAAGGACCACCATGTGGGCTAGTGGTATCCCACACACTACCAAAGCGTTGCCAAAGGGGGAGGTCACCGGTTCAAATCCGATCGACTACAAAAACTTTTAATTAAAAAAACAAAACCAATAAAGGGGTGCCACGTGGCAGCCCATGACTGGGCCACGTGGCACTACGCCATTTGACCATAATATGCCATGTGTCACAAACTGATTTGCCCAGATGTCAGCCAATCCAAAACTGCCACGTCGACGTACAATCATGCCCCGTCATCTCCTGCACAGTCAACATGTTGATGTCATCATCATTGACTTTTTTACCAGTTGACCTTTGACTTTTTACTTGTTTTGGCTTCCGATCAGAACGCGATAAATTTCGCATACAGAGCCCGTTTGACGAAGTAAATATACCACCAGAATCAGGAAGATGAGATGGACGCAATGGCATAGGTTTCGTCGCATTCTGAGCACTTTTATTTTTGAGCATTTTCAAGCCCTGTCAGGCTAATGAATCTGATTTCGGATCAAAGGACGAGGTATCATGTGATGTTTCCCCACTGTATGTCTGTGATGTTCTCTTGGGCCATCCATATATGTGGAAGCGCCATGCTATTTATGAGTCTCGACCCCGTAGTTTCATTGTTACTTTGGGGGGTCATCTCTACAGAATACTAGAGGTAGTTCCAACTATTGTTCCACCTAAAAAGTGTCGCAAGGTAGTATCTCATACTGCAAAATTCAGCTTCTTCACAATCTATTCAATAGAAGCAGGTCTATAAGGTTGCAGCAAAGCATAAATATTCCTTCTGCACACCTTCCTCTCATGTAGCTCGACTTGTTGAACAGCCTAAACTTCAACAGGTTCATGATATATTTCCACAAACTAAGCAACGCGACATCTCCAGCAATACAAGAAGCCACCCAAATGCAGATCCAGCACACACTTTTCTCTCTTCCTCGAGAAATCAACACAATGAATACCATTTCTTCCTAAGGAGGGAGGATTGATCTAGGTGGATATCGATGGCAAACCATCTTTTTCGACTGGCTCAAAACAGTATTCTAGGAATTTTGGCAATTTACTATTTTTAGCACGTTTTAACTTCTGGGGCCATTTTGAGGGCCTAAATGAAGGTTTTTCGATATCTAGGTTCTCCATGATAGTTGAAGGCATGACTGATCACCCAAAATGAATCTCCGCGGCGATACCTTTCCAACAAGCTATCATACGCCTAAAACAGAGATCGTATGCAAAAGTTACGACCCTGGGAAGTTGATGTACTAATTTACCCAAACGGGGCCCACATGACTTTTGGCGCTTTATCTCCTAGGGTTAGGTTTTTGGATGTCTAGGAATTTTGGCATTCCTGTTTATTGTAAAATGGCCTCTAGAGCCTCATTGTAATCATCTTATTTTGAATGCGAGTAGTCGTCACATCTCTTCTAAGAGATAAGCTGCCACCATTCAAGCGAGTCCCTCACTCTGTATTTTAACAGTCTCTGTACATTTATTTTATTAATAGAAATCATGTATTACTTTATATCTATGTTTATGGTTGCATCTATGATACTTTTCTATTATATTATTGAAAATATGTGATATCTCTGTGCATTTATTTATTATATCTCCGATCTCATTTCGTGCTGAAAATAATCTGGATCAGTGGTATCAGAGCAGGCTACTCTTGATCATTTTTTTTAGTGCATGTCCCCGATGAGGTTCGATTATAGTAAGTTGGTTCTCGAGCTTGTCTCTCTTGAATACAATAGCTCTTGCACACCCAACAAACCCTCAATGGCAGAAGAAACGAAAAATGACGGAGCAGATGATCCTATCAATCTGTTGCTTGAGCAAGCTCTCACACGACAGAGGGACGAAATGATGGAGAATTTTGCTCACATCCTTCAACGCCTGCTGATAGCATCAGGCCCATCTTCATCAAGTGGTAACCTTGGAGGCACCTCACCTTTCAAGTTACAACTTAATTTTGATATTCCTGTATTTGAAGGACAGATAGATGCAGAAGCCCTAGAAAAATGGTTAACTCTACTGGAAGGTTATTTCTCTGTTAACAATTTTTTCGACAAAGAAAAGATCACCTTTGCACTCCTTAAAGCTCTCCCTCATGTCAAACATTGGTGGGAAACTTATTGGGAGCAAAGTTCCACAAAGGAGTTTGGAATATATGGGGACGATCCCACTTGGGATTTTTTTGTGGATGCGGTAAAAGAACAGTATTACCATATTGGAAACTATGAGGACCAGTACATGAGATAGACCACACTGTGGAAAGAGAGGGACCAAGTAGTTCCGGAGTTCACCAATACCTTCCATACCTTGCGCACCAAGCTAGGTATAAAAGACTTCAACCGACATTTGGTTTTGAAATACCGTGGGGCTCTACACAGATACATCCCGACTGAAATGGATTTTCTAGACATCTCATCACTTAGTGTTGCTTATCGATATGCTGTTAAAATTGAGCAGAAATTTAAGCACCAGAACAAACGGGAATTCGGGTCTACAAATCAACAACATCCAAAGTATGACAAAGATGGCCCTAAGAAATAGTCTCCTGAAAACCAGTCCAAGACACAGGAAAAGAAGGGTCACGGGAAGACAAAGAAGGACACCAGAAAATGGAAAATGGTGTGATTTCCACAAACGCCCCTGGCACAACACTGATGAATGTTGCTCAAAATAGTCATTGGTGGCTGATATCAAAGACAAGGAGTCGAACCCTGATTCAGAATTTGATTCTGAAAATACTGGTAAAGGACAGATCATTGACGTAGTCCCCACTGCTATTGTCATGACCGCAACAATTCAAACAGAAGAACCAACAGATCCTGAAGAGGGGAAGCACCTTTTTCATTCACAGATGTTGGTGAAGGGGACCCTGCTGCATTTTATTATTGATAGCGGAAGCTAGAAGAACCTCATCTCAGCAGAGGTCATCAAATAGTTGGGATTGCACAACACCACACCCGCAACCATACAAAATCGGGTGGCTTCACCAAGGACGAGATCTCCATGTCAGCCAGCAATGTCGATTGTCATACGACATCCAGCCTTTCGAGGATGAGGTATTATGTGATGTTTCCCCATTGGATGTCTATGATGTTCTCTTGGGCCAGCCATATATGTGGAAGCGCCATGCTATTTATGAGTATCGACCCCGTAGTATCATTGTTACTTTTGTGGGTCATATCTACAAAATACTATAGGTAGTTCCAACTATTGTTCCACCTAAAAAGTGTCGCAAGGTAGTATCTCATACTGCAAAATTTAGCTTCTTCACAACCTGTTCAAAAGGGGAACAGAAGGACATTGCAACCACTACAGTCTCACCCCTTGCACCTTCTATCCAACAGAAGCAGGTTGACAAGGTTTCAGCAAAGCACAAATATTCCTTCTGCACACCTTCCTCTCATGTAGCTTGACTTGTTCAACAGCCTCAACTTCAACAGGTTCATGACAGACTTCCAGAAACTAAACAATGTGACGTCTCCAACAATACAAGCAGGTCACCTAGATGCAGATCTAGCAAACGCTTTTCCCTCTCCCTCGGAAACTCAACGCAATGGAGACCATTTCTTCCTAAGGAGGAAGGATTGATCCAGGTGGATATCAGTGGCCACCCACCTTTTCCAACTGGCTCAAAACAGTTTTCTGGCAATTTTGGCAATTTACTATTTTTAGCAAGTTTTAACTTCCGGGGCCATTTTGAGGGACTAAATGAAGGTTTTTCGAGATCAACGTTCTCAATCATAGCCAAAGGCATGATTGAGCCCCCAAAATGAATCTCCTCAATGATAAACTTCCAACGAGCTATCATACGCCTAAACCGGAGATCGTATGAAAAAGTTACGACCTCGGGAAGTTGATGTACTAACTTACCCAAACGGGGCCCACATGACTTTTGGCGCTTCATTTCCTAGGGTTAGGTTTTTGGATGTCTAGAACTTTTGGCATTCCTGTTTATTGTAAAAAGGCCCCTAGAGCCTCATTGTAATCATCTTCTTGTGAATGTGAGTAGCTGTCACATCTCTTCTCAGAGATAAGTTGCCACCATTCTAGCGAGTCCCTCACTCTGTATTTTTACAATCTCTGTACATTTATTTCATTAATAGAAATTATGTAATACTTTATATATGTGTTTATGGTTTCATCTCTGATACATTTCTATTATATTATTGAATATCTGTGATATCTCTGTGCATTTCTTTATTATATCTCCGATCACATTTCGTGCCAAAAATAATCGGGATAAGTGGTATCAGAGCAGGCTGTTCTTGATCATTTTTTTCAATGCATGTCCCCGACGAGGTCTGATTATATAAATTTGGGTCTCGAGCTTGTCTCTCTTGAAAACAATCGCTCTTGCACACCCAACAAACCCTCAATGGCGGAAAAAAAGAAAAACGACGAAGCAGATGATCCTATCAATCTGTTGCTTGAGAAAGCTCTCACGCGACAGAGGGATGAAATGTTGGAGAATTTTTCCCACATCTTTCAACGCCTGCCGATAGCATTAGGCGCATCTTCATCAAGTGGGCACTTTGGAGGCATTTCACCTTTCAAGGTACAAGTTAATTTTGATATTCCTGTATTTGAAGGACAGATAGATGCATAAGCCCTAGAAAAATGGTTAACTCTACTGGAAGGTTATTTCTCTATTCACAATTTTTCTGACAAAGAAAAGATCACCTTCACACTCCTTAAAGCTCTCCCTCATGTCAAACATTGGTGGGAAACTTACTGGGAGAAAAGTTCCACAGAGGAGTCTGGAATATATGGGGTCGATCCCACTTGGGATTTTTTTGTGGATGCGGTAAAAGAACAATATTACCTTGTTGGCAACTATGAGGACCAGTACATGAGATGGACCACACTGTGGAAAGAGAGGGGCCAAGTAGTTCCAGAGTTTACCAATACCTTCCATACCTTGCACACCAAGCTAGGTATCAAAGACTCCGAGTGACATTTGGATTTGAAATACCGTGGGGCTCTACACAGATACATCCACACTGAAATGGATTTTTTGGACATCTCATCACTTGGTGCTACTTATCGACATGTTGTTACAATTGAGCAGAAATATAAGCACCAGAACAAATAGGAATTCGATTTTGCGAATCCGCAAAAACCAAAGTATGACAAAGACGGCCCTAACAAACAGTCTCCCAAAAACCAGTCCAAGACACAGGAAAAGAAGGGTCATGGGAAGACAAAGAAGGAAACTGAAAAATGGTGTGATTTCCACAAAAGCCCCTAGCACAACACCAATGAATGTTGCTCAAAATAGTCATTGGTGGTCGAGATCAAAGACAAGGAGCCGAACCCTGATTCAGAATCTGTTTCTGAAAATACTGGTAAAGGACAGATCATTGACGCAGACCCCACTGTTATTGTCGTCACTGCATCAATTCAACCAGAAGAACCAACAGATCCTGAAGAGGGGGAGTGCCTTTTTCATTCACAGATGTGGGTGAAGGGGACCCCGCTACATTTTATTGTTGATAGCGGAAGCCAAAAGAACCTCATCTCAGCAGAGGTCGTCAAATAGTTGGGACTATTGACAACACCACACCCGCAACCATACAACATTGGGTGGCTTCGCCAAGGATGAGATCTCCATGTCAACCAACAATTTTGATTGTCATATGGCATCCATCCCTTCAAGGACGAGGTATTATGTGATGTTGCCCCACTGTATGTCTGTGATGTTCTCTTGGGCCAGCCATATATGTGGAAGCGCCATGCTATTTATGAGTCTCGACCCCTTAGTGTCATTGTTACTTTGGGGGGTTATCTCTACAGAATACCATAGGTAGTTCCAACTATTGTTCCACCTAAAACATGTCGCAAGGTAGTATCTCATACTGCAAAATTCAACTTCTTCACAATCTGTTCAAAAGGGGAACATAAGGACATTACAACCACTATAGTCTCTCTCCCTGCACCTTCTATCCAACAGAAGCAAGTCGACAAGGTTGTAGCAAAACACAAATATTCCTTCTGCACACCTTCCTCTCATGTAGCTTGAATCTTTGAACATCCTCAACTTCAACAGGTCCATGAGAGACTTCCACAAACTAAACAACGTGACGTCTCTAGCAATACAAGCAGCTCAGCCAGATGCAGATCAAACAAACGCTTTTCCCTCTCCCCCGTGAACTCAACACAATGGAGACCATTTCTTCCTAAGTAGGGAGGATTGATCCAGGTCTATATCGGTGGCCACCCACCTTTTTTGACTAGATCAAAATAGTTTTCTGGCAATTTTGGCAATTTACTATTTTTAGTAGGTTTTAACTTATGGGGCCATTTTGAGGGCCTAAATGAAGGTTTTTTGAGATAGAGTTTTTCAATGATAGTTGAAGGAATTATTGAGCCCCCAAAATGAATCTCCTTGATGATACCTTTCCAACGAGCTATCATATGCCTAAAACTAAGATCGTCTGCAAAAGTTATGACCCAAGGAAGTTGATGTACTAACTTACCCAAACGGGGCCCACATGACTTTTTGCACTTCATCTCCTAGGGTTAGGTTTTTGGATGTCTAGGACTTTTGGCATTTCTGTTTATTGTAAAAAGGCCTCTAGAGCCTCATTTTAATCATCTTCTTGCGAATGCGAGTAGCTATCACATCTCTTCTCAGAGATAAGCTTCCACCATTCTAGCGAGTCCCTCACTCTGTATTTTTATAGTCTCTGTACATTTCTTTCATTAATATAAATCATGTATTACTTTATATATGTGTTTATGGTTGCATCTCTGATACATTTCTATTGTAATATTCAATATCTATGATATCTCTGTGCATTTCTTTATTATATCTCTGATCTCATTTTGTGTTGAAAATAATCCGGATTAGTGGTATCAGAGTAGGCTGCTCTTGATCAATTTTTTCAGTGCATGTCCCCGACGAGGTCCAATTATAGAAAGTTGGGTCTCGATATTGTCTCTCTTGAAGACAATCTCTCTTGCACACCCAACAAACCCTCATTGGTGGAAGAAAAGAAAAACGATGGAGCAGACGATCTTATCAATCTGTTGCTTGAGCAAGCTCTCACGCGATAGAGGAACGAAATGTGGAGAATTTTGCCCACATCCTTCAACACCTGTCGATAGCATCAGGCGCATCTTCATCAAGTGGGCACTTTGGAGGCACCTTTCCTTTCAAGGTACAAATTAATTTTGATATTCCTGTATTTGAAGGACAAATAGATGCAGAAGCCCTAGAAAAAAGGTTAACTCTACTAGAAGGTTATTTCTCTGTTCACAATTTTTCTGACAAATAAAATATCACCTTCGCACTCCTTAAATATCTCCCTCATGTCAAACATTGGTGGGAAACTTACTGGAAGCAAAGTTCCACAGAGGAGTCTAGAATATATGGGGTTGATCCCACTTGGGATTTTTTTGTGGATGCGGTAAAAGAACAATATTACCGTGTTGGAAACTATGAGGACCAGTACATGAGATGGACCACACTACGGCAAGAGAGGGGCCAAGTAGTTCCAGAGTTCACCAATACCTTCCATACCTTGCGCACCAAGCTAGGTATCAAAGACTCCGACTGACATTTGGTTCTGAAATACCGTGGGGCTCTACACAGATACATCCAAACTGAAATGGATTTTCTAGACATCTCATCACTCGATGATGCTTATCGATATGTTGTTAAAATTGAGCAGAAATTTAAGCACCAGAACAAACGGGAATTTGGGTCTACAAATCTGCAACAACCAAAGTATGACAAAGAAGACCCTAACAAACAGTCTCCTAAAAACCAGTCCAAGACACAGGAAATGAAAGGTCATGGGAAGACAAAGAAGGACACTGGAAAATGGTGTGATTTCCACAAAATCCCTTGGCACAACAACAATGAATGTCCCTCAAAATAGCCATTGGTGGCCGAGATCAACGATAAGGAGCTGAACCCTAATTCAGAATCTGTTTCTGAAAATACTGATAAAGGACAGATCATTGATGCAGAACCCACTACTATTGTCGCAACCACAACAATTCAACCAGAAGAACCAACAGATCCTGAAGAGGGGGAGCACATTTTTCATTCACAGATGTGGGTGAAGGGGACCCCGCTGCATTTTATTGTTGATAGCAGAAGCCAAAAGAACCTCATATCAGTAGAGGTCGTCATACAGTTGGGATTGTCAACAACACCACACCCACAACCATACAACATTGGGTGGCTTCACCAAGGACGAGATCTCTATGTCAGCCAGCAATGTCGATTGTCATATGGCATCCAACCCTTCAAGGATGACGTATTATGTGATGTTGCCCAACTAGATGTCTTTGATGTTCTCTTGGGACAACCATATACGTGGAAGTGCCATGCTATTTATGAGTCTCGACCCCATAGTGTCATTGTTACTTTGGAGGTTCATCTCTATAGAATACCAGAGGTAGCTCCAACTATTGTTTCACCTAAAAAGTGTCCCAAGGTAGTATCTCATACTGCAAAATTCAGCTTCTTCACAATCTGTTCAAAAGGGGAACAAAAGGACATTGCAACCACTACAGTATCATCCCCTACACCTTCTATCAAACAGAAGAAGGTCGACAAGGTTGCAGCAAAGCACAAATATTCCTTTTGCAGACCTTCCTCTCATGTAGCTCGACTTGTTGAATATCCTCAACTTCGACAGGTTCATGACAGACTTCCACAAACTAAGCAACACGACGTCTCCAATAATACAAGCAGCTCACCCAGATGCAGATCCAACAAACACTTTTCCCTCTCCCCTGGGAACTCAACGCAATGGAGACCATTTCTTCCTAAGGAGGGAGGATTGATCTAGGTGGATATCGGTGGCCACCCACCTTTTTCGACTGGCTCAAAACAATTTTTTGGCAATTTTGGCAATTTACTATTTTTAGCAGGTTTTAACTTACAGGGCCATTTTGAGGGCCTAAATGAAGGTTTTTAGAGATCGTATGCAAAAGTTACGACCCCGAGAAGTTGATGTACTAACTTACCCAAACGGGGCCCACGTGACTTTTGGCGCCTCATCTCCTAGGGTTAGGTTTTTGGATGTCTATGACTTTTGGCATTCATTTTTATTGTAAAATGGCCTCTAGAGACGCATTTTAATCATCTTCTTGTGAATGCGAGTAGCCGTCACATATCTTCTAAGAGATAAGTTTCCACCATTCTAGCGAGTCCCTCACTCTTTATTTTTATAGTCCATGTACATTTCTTTCATTAATAGAAATCGTGTATTACTTTATTTCCGTGTTTATGGTTGCATATGTGATACATTTCTATTATATTATTGAATATATGTGATATCTCTATGCATTTATTTATTATATCTCCGATCTCATTTCGTGCCGAAAATAATCCAGATTAGTGGTATCAGAGTAGGTTGCTCTTGATCATTTTTTTCAGTGCATGTCCCTGACGAGGTCTGATTATAGCAAGTTGGGTCTCGAGCTTGTCTCTCTTGAAGACAATCGCTCTTGCACACCCAACAAACCCTCAATGGCGGAAGAAAAGAAAAACGATGGAGCATACGATCCTATCAATCTGTTGCTTATCGATATGCTATTAAAATTGAGCAGAAATTTAAGCACCAGTACAAACGGGAATTTAGGTCTGCAAATCCACAACAACCAAAGTATGACAAAGACGACCCTAACAAACAGTCTCTCAAAAAATAGTCCAAGACACAGGAAAAGAAGGGTCATGGGAAGACAAAGAAGGACACCAGAAAATGGTGTGATTTCCACAAAATCCCCTGGCACAACACCGATGAATGTCGCTCAAAATAGTCATTGGTGGTCGAGATCAAAGACAAGGAGCCAAACTGATTCAGAATATGATTCTGAATATATTGGTAAAGGAAATATCATTGATGTAGACCTCACTGCTATTGTCACGACTGCAACAATTCAACCAAAGGAACCAACAGATCCTGAAGAGGGGGAGCGCCTTTTTCATTCACATATGTGGGTGAAGGGGACCCCACTGCATTTTATTGTTGATAGCGGAAGCCAGAAGAACCTCATCTCAACAAAGGTCATCAAACAGTTGGGATTTTTGACAACACCACACCCGCATCCATACAAAATCGGGTGGCTTCAACAAGGACGAGATCACCATGTCAGCAAATAATGTCGATTGTCATACAACATCCAACCCTTCAAGGATGAGGTATTATGTGATGTTTCCCCACTGGATGTCTATTATGTTCTCTTGGGCCAGCCATTTATGTGGAAGCGCCATGATATTTATGAGTCTCGACCACGTAGAATCATTGTTACTTTGGGGGGTCATATCTATAGAATACTAGATGTAGTTCCAACTATTGTTCCACCTAAAAAGTGTCGCAAGGTAGTATCTCATACTGCAAAATTCAACTTCTTCACAATCTGTTCAAAAGGGGAACACAAGGACATTGCAACCACTACAGTCTCGTCCCTTGCACATTCTATCCAATAGAAGCAAGTCGACAAGGTTGCAGTAAAGAACAAATATTCCTTCTGCACACCTTCCTCTCATGTAGCTTGACTTGTTGAATAGCCTCAACTTCAACAGGTTCATGACAAACTTCCACAGACTAAGCAATGCGATGTCTCCAGCAATACAAGCAACAAACCCAGATGCAGATCCAACAAACGCTTTTCCCTCTCCCTCGGAAACTCAACGCAATGGATACCATTGCTTCCTAAGGAGGGATGATTGATCCAGGTGGATATCGGTGGCCACCCACCTTTTTGGACTCGCTCAAAACAATTTTCTGGCAAGTTACTATGTTTAGCAGGTTTTAACTTCCGGGGCCATTTTGAGGGCCTAAATGAAGGTTTTTCACGATCGAGGTTCTCAATTATGGCCAAAGGCATTATTGAGCCCCCAAAATGAATCTCCTAAACAATGCCTTTTCAACGAGCTATCATACGCCTAAAATGGAGATCATATGCAAAAGTTACGACCACGGGAAGTTGATGTACTAACTTACCCAAATGGGGCCCACATGACTTTTGGCGCTTCATCTCCTAGGGTTATGTTTTGGGATGTCTAGAAATTTTGGCATTCTTGTTTATTGTAAAAAGGCCTCTAGAGCCTCATTGTAATCAGATTCTTGTGAATGCGAGTAGCCTTCACATCTCTTCTAAGAGATAAGCTGCCACCATTCTAGCGAGTCCCTCACTCTGTATTTTTACAGTCTCTGTACATTTCTTTCATTAATAGAAATCATGTATTACTTTATATTTGTGTTTATCATTGCATATCTGATACATTTCTATTATATTATTGAATATCTGTGATATCTCTGTGCATTTCTTTATTATATCTCCGATCTCATTTCCTGCCGAAAATAATCTGGATCAGTGGTATCAGAGCAGGCTTCTATTGATCATCTTTTTTAGTGCATGTCCCCAACGAGGTCCAATTATAGCAATTTGGGTCTCGAGATTGTCTCTCTTGAAGAAAATTGCTCTTTCACACCTAAAAAACCCTCAATGGTAGAAGAAAAGAAATACGACAGAGTAGACAATCCTATCAATCTGTTACTTGAACAAGCTCTCACACGACAGAGGGACGAAATGATGGAGAATTTTGTCCACATCCTTCAATGCCTACTGATAGCATCAGGAGCATCTTCATCAAGTGGGAACCTTGGAGGCACCTCACCATTCAAGGTACAAGTTTATTTTGATATTCTTGTATTTGAAGGAAAGATGGATGCAGAATCCCTAGAAAAATGGTTAACTCTACTGGAAGGTTATTTCTCTGTTCACAATTTTTCTGACAAAGAAAAGATCACCTTCTCACTCCTTAAATCTCTCCCTCATGTCAAACATTGGTGGGAAACTTACTGGGAGAAAATTTCCACAGAGGAGTCTGGAATATATGGGGTCGATCCCACTTGGGATTTTTTTGTGGATGCGGTAAAAGAATAGTATTACCCTGTTGGCAACTATGAGGACCAGTACATGAGATGGACCACACTGTGGCAAGAGAGGGGCCTTGCAATTCCAGAGTTCACCAATACATTCCATACCTTGCGCACCAAGATAGGTATCAAAGACTTTGAGTGCCATTTGGTTCTAAAATACTATGGGGCTCTACACAGATACATCCATACTGAAAGGGATTTTCTGTACATCTCATCACTCGGTGTTGCTTATCAATATGTTGTTAAAATTGAGCAGAAATTTAGGCACTAGAACAAATGGGAATTTAGGTCTACAAATCCGCAACAACTAAAGTAAGACAAAGATGGCCCTAACAAACAGTCTCCTGAAAACCAGTCCAAGACACAGGAAAATAAGGATCATGGGAAGACAAAGAAGGACACCGAAAAATGGTGTGATTTCCACAAAAGCCCCTGGCACAACACCAATGAATGTCGCTCAAAACAGTCATTGGTGGCCGAGATCAAAGACAAGGAGCCGAACCCTGATTCAGAATCTGATTATGAAAATAATGGTAAAGGACAGATCATTAACGCATACCCCACTGCTATTGTCATGACCGCAGCAATTCAACCAGAAGAACCAATAGATCTTGAAGAGGGGAAGCGCCTTTTTCATTCACAGATGTGGGTGAAGTGGACCCCGCTGCATTTTATTGTTGATAGCGGAAACTAGAAGAACCTCAACTGAGAAGAGGTTGTCAAATAGTTGGGATTGTTGACAACACCACACCCACAGCCATAAAACATTGGGTGGCTTCACCAAGGATGAGATCTCCTTGTCAGCCAGCAATGTCGATTATCATACGACAACCAGCCCTTCAAGGATGAGGTATTATGTGATGTTGCCCCACTGGATGTCTTTGATGTTCTCTTGGGCCAGCCATATATGTCTAAGTGCCATGATATTTATGAGTCTCAACCCCATAGTGTCATTGTTACTTTGGGGGGTCATCTCTACATAATACCAGAGGTAGTTCCAACTATTGTTCCACCTAAAAAGTGTTGCACGGTAGTATCTCTTACTGCAAAATTCATCTTCTTCACAATCTGTTCAAAAGGGGAACAGAAGGACATTGCAACCACTACAGTCTCACCCCCTGCACCTTCTATCCAACAGAAGCAGGTTGACAAGGTTGCAACAAAGCACAAAGATTCCTTCAACACACCTTCCTCTCATGTAGCTCGACTTGTTGAACAGCCTCAACTTCAACAGGTTCATGACAGACTTCCACAAACTACGCAATGCGACGTCTCCAACAATACAAGCATCTCACCCAGATGTAGATCCAACAAACACTTTTCCCTCTCCCCCGGGAACTCAACACAATGGGGACCATTACCTCCTAAGGAGGGAGGATTGATCCAGGTGGATATCGGTGGCCACCCACCTTTTTCGACTGGCTCAAAACAGTTTTTTGGCAATTTTGGCAATTTACTATTTTTAGCAGGTTTTAACTTCTGGGGCCATTTTGAGGGCCTAAATGAAGGCTTTTCGAGAACAACGTTCTCAATGATAACCGATGGCATGATTGAGCCCCCAAAATGAATCTCCTCGATGATACCTTTCTAATGATCTATCATGCACCTAAACCGGAGATCTTATGTAAAAGTTACGACCTTAGGAAGTTGATGTACTAACTTACCCAAACGGGGCCCACATGAATTTTGGCGCTTCATCTCCTAGGGTTAGGGTTTTGGATGTCTAGGACTTTTGGCATTCCTGTTTATTGTAAAAATGCCTCTAGAGCCTCATTGTAATCATCTTCTTGTGAATGCAAGTAGCCGTCACATTTCTTCTCAGAGATAAGTTGTCACCATTCTAGCGAGTCCCTCACTTTGTATTTTTACAGTCTCTGTACATTTCTTTCATTAATAGAAATCATGTATTACTTTATATCTGTGTTTATGGTTGCATCTCTGATACATTTCTATTATATTATTTAATATCTGTGATATCTTTGTGCATTTCTTTATTATATCTCCGATCTCATTTTATGCCGAAAATAATCTGGATCTATGGTATCAGAGTAGGCTGCTCTTGATCATTTTTTTTAGTGCATGTCCCCGATGAGGTCCGATTATAGCAAGTTGGGTCTTGAGCTTGTATCTCTTGAAGACAATTTCTCTTGCACACCCAACAAACCCTCAATTGCAGAAGGAAAGAAAAACAACGGGGCAAACGATCCTATCAAACTGTTGCTTGAGCAAGCTCTCACGCAACAGAGGGACGAAATGATGGAGAATTTTCCCCACATCCTTCAATGCCTGTCGATAACATCAGGCACATCTTCATCAAGTGAGCACTTTGGAGGCACCTTTCCTTTCAAGGTACAAGTTAATTTTAATATTCTTGTATTTGAAGGACAGATGGATGCAAAAGTCCTAGAAAAATGGTTAACTCTACTGGAAGGTTATTTCTTTGTTCACAATTTTTTCGACAAAGAAAAGATCACTTTCGCACTCCTTAAAGCTCTCCCTCATGTCAAACATTGGTGGGAAACTTACTAGGAGCAAAGTTCCACAGAGGAGTCTGGAATATATGGGGCCGATCCCACTTCAGATTGTTTTGTGGATGCTGTAAAAGAACAGTATTACCTTGTTGGCAACTATGAGGACCAGTACATGAGATGGACCACACTGCGACAAGAGAGGGGCCAAGTAGTTCCGAAGTTCACCAATACCTTCCATACCTTGCGTACCAAGCTAGGTATCAAAGACTTCGAGGGACATTTGGTTCTGAAATACCGTGGGGCTCTACGCAGATACATCCAGACTGAAATGGATTTTCTAGACATCTCATCACTCAGTGTTGTGTATCGATATGCTATTAAAATTGAGCAGAAATTTAAGCACTAGAACAAACGGGAATTCGGGTCTGCAGATCCACAACAACCAAAGTATGACAAAGACAACCCTAACAAACTGTCTCCCAAAAACTAGTCCAAGACATAGGAAAAGAAGGGTCATGGGAAGACAAAGAAGGACACCGAAAAATGGTGTGATTTCCAAAAAATCCCCTGGCACAACACCGATGAACATCGCTCAAAAAATTCATTGGTGGATGAGATCAAATATAAGGATCTGAACCATAATTCAAAATTTGATTATGAGAATACTGGTAAAGGACAGATCATTGATGTAGACCCCACTTCTATTGTTGCGACCGCATCAATTCAACCAGAAGAACCAACAGATCCTGAAGAGGGGGAGCATCGTTTTCATTCACAGATGTGGGTTAAGGGAACCCCACTGCATTTTATTGTTGATAGCGGAAGCCAGAAGAACCTCATCTCAGTAGAGGTCATCAAACAGTTGGGATTGTCGATAACACCACACCCGCAGCCATACAACATAGGGTGGCTTCGCCAAGGACAAGATCTCCGTGTCAGCCAGCATTGTCGATTTTCATACGGCATCCAGCCCTTCAAGGATGAGTTATTATGTGATTTTTCCCCACTGTATGTCTGTGATGTTCTCTTGGGCCAGCCATATATGTGGAAGTGCAATGCTATTTATGAGTCTCAACCCTGTAGTTTCATTGTTACTTTGGGGGGTCATCTCTACATAATACCAGAGGTAGTTCCAACTATTGTTCCACCTAAAACGTGTCGCAAGGTAGTATCTCATATTGCAAAATTCAGCTTCTTCACAATCTGTTCAAAAGGGGAACAGAAGGACATTGCAACCACTACAATCTTTCCCCCTGCACCTTCTATCCAACAGAAGCAGGTCGACAAGGTTGCAGCAAAGCACAAAGATTCCTTTTGCACACCTTCCTCTCATGTAGCTCAAATTTTTGAACATCCTAAACTTCAACAGGTTCATGAAAGACTTCCACAAACTAAGCAACGCGACGTCTCCAGCAATACAAGCAGCTCACCCAGATGCAGATCCAACAAACATTTTTCCCTCTCCCCTTGGAAATCAACGCAATGGAGACCATTGTTTCTTAAGGAGGGAGTATTGATCCAAGTGGATATTTGTGGTCACCCACCTTTTCCGACTAGCTCAAAATGGTTTTCTGGCAATTTTGGCAATTTATTATTTTTAGCAGGTTTTAACTTTCGGGGCCTTTTTGAGGGCCTAAATGAAGGTTTTTCGATACAAAGGTTCTCAATTATATTTGAAGGCATTATTGATCCCCCAAAATGAATCTCCTCGACGATACCTTTCCAACGAGCTATCATACGCCTAAAACAAAGATCGTATGCAAAAGTTACTACCCCGGGAAGTTGATGTACTAACTTACCCAAACTGGGCCCACATGACTTTTGGTGCTTCATCTCCTAGGGTTAGGTTTTTGTATGTCTAGGACTTTTGGCATTCTTTTTTATTGTAAAAAGGCCTCTAGAGCCTCATTGTAATCATCTTCTTGCAAATACGAGTAGTTGTCTCTGTACATTTCTTTCATTAATAGAAATTGTGTATTACTTTATATCTGTGTTTATGGTTGCATCTCTGATACATTTCTATTATATTATTGAATATCTGTGATATCTCTATGCATTTATTTATTATATCTCCGATCTCATTTCATGCCGAAAATAATCCGGATCAGTGGTATCAGAGCAGGCTGCTCTTCATCATTTTTTTTAGTGCATGTCCCCAATGAGGTCCGATTATAGCAAGTTGGGTCTTGAGCTTGTCTCTCTTGAAGACAATCACTCTTGCACACCCAAAAAACCCTCAATGGCGGAAGAAAAGAAAAATGACGGAGTAGATGATCCTATCAATCTGTTGCTTGAACAAGCTCTCACGCGATAGAGGGACGAAATGATGGAGAATTTTGCCCACATCCTCCAATGCCTGTCGATAGCATCAGGCACATCTTCATCAAGTGGGCACTTTCGAGGCACCTCTCCTTTCAAGGTATAAGTTAATTTTGATATTCCTATATTTGAAGGACAGATGGATGCAGAAGCCCTAGAAAAATGGTTAACTCTACTGGAAGGTTATTTCTTTGTTCACAATTTTTCCAACAAAGAAAAGATCACCTTCGCACTCCTTAAAGCTCTCCCTCATGTCAAACATTGGTGGGAAGCTTACTGGGAGAAAATTTCCACAGAGGAGTCTGGAATATATGGGTCCGATCCCAATTAGGATTTTTTTGTGGATGTTGTAAAAGAACAGTATTACCCTGTTGGCAACTATGAGGACCAGTACATGAGATGGACCACACTGCAGCAAGAGAGGGGCCAAGCAGTTCTGGAGTTCACCAATACCTTCCATACCTTGTGCACCAAGCTAGGTATCAAAGACTCTTAGCGACATTTGGTTTTGAAATACCGTGGGGCTCTACACAGATACATCCAGACTGAAATGGATTTTCTGCACATCTCATCACTCGGTGCTGCTTATCGATATGTTGTTAAAATTGAGCAGAACTTTAAGCACCTAAAAAAATGGGAATTGGATCTACAAATCCGCAACAACCAAAGTATGACAAAAATGGCCCTAACAAATAGTCTCCCAAAAACCAGTCCAAGACACAAGAAAACAAGGGTCACAGGAAGACAAAGAAGGACACCAAAAAATGGTGTGATTTCCACAAAATCCCCTGGCACAACATCGATGAATGTCGCTCAAAACAGTCATTGGTGGCCGAGATCAAAGACAAGGATCCAAACCCTGATTTAGAATCTGATTCTGAAAATACTGGTAAACGACAAATCATTGATGCAGACCCCACTGCTATTGCCGTGACCACAATAATTCAACCAGAAGAACCAACAGATCCTGAAGAGGGGGGAGCACCTTTTTCATTCACATATGTGGGTGAAGGGGACCCCGCTGCATTTTATTGTTGATAGCGGAAGCCAGAAGAACCTCATCTCAGCAAAGGTCGTCAAATAGTTGGTATTGTCGACAACACCACACCCACAGCCATACAACATCGGGTGGCTTCGCCAAGGATGAGATCTCCGTGTTAGCCAACAATGTCAATTGTCATACGACATCTAGCCCTTCAAGGACGAGGTATTATGTGATGTTTCCCCACTGGATGTCTGTGATGTTCTCTTGGGTCAGCCATATATGTGGAAGTGACATGTTATTTATGAGTCTCGACCTCGTAGTGTCATTGTTACTTTGGGGGGTCATCTCTACAGAATACCAGAGGTAGTTCTAACTATTGTTCCACCTAAAAAGTGTCGCAAGGTAGTATCTCATACTGCAAAATTCATCTTCTTTACAATCTGTTCAAAAGGGGAACAGAAGGACATTGCAACCACTACAGTCTCACCCCCTACACCTTCTATCCAACAGAAACAGGTCAACAAGGTTGCAACAAAGCACAAATATTCCTTTTGCACACCTTCCTCTCATGTAGCTCGACTTGTTGAACAACCTCAACTTCAACAGGTTCATGATAGACTTCCACAAACTAAGCAACGCGACGTCTCCAACAATACAAGTAGCTCACCCAGATGCAGATCCAGCAAACACTTTTCCCTCTCCTCTGAGAACTCAACGTAATGGATAGAATTGCTTCCTAAGGAGGGAGGATTGATCTAGGTGGATATCGGTGGCCGCCCACCTTTTTCGACTGGCTCAAAACAATTTTCTGGCAATTTTGGCAATTTACTATTTTTAGCAGGTTTTAACTTCCGGAGCCATTTTGAGGGCCTAAATGAAGGTTTTTCGAGTTCAATGTTCTCAATGATAGTTTAAGGCATGATTGAGCCCCCAAAATGAATCTCCTCAATGATACCTTTCTGACGAGCTATCATACGCTTAAAACAGAGATCGTATGTGAAAGTTACGACCCTGGGAAGTTGATGTACCAACTTACCCAAACTGAGCCCACATGACTTTTGGAGTTTCATCTCCTAGGGTTAGGTTTTTGGATGTATAGGAATTTTGGCATTCCTTTTTATTGTAAAAAGGCCTCTAGAGCCTCATTGTAATCATCTTCTTGTGAATGTGAGTAGCCGTCATATCTCTTCTCAGAGATAAGTTGCCACCATTCTAGAGAGTCCCTCACTCTGTATTTTTACAGTCTTTGTACATTTCTTTCATTAATAGAAATCGTGTATTACTTTATATCTGTGTTTATGGTTGCATCTCTTATACATTTCTATTATATTATTGAATATCTGTGATATCTCTGTGCATTTCTTTATTATATCTCCGATCTCATTTCATGCCGAAAATAATCTGGATCAGAAGAGAAAATTCCAATTAGCCTTGACCTCAATGCCTTGACTTTCTTGGTTACCACAAAAGATACAAAAAATATTTCACCCATCCAAAGGAGAATAAACCAATTGTTGAAGTTGGAAGAAGAATGAAGAAAATCCCTGAATCAAACTTCTTAGAGGTAGAAAAGTGTCAAAAGATATTTTGATCAAAGTGCAATTGTAAAGAATTTTCAGAAGGGAGAATTGGTGTTACTTTGGAACAAGGCCAAGGGGAAACCATCGATGTATACAAATTTTGAAGTGCTCTAGATTGGACCATACATGATTGAAAATATCCTAGGTTTTAACTCTTATATGCTCCGAGATGTGAAGGATAAAATATTAGTGTTACCTGTCAACAAGATACATTTGAAAGGTTTCTTATCCTAAGACTTTCTTATTCTCATTGTACATAAAAAAAAAAATTAGTTTGTATATTCTTACTATGACTTCATATCCCAATACACGGAAGCACCTAGTCATGAAAGGTTATGGATTCTTGACAACCCACAGGGGGTTATCATCCCACAGTTGGAGCCATATGATGAGATCGATTCCCACTTCTGAAATTTCCCTCCCCTTTTTCTATGTTCCCAACTACTTTTGTCCATTTCTTTTCCCTCTTCTATACTTACCCAAATTCCCCTTTTATTTTATCCCTTCTATTCTCCCTTTCTAGTTACTATACTTAGTCATTTTTCAAAAAATAGTGGGTTCGCAAGTTGGCGGACTCACGGGTTCTCACTTCCATTCATATTCCCATATCATGAGTCTGAACAACCGATGTATCATCCTATACTTAGTTGTTTCCACAGTAGTGGGTTTCCAGGTTCGCAGATTCAAGGTTTCATATCCCTCATTTTGCGATATACATTTTGTACCCAAGAGATCCGTGATCTACATTTTGACCATCGGACTCCTCGAGCTCCTAAGTATCTCATATCTCCTATATTGAGTTTGATCGACCACATTACAACACTTATCCTATTGGACACATCAACTACACTGAGAGGGGGGGGTGAACAGTGTAGGAATATTTTCCCAAACTTTCCCTTTGCAAAAAAATCATTTGTTAGAAATCACCATTTTATTCATTACTTATTGTTGTCTTTTATAACTAGTTAAATGTGAACATGTATCAACAACATATATCATCAATAAATCATCACCAAAAAGAATAAAAAGAACACAATATGTATATACAATTTTCTTTTTATTACCATCACACAATAAATCATCACCATCTCTATAATGCAAGACTCAGCTTAAAAACTCAGCACCAACTGAGATGAGGCAACAATCCTCAACATATGTCAATCTGTCAACATGTACGCAATCTGTCGGAAGTGCAGCACGCGTATGTACACGCCCTACCAATAGTATAGCTCGTGTATGTACGCGTCCAGTCTGTACTGCAACCTGTGTATCACTTTTGAGTTACTTAGGGTTTTATCTTCAAGATAAAATTAGATCCTCTGCAACCTTCAATCACATTCACTTTTTTATTTCATTGTCCAATCTGAACCATAACCAGTCACAACACATCCAAGCTCTCCAACAACTTACTCATGCTTCTCAACCATACAATATGAATGCTAATCAATCATGTATAACCAACCAGTATACTATAGCAGTCATATCATTACTGAATCATAAGAATGTTTCTCACTCCATCAACCAACACAAACCAAATCATAACAACCATACCAAGAATGCCTTAAGCATTCACCACACAACAAGCAAGAGTATCCATCAAGACAACAATGTAACCATACCAGAGTTTCTATGGAAGATCTGAGCCCGTAAAATGCAGATATGGAACCTGCTTCAGTCTTCAAGAGCATGGCACCAACTCACACACAATTATTCATGACTTTATCCATTGTACACACTCTGTCCTCATTCAACCTACATATGTACATGACCTAGCTCACTGCAACCCACGTATACCTCAAAAAATAGGGTTTCTAAACTTTCAAAACTTTTGTCGTCATGATCTCAGACTTGTTGAAACTTTGATGCATCCATGCGATCCTCCAGATCATCTCGCTCTCAGAATATATCTTCAATACATGCTCAATATATTTATTTCACAAGAGACCCTTGCCTCTTATTTATACTCTCCAAGTAGCTTCCTTAAAAGAATCTTCTAGGTCACTTGGCCCACATAGCCACTTTGTCCACATAGTCACTTATGTTCAAATTTGCCCAATTTTCCACTTGTCCATGTATACAATAGTCACTTGACCACTTAATCCTCTTTCCTCATTTTATGGTTAACCTTCTCATAACTAATTTCCATAAATAGAAATTTCTCCATTTATTTGATTATTTAAATAGTCCTTCTTGACTTTGTCACTTTACTTTATTATTTAGATAATCACTTCACTTTATTTAAATAATATATTCTTTGTAATCATTTTGACTTCTTTGACCTTTTGGGGTTTCAATCCATTATATGAGGGTCCTCCAACTTCGTAAGGACATAACTCTCAAATCATGAGGAGTTATGTGGCATTCCACTCACCACCGAAAATGGCATGATAAGCACTATCCAACTAGGATAGTTTCACTAACAGATTCATTGATCTTCATCTCATTATTCCACAGTTAAGAATGGGTTCTCTAACCATACTTCTAGGATAACTCAACTGTAAAGCGTCTTCATGTGAGGGATTTCACCATAAGGGGACCACTTTGGATTTCATCCATTTGCACTCCTTATCAACCATGATAATACAATAATGAGTCATCTTTACATCAATCTCACTTGGGTCCATATATCAATGAAAACTCATTGATCCATCTTCATCTATCATCTATCAATGACAACTCATTAATCAATCTTCATCTATGCATCATCTATCAATGACAACTCATTGATCCATCTTGCATCCATGCATGACATAATATGACTATGATTTCACTTGACATCAATCCATTCACATCAAGGACAATACATACTTCATCAATATACTATGACAAGAGATTGTTCATTTGACATCAATCAACATCAATCATTTGACATCAAAATTTTGACCTCTGACATCAATCATTTGACATCAAAATTTTGACCTTTGACATCAATCAATCAATCATCCTTTGGCATCAATCAATTCATTGACACCAATCATCAATCAATTAATCATCCTTTGGCATCAATGGCAACATGATTCAAAAATATCCCCCTTTGGCATTGATGGAAATACCAACATTGATGTCAACACTAATCATTGATGGCAACATGTAGACAAGGCATTGATCTACATCAATATTCATCTCAATCACATCAATGTGACTATCTCTCCCCCTTTGTCATCAATGGAAAAGGGGGGTTCTCTACTTGGGGCTGCTCTCGCTGCCTGAATTCCTTTGATATTCCTTTGAATAATCTCTCCCCTTTTGAACAAATGATATCACTCTGATGTAATGATGAATATATATCTCTCATGCTCCCCCTGTGATCATCGCTCCCCCTGGAACTATGCCTCTGTGCTCTTTCTCCAAATATAGGGATATTTTACCAAGTATGAAACTAATAAATATCTCCTCCTAGAATCATGGGAAGAAGAATGAATCCCCCTATGGGTATGTATCTCCCTATCTTCTTTGCAATATGAACAATATGATACTACTGCAATATGCTTCTATTGCAAATGCTACTGCTCAACCAGAACATAGATTAACCCCTCTCTCTATGATGATCATTGGACCTATCCATGCATCAAACTTGTTCCATACCATACATCATGAAGCAAAAGATATGTCAACAATGAAATAGAGAATCATGAACAAAAATATCAACCAGGTACATCTTGTACCAAAATGTGTGCTCACCATGCACAACACCCATGTACATCAACCATGTATATCAACACCATACAATGTGCCAAAATATATCATCAATGGAATGTATCAACCATATGCCTCTACCAACATGTAAACCATGTTCTTTATATCACTCATGATATGATTCCACCATGAACCAAGTACCATGACCATATATTTCAATCAATCAAGTTTCTCAAATATATCATCCAATACATCATGTACCAAAGTATATGCTAATCAAATAATGTAGAATCAGATCATGTCGCTGAGAAGGGGGGGGGGGTGAATCAGTGACACAACAATTATATCAATTTTTCATTTATTAATGAAAACAGAATTTTGACACAATATTTTATCGTGGAACCCAAATGGGAAAACCAATTTTTTTTTTCTATTAACTGCAAAATTTGTTTTACATGTTACATAGAAGGAAGATGTACTTCCTCTTGGATCAGCACCAACTGATCAAGCTGCACCCACACCCTATTTTACCAGCACCAACTAGTAGGAGGCTACGACCCCCTTGTTTAGTCAGCTACAATTGACAAGGAAGCACCAACTCCCTCTGCAGGCACCAACCTACCCTTGCACCACCCAACCACCCTTAATACATAGGTATTTGTATTTCTTCCTGGACTCTGCTTTAGCTATTGATCTTCTGACTTGAAATGCAGAGACCCTTTCTTCTCACCACTTTTTCTTGTTTATATAATCTTCAAAATGGTGTGAAATTTGAAACAACATGTCCCTTTATTTGAACCATTGTACCTTTTCATTTAAAATGATAATCTAAACTTTAATTAATATCAATTTTATTTTTATTCTTTATTCATATTTTCATGATTTATTCTCTTTTAATCATAACTTTGTATCGGTTTATTTTTTTCATAAATTGATCATAGTCATGGATCAATTTAATCATTTATACTTGATGCCTAATCTCTCTTATATTTAAAAAGACCAGACTCTGTGAAGGCGCTTCCTTAAAAACCATCACATATGACTGTGCGTTACATAACCACGGGCTTTACCAATTATAGCGACATGTTATAATTTTTAATATTCTTATAGCATATGACCAACGGTGGTGACCAAATGCTAAGCTTGAACAAGTGCTTGACCGCTTTACCAAAACAACGGTTGTGATTCAATCTCTTGACGAGATGGACGGATGACAGGATTTCAATGTTTATTCCTTCGATTCTTCATAACCTCCAACTCTCCAAAACTGTCGAAAACATAGAACTCTTGATGTTTGTCCCTTTCATAGTTTCATAGTTTAGCGCTTTGTGATTTTTAGAGTATTTTTCTTATAATGAAAAAACTCATGAGATGAAAACTCCCGACGTGACGTATACTTGCTAACGTGACAAGAAGACTTGACACGTGTTGAGTACGTGGATCTTGCTGACATGGATGCACACGTCCTGACATGGCCTGTTGTCATGGTCTGTTGACATAGATCTCTCGATGTATATTTGATCGATGCTTAGGGGTCTTCCTTGATCCTCTGTGATCCGATGGCCCAGATTCTACCGCGACCTAGCATATCGTGAGTTCCTATGTTCTTGCATTTGACTTCTCCAACTCACAAGTTAGCAAGATTCCATGTGCTTTCCATGTGTCCTCTAGATCAATGGCTCAGATCATTTCTTTGTTTTGGACTATTAGCCGACTTCTAGGCATATCCTCCTTGCAGATTCGAACGGTTAATATTTTTGTGTCTAATTCTGCGGTTGAGATTTGATTCCGGACCCCCCTTGCCATATTGCCTTTAATGAAGGGGGAGGTCCAGAATTGGATGCGCAAGTCTTAGACGGTGGAGATCAACGAGCTTATATCAATGGTTAAGGTTGGATTCCAAACCCCCCTTTCCATTCTACCTTTGATGAAGAGGGGGGGTCCAGAATTGGACGCACAAATCTTGGACGACGAAGATCAAGGAGCTTCGATCAACAGTTAAGGTTGGATTTCAGACCCCCCTTTCCATTCTTCCTTTAATGAAGGTGGGGGTCCAGAATAGGGTGGTTTCGCATGGGTACCCCTAAAACCACTCTCACTTCTCTTCGACGTATTAAGGTGGGTGCACCTTACCTGGATCTAATTGTTTTTTATTCATGCGCTTGCGCATCTGATGGTAACGACTTAATATGGTCGTTTGACCAATTATCCAGCATTCCTTCTACTTGAAGATAATTCAACTGCACAACAAGAATTTAGGTTTGATCCCACGGTCGACAGGTATATGAATAGTGAGAATCTCATCCTTTTCTATGGTCATGATCCTCTTGTGACCCTTAAGCCCACGATCAACTTCTAATCAAACAACAACTGTTCTTTTCATAGTGATCGGACGGTTGCTAAGTCTTCTCACCATTTTTGTGCATTTGATCAACTGTGAAATCCTTCCACTGATCTCGACGACATATTCTACACTCTGTTCTTACTTCATAGATTTCTTCATGCACTAGCCTTTCTGAACATCATCGGATTTTTTATCCTATCGTGATCAACAATTCGTTCTTCTTCCTAATCTTTGGACTTCTGGTTATTTACTTCTCCTGTTGACATCAATGACAATTATGTCCAACAAATAATACCAATGGTCTACTTTTAGCCAAGTACTATCATCCAAACATATACCATATATGAGTGTACCAAACATGCTTGTTGGTTACTAATTACTGGTTCTACTCTATCATCTGATTTATTGACCCAGGGTTCATGTCTTTCAGGTTTCCAACAAAAGCCTCTAAAACTATCATCCCTCTTGGTAAACCAAAAGGCAACGCAGCACGCAGAATGCACCGCACAGTCTCACCCAAGATAGCTTTAATGGGTGGTTGTAAGTCTCATGTGTTTATAGCCTAGGATTGAGTGCAAGATATGGGATCTGTATTCTAGACCATTTATTATAACTTGTGATTGTAACCTACTGTTATTCACGACTTATTCCCTCAATATCGCAACAGTATTTAAACAAGAAATGTAACAACTCATTCATTCGTTAAGAATAACAAATAACTACTGAAAAGACGATAAATATATGCATGCATTCATCTCATTACCCAGATGTTACTGTGGTTCACCCCCTCCTGGGATACGTCCACAAGATTTGGCTCTTGGCTCTTCTATTATTGTAGTTCTGCATATTCGGCGTCGCGCACTTACAAATCTCCTCGTATGGGTAAGATTTATACAAGGAAAACTAGATCACACCAAGCTCCTCAGCCTACAATATAATCCTTAGATATTCCTTCTCTCCTCTCCTCTAGCTCATGTTGTGTTTTCCTCTAGCTGTTACTTCAGTTTCTACATGCTTTATTGCCCCACGATCATCCTTCTTTCCACTTCAGCCTGCTACCAACATGCCCCCAACACTGACATGTGGCTTGTCCTGAGCCACCTAATCCTTCTGAGCTTCCTCGATCTCCTTGGTGATCGTATGGAACTTTTCCTTGAGCTCTGTTGTTTGTGTCAGTGGCTGCACGGTCTTATCCTTGATTATGTCCACTACCTAGACTGCCACTTTGTCACTCAACAATATTGCACATTATGCCTGGGTCTGTGCTATATGTGTCTTAGCTTCTTCTGCCTATGCCAGTACTTCTGCTACTTGCTCCTATAATGGCTCCATTTGATCCTGACACTCATGTTTCTGGGTTTGCACAGAGATTAGCTCTGCCTGCAATTTCTTAATATCCTACATCCCTTTGACACGTTCTAGGATTGGTATGTTCTTCTGCTTCTGTTTGATCTCTTGGATCCCTGCATTGATCCTTTCCTCTTCCTTGTCCCACCGTTGGACCTGTGGATCTTCCTCCAACCTTGTCCAAAGTTGTGTTTCTTTATTGAACAAGTCAGTTTCTATGCTAACCTATTGCTCTATATTCTGCAAATGCGATGTTTCTTCCTTCTTCCTTTTCCCCTTCACTACCGGTGGAGTGGTGGGTATGAGTTGTTCTCAGATATTCTCAATCTCCTTCTGATATTGTTCGATGGCCTGCGCAATCTGATCAATATTTTATACTACTGGAAGTTCATTCCCTTGTGTGGTGTTTGGAAGTTTCTCAAAAATTCCTCCTACTCTTCATTCCAGTTCATTCCTGTGTTATTTTTCCTTCTAAGTTCCGAACTTGGCCTACTCGCAAACTTTTTCCAACACCTCCTGCTTCTTTGTTTCTTACTGTAATTCGACTAAGTTTCTGTGTGTGTGAGACTATACCTCGTGGTCAAGGATAACATGCAAATTGTGTAGTGCCCATGATGGAATCCACATCAAGACCAAAAATATGTGGTTTAAATCCTTCAAGGATGTCTTCCCCACAATTTCATCCATGTGCAACATGCTAGGTGTGATGTAGACCGTTGTGTTTGCGTGTGGTAATGAGTGGACTGGATCTCTTTCTTCTACCTCCACTCTTTCATCGTTCTATGGTGTTGATGGCTCTATGCTCCTGTTGTTTCCTACTATTTGTACTTCCCTGAATTTCTTAAAAAACTTTCGCATTTCTACCATCTCTTTTTGCAGTTTTTCCCTGTGATGTACTGCATGGTTGAAGTCCTCGGCTAGACAATCCTAGACCATTCTAGAAATCATGTCCCCATCATCCTCTGTAATCGTGTAATCTGGCGGTGCTTATTGTTCCTTTGACTTCTTGTGCGTGCCTCCTTCCTGTGTGGTTGGTCTCTTACTTCCCCCTGGTTCCTGTGTGTTGGGATTTGAGGTGGTTTCCTACGCTCCCTTAGACCATTTATGTTGTTCCTTAGTCAGTTGTGAATTATCCTTCTTCCCATTATGGGTTCTTGTCTTCTTTAGTGCTTCTTTTGTATGTGTTGTCTTGCCTTGGCTCATTCTTAGTCGCTTGGACACTTGGATTTCTGTAGGTTGTGTTTCCCCCTACTCTGCTTTTCCTTCTATTGTTCTTTCTAGCACTTCCTGGGTGATGGATGGAATCTTCCATTCGTCGGGCCATTCGTTGATGACCATGTTGATATCTCCCTCTGTAATGAAGTATCACATATGTATCCATTGTTTAGCCAGATCCTATCGTTCATGTATCCACATTGCTTTTCTTCTGGCCTGGAAATTAGCGATGTCTGTATATCGCGCGATAGCCTCAGGTGTTATTCTCCACAATTGGTTGATGTATTCTTGTATGTCTCATACACATGCTTCAAATATGATCCCATTCTCCCTCTTATGCCTGGCATTCGGCCTTGCTTTCAGCAATATATACCTCGCTCCCATTAGTTGTGGTCTAGTAAACAAAACTAGATAGCCTGGTTCTCGCCATCCCATGAAGGCTATTAAAGCAATCAACCATGAGTAGTGGAACTCTATGCCTAGGAATTTCGCATACTTATATTCCTCTAGGAATAAGTTTAGTAAGTATGGCACCCAACTCATTGAGGAGCCTTATGCGCATTAGGATGCAACTGCAATGACTCCAGCTGGTACTTCCTCCCTACAGAATTTTCTTAGCAACTTGTAGGCTAAGATTTTTGTGCCCAATTGTGTGGTTGTATTGTTGATGTATTTGATGATGATGCCTCTCGTCCCCCTGGAGGTTCCATAATTATTCTTCATTTCTTCCTCATGTGATTTCTCCTTGTATTTTTCATCCAGAACCAACGTGGGATCCATACCCCTAATTGGTAAGCCTGTTATTGGTGCAATCAGCTCAATAGTTATGGGGACGGGTTTGTCCAGCCATATGTCCCCTCCATGTGTGACTGCTAATAGTTGCTTAAAACATGTTGTTTCATTATGGCATATGCTAAAATGTGGTAGGTTCACCAGACCTAAGATTCTTGTTTTCTCCATCCCAGTTGCCCACTGGTATGGTCGATTAATCGGTTCTCCAAGCTGAGTTGTGTGTATTGTCTGTATAAAGACCCTCTGCGCAAGTTCTAGAAACTTGGCTTCATTTGCTACATCATGGTCTGAGTATTTGAGCTTCCTGACGTGACCCGTGAGCTCTGGTCCTACCTTTACCCCAGTTGGTATGCGTGGTAGAACAATTTCTGCTATAGGTTTCTTGTAGGGTGAACTTGGTATATGTATCTTGTCCTTCGGCTATGGTGGCTGGATTGAAGTTCTGGAAACTTTCAGTTGTCCCTTTGGATGCCATTTTGGCCAAGCTGAAACATCGTCTGTGGTCTCCCCTACTGGGTGTTCTGAGATGGTCATTTGAGACTCATCTGGCTCCACTGTTGCTGTCAGATTCGGCGTTGTGCCATAAGCTTTCGGAGCTTCTTCTGTATTCTCTCATTGCACATCCTTCTGGGTTTCTTCTTCTTGGTTTTGTGGTTCCTGCACTGCTGTGGATATATCTACATTGGTGGCCTCCACTATTGGTTGTTAGATTTATTCCAGTATCGGTGTGGGTTGTACTGGTATCCTCTCTGGGGATGGGATTTCATTGATATCGACGACCTCCAATGGCTACTTTTCACCTTCTTCGGCCTGTCCTCGTGACCTGGTTTGAACTCTGGTTTGTCTGGTGGTCTATATCTCTTCTAATTTCTTGGGCAGTGCCATCATGGTAGGTATCAAATGGTTGCTAGCCTCAAACAGTTTATGTGGTCTCCATGAACTCTCTTTGTTTTCTTTCTCCTCTGTCGTTCTTTGTCCACTCTTTCTTCATGAATAGACTATGGACTCCCGCGTCCATGTGTTGTACGGCTTTCCCATGAATCTTTTCAAGTACGCTTCCTTGGTTATGGGTTAAGTGCACCTTAATTGCAGATTCGATGCATCTTCGTCGGTTTCGTACTTACCATTACTCTTGTTGTCCCATGTTCTTTTGGTGTGATTAATGTGTCATCCCATTGATCCTTGACTCTCTTTAATTTCGCCTAGTGTCGTCCTGTCATGTTGATTTTGTGGCCTTTATTTTTTCCGCTTGTTTACCTTTGTATGTAACCATTGTTCTTGTCCTTGCTACATTCATATTTCTAAATTCATGTGGCCTTTCTACTTCTAGCGTACTGCACCCTTTTTAGTTTTGTTTCCACTTTTTTTTTTCTACTACGCGGTGGGTGGTCGATTTTCCTTGTACAGCTTCAGTCGGCTCCCGTTGATCATTCCTCTGAGTTTTGCACATGATAAATCTCTTAACTGTATAACGCCTCCATCTATGAAAAATATTACTTCATATGGTCCTAACTAATGTATTCTAAGATTTTCTGGGTGGTGTAACGATTTTTTGTCATACATCAATACTAGATCTCCTTCCTTGAACATTTTCTTCTTGATGTGTCTATCGTGCCAAGCTTTGTCTCTTGCTTTATGTGTGTGTTGATGGAATCCTGTCAATATTCAGTCTTCCTCCATGGTCAATAACTGATTCAGTCTCTCCTATACTGTGTCTCGTTCTGTCATTTGTGTGATAGCTGCTATGCGCAAGCTGGGTACTAAAAATTATAATGGTACTACTGCTTCTTGGCCATAAACCAGTTTAAATGGCATGTGCCCTGTCAATGTTTTGCATATAGTCTTGTATGCCCATAATACTATTGGAACTTTGAGGTCCCAGTCGTCTATGTTAACGTTACAAATATTTGTCACTGCGTTCTCCAGTATCTTGTTGAAGGCTTCCACTGTGTCATTTGCCTTTGGATGATACGGTGTGCTCTTCTGATGATGGACTTCAAACTCTTCAGTCATCACGCAGATGGTGTTGTTTATGAAGTGTGTTCCTTCGTCTCTCATCAAAAATCTTGGGCACCTGAATCGAGTGATTACTTGTTCGAAAAAAAAGTGCGTTGTTGTTTCTGCACTGCAATCTTTTACTAGTGCAGCTTCCTCCCATCTTGTTAAATATTTCATTGCATTGATGATGTACCTAGCCCCTATTCTCTTTTCCATTGGGTTGATTGGTCCCACAAAGTCTATTGCCCACTTGTCAATTGCCTGTAATGTTACTTGTGGTTGTAGTGGCATATTGTCCCTTCTGTTGGGTTTGCCTACCCTTTGACAAACATCGCATCTTTGACAGTACTTCTTCGAGTCTCTGTGAATCGTTGGCCACCATAGTCCTATGTGCAATACCTTCTGCATGGTAGCTTTACCCACATAATTCCCTCCTGCTATTCCCTCATGGGATTCTTATAAGACTCTTAGTATTTCCTTCTCTAATGTGTACCTTCACAAGATGTTATCTGCGCCCATTTTATATAACTATCCAAAAATCAGTTGATAGTCGGCAGTGCAGACTACCAAGTTTTTCTTCTGCGTGGTGCTATAATCTTGCGGCGCAGTACCTATACTCAAGTACTGAATGATATCTGTGAAGTATTCATTAGTAATTTGTACTATGAATAACTATGCATCTGGAAAGTTGTCTTCTAATTTCATAGGTTCTTCTCCATTTGTGACCCTCGAGAGGTGATCAAGTCCTGCATTCAATTTCCCTAGTTTAACTATTACTTCAAAGTCGAATTCTTGGAATAGTAGTAACCATCAATAGATTCTCCCCACCAACACTGGCTTGTTGATGAGGTATTTTAGGGTTGAGTGATCTCTAAACATTTTAAAGTGCTTTCCCAATAAGTAATTTCTGAATTTATGTAGTGCATAGACTATGGCTAGGCCTTCTCTTTCTGTTGTGTTATAGTTATGTTTCGAGTCTGATAAATTTCTGCTTGCGAATGCTATTGGGTGATCCAAGTTTCATGTTCTTGTCTGTGCCAAGATATCTCTGAGTATTATCATTGATGCATCTACAAGCACGTGGAATGTCTTTTCCCAATCTGGAAATACTAATATTGGCGCGGTAACCATCTTGTCCTTCAAGGTATCCAGACCATGTTTACACTCGTCATTCCACTGAAAATCCGTATCCTTACTTAACAACTTTTCCATTATTGTTGTGATCTATTCATATCCTTTGATGAATTTCCTATAATATCCTGTGTATCCCAATGTTGCTCTTAGCTGATGGACTATTTTTGGTGCTGGAAAGTTAACAATGATTGGGATCTTTGTTGGATCTACCAATAAATCTTGTTTTCATACTATGTGGCCCAATAGTATCCCAGACGGTGTTCCAAATATGAATTTCTTGATATTCAATGATACTTGGCATTGTTTGCATCTTTCTAACATTATCCGTAAAACTTCCACATGGTTTTTCAACAGGTTGTAGATTGTCCCATCATCCAGGTATACTTCAAGAAATTTATGGATGAATTCCTTAAATGCAGCAATGACTACTCTGGAGAATATTGTTGGTTCATTCTTCAGTCCAAACGACATGACTATGTACTGATAAGTTCCCCATTCTGTCACAAACGTGGTCTTGTGTCTATCCTCCTATGCTATCATAATCTGGTGGTAGCTCAAGAATCCATCAATGAATGAGTAAGCTTCATTTCCTCCCACGTTCTCTAACAATTCATCTATGAACGACGGGTCGTGTAGGCATTCATCATTCAATTTCCTCAACTCGACGCATATCTTGTTTCTTGTCATGTACTACCATCGAGATTATCCATTCTGAATCCTCAACTAGTTCGACGATGTCAGCTTCGAGCATCCTTTCGATCTCATCTTTAACTTTATTTTTATATATTGGGTTCAGTCTGTAGGGTCGTTGTCTAATAGGTCTCGCTTCAGGTCTGAGTGGTATCTTCATTTCTCCCAGTTCTCCGACTATACCCTTCATCTCTATGAATGTTGTGGGAAAGAGGTCACTGTATTCGCATAACAACTTGGTGATACTTTCTATTGTTTGATCATCCCAGTAATCTCCAATGCTGGCCATTTGGGGTTGCTCCATTGTCCCGATGTTAATTTTATTTACCTTGATTGGTGCGGAAATGACTTTTGATTCGATGGTTGGGACCTCCACATATTTTTTTCTTTCTACTTATTCGATCTGAATATCACGTGGATCATCTTCGTTTGGTGCTTATTCCTATACATGGTAACATGAAAACAGTTCCTTGATTGTCTGTTTATTCCATTGTTTATTTTCTGTGATAAGTTCTATTTTTGGTTCTTTGAGGAATATTAATCCTCTGATCTGTTTAAGGTATGCATCTATGTTGGGGTTCTCATGCTCGAAATGAGAAAGTGACTGTGAAATTCTATCGCAACGTCGTCCATGTCGTAGTTCCTTTGCACAATTCTCGGTCTGTATACCAATTCCCTGGTATGTCCTCTAGAGTATGTATGAAGTGGTGAGGCCATTCCTCTGGTGGTTTCATTTTACACAGCGTTCTATATGCCTCCAAGTGTCCTGTTGGTGCTTTGTGTCCTTTATATTTCTATTGTTTGTTGTTTTTTTGTTCTACGCTGAACCTTATGCGCAATAAATGATTACATTGGTACCAGTCTGTGATTGTCTCTGTGTGTGCACTCCACCATCTTGACGGTGTGGCCTTTAGTTCTAAGTCAAGTGATAACAGTTGATGGTTCTCTAACACTATGTCTTCGTAATATGTCAAGAATATTTCCAAATCATTTATTCCGTGGAAGTTGGGTGGTTCTCTGATTTTTGTGCCTATCCATCTTACTGCATGGTCTATTCTTGCACATCTTCGTGTGGATACTTCCTGTAGCCTCTGCTGCTAGTTCTCTAAACCGATGTCTGAGTCTATTGCACATGAAGTAATGCTCCGCCAACTGAGTACCTCGTCTGTAGTTGGGTTTATGTAATCCTCATCATGCATAGTTGTTCTGTACAACTGGCCGATTTCCTATAAATCTAGGCAAGTAGGTTCTACAAACCTCTCCCCTTCTGATGGGTCTAATGGCGCGATGACCGTATATTCTACATAAAGCTTGTTGTGTTTTATTTTATGATTCCTTGATCACATGCATAGGTTTATATTGAGTTTATGCTATTACTATCACTTTGGTTGGTTATGTTCTGTTCCAGGATCATCATTGTATGAGTGTTGGAACGAATCTAGGATGGTGATGGCGAGAGGAAGCGACATTTAAACTGTATGTCACCTATCCCTCTTTAGTCAGTAAATTAAATATTTAAAACTTAAGGAAAGCGTCATGTTCTGGTGTTTTTTGTTCTAGATCTAGGTGGATCTAGGGAGATCAGTTAGTGTTCGCACCTACCGATTTAACCGATAACAACAGGGGGATCATCCCCAAAAGGAGGGTTACCCTTTTCCATTGATGTCAAAAGGGGAGAGATAGAGCAAGGCATGGAGACAGAGAGATAGAAGCATGTAGATAGGGGGAGCGATGGTCATAGGGGGAGCATGGGCATAAGTGTTTTCATTCCTAAGTGTTGCCATCAATGCCAAAGGGGGATATTGTTGATAGTTTGGTTGTCATTGATGTCAACCCTCGAAGAATCCCCGATGGAGTGGTTTCAATACCTGAAGTTGAATAAGGAATATGGAAAAGAAGGATAGTGTAGTTGCGGGGACGAATATCATAGATGGATAGTACATGTCATGTCATTTCCGGAGAGATGTATAAAACCATGTGGTTCCTCATGATTAGGGATATGTGGCCTTGTAAAGTTGGAAGCCCCGAAGAGTGGTAAAAAATCTCCTAGTTAGTTACAAATTTTAGTCAAAGGGTAAAGTGGTTACAACAAGAAATTCCTAAAGTAAGGAGAGGAGTTACCTGGAACAAGTATATAAACACCTCAAGGAGTCATTCACAAGCACACTCACACACTCATTCATTGATTATCTATCTTGTAAATTGGTGATATTTTTCTAAGGTTGTAACAACATATTTTCGAGGTAGCAAAGGAAGGTCGAAGGATAAAGTCTCGGGTTGTAGAAAACCCTAGTTTTTGAGGTATCTGCAAGTTGCAGGTCAACATGGTGCAAATGTACATGGGTTGTAGTGGAGGAAAGTGTGGATATACGCAGGGCGTAGAAGAGAAAGTCGTGTATCTGTGAAAAGCTAATGAAGGTTTGAGTAGATGTTGGTACGAGGTCCCTAAAGTTATGAAGGAAGTCTATAGGTCAACATCTCAAAGTTTCAGGTTAGATATAGAGGTATTTGTATGGTTGTATACTTGTTTTGATGGTTACTTCTTGTCATGATATCATGTATGCTTGAGGCATACTTGGTATGGTTGGTTTGGTATTTGGATATGCTATACCTTGGTTTCTCGGTTGAGTGAGGACCACTCTTATATCTAGTTCAATATATGACATGGTTCTTATAGTCCATATCTTTTAGTTTATTGTACATGGTTAAGGTATATTTATGTTGTATGGTGGCATATGCATGAGGGACATGCATTGTTTCTTTGAGACACTTCATTGATGATATGGTACAAATATGCATATGGTTGATGATATGGTATATGGCATAGGTTATACATGGTTGATGCTATAGTTCATGATTCACTATTCATTATTGATGTGTCTTTTGGTTCATGATTGATGCATGAGATCATATGTATATCAGTATACACTTGATGCATGGTATGGTACATGTTTATTTGGTTGATGAGCAGATACAGGTTGATGTGACAATGATAGAGACAGTGACAGTGACAGTGGAAATGACAGTAGCAGAGTTTGTGATAGTGATAGTTTGTATACATTTATATTACATGGTAGTTGGACGAGGCAAGGATAGGTGGTTGTAGTGACCTTTTGATTGGAGCCAGAGAACTTAGGGGGTTGTATCCTCCTTCTAGTTGGAGCCATATAATTTAGGGAGTTGTAGATTCCTTCAGGTTGGAGCATGCGAACAGGGGGTTGGAGCCTCCTTCTAGTTGTAGTTGGAGAATCATAAGTTGGTGCTTTCAATGAATGTATTCTTTTGATATATAAGAAAATCATTCTGTGTTTTTCTCTTGTTTGAGTTTCCATGTAAATTCTGGTGTACTGTGTATATATTGTGATGTGATGCTATTTATTATTACATTGTTGATGGTATATTGAATGCTAATGATAAATTGTTGAATATTATTGAAGAATAAACTATGGTTAAAAGTACTATAATTTCAAATTATTTATTCACCCCCCCTCTCAGTAATCCAACATGAATATCCTCTTCATTTCCATTACATGCGATTCCTTTGGTGTTGCTTGAAACCTTGCAACTTGTCCAACTTCCTGCAGCACATCTAGTCTAGAAGCGATCACATAGAGTAAGTTTCCAATCATTGATCTATATTGTCTTTGGTCTGCATCATGTGAATCATCGTCCTTACTTAACTTGCAAGTCGTTTGCATAGGAGAACTAATTGGTTTTCATTCTTCCATTCCAAACATTTTTAGCATTTCTCTGATATACTTGGTCCGAGAGATGAAGATATACTTGTTGTTATGACATATTTGTAGTCCCAAAAATAAAGACAAATCTCCAAGTAATGACATCTCAAACTCATTATGCATATCTTTGGAAAATTTCTGACTCATCATGTCATCATCACTTCCAAAAATAATATCAACATAAACTTCAATTATTAGGATACTATCTAGGTTTACCTTTATGTAGAGATTGTTGTCTGCATTTACTTTCTTGAACCCTTAATACTGTAAGTATTTATCTAGTCTTGAATACCATGCTATGGGGGCTTGTTTGAGACCATACAGTTCCTTCTTCAACCTGCAAACACAATTTTCCTTTTTTGACAACTGAAATCCTTATGGTTGCTTGATGTATACTTCTTCTTCTAACTCTCCATTCAGAAAGGTTGACTTTACATCCACCTGATACACCTTGATATTTTTGGAACATACATAAGCTAGAATCAACCCATTTTCTTCCATTATGGCAATTGGGGAAAATGTCTCTTCAAAGTCTATACCTTCAACCTAAGCATATCCTTTACATACCAATATTTCTTTGTTCCTAATAACCTGTCCATCCTCATTCAATTTGTTTCTAAAGACCAACTTTGTGCCAATCACATTCTTATTCTTCGATCTTGGAACAAGTTCACAAGTGTCATTCTTATTTATCTGGTCCAATTCTTCATTCATCCTTGTTGGCTTCTTCAAAATTTCTTGGCTTAGTTGTGGATAACATTGATAGGTGTTTTTGTTCTAGTGGGCGTATTCTTCTTTAGGTTTCAACTCCTGCATATTTATTTCCAATTACTTGTTCTAGTGGATGGTTTTTTTGTACTTGTCTGCTAGGTGTCTTTGGAGGTGCCTAGAGATATTGTTGCTCTTGTTCTACCTCTGACTTCTCTTCTTCTTCAACTAGTTCTTCTTTCAAATCTTCTTCATGATCATGTTCCACTGAATCTTTGCTTCCTTCTTTTGTCCTTTTTCCATCTGTTTCATCAATCGTCACATTGATGCTTTCCACTATTCTATTGAGTCTTATATCGAAGCATTTGTATTCTTTTATTTTTATTGAGTACCCAACCAGTATGCCTTTATCAACTCAAGAGTCAAATTTTATAATCCTACCATCTTCTCTTTTGATATAACATTTTCTTCTGAACACTCTAAAATGATTCACATTTGTTGGTCTTCCTTTCCATAACTTGTAGGGATTTTTATCATTGTTATTTCTGAGCATTCCTCTGTTCTGAATATGAACTTTTGTATGTACTTCTTGTACCCAAAAGATGTATTTCATCTTGGAATCGTTTAACATGGTTTTGGCCATTTCTTGCACTGTTCTATTCTTTCTTCTGACAACTCCATTTTGTTGAGGTGTCCTAGCTACCGAGAATTGTATTTTTATCCCATGTTCACTACAAAAGTCCATGAATTCCTTTGATGTAAATTCTCCTCCATTGTTTGATCTCAAACACTTGAGTTTCAACTCTGGTTTTAGTTTCAACCATTTCATTTTATATACTTAAGTGTTCAAAAGTCTTTGACTTGTTCCTGAGAAAACAAACTACAGTCATCAACTAATAACATAAAGAATTGTTCTTTATTCAATCCCTTTTTTCTTGTTGGTCCACATAGATCTGTATGTATAATCTCTAGCGGTTTTGTTGTGGAGTAATCCTTTGATTTTAATTTGGTCCTGGTTTGTTTTCCATGTAGACAATGCTTGCATAGAGTATTTATTGGTTTTGAGATCTCAAGCATTTCTCTTACTACTTCCTTTCTGTTGATTTTGACAAGATTATCTAAGTTTATGTGACCCATTCTTCTATGTCGGAGCCAAATTTCATCTTCCTTTCCTAGGAAACATCTTTCCTTTCCAATTTCCTTTAGTACATATATGTTGCTTGGAGTTCTTATAGTTGTATCCACCGAATTTCCTGATCCTTCTTTTCTTATCTCACATTTCTCTGAGTCAAACATAAGTCAATGTCCTTGATCACACATTTGAATTACACTCAGAATATTGTGCTTCATGTCTTCAACTAGTAGAACATTTGATGCCATGGCATTCTTACTTCCAAGATTTATTGTGCCTCTTCCTATAATTCTCGTTGATTCATTATTCCCAAAATAAATTGATCCATCTCTTTCTTTCTTCAATGTTAGAAACATGTCTTTATCACCTGTCATATGCTTTGAATAGCCATTGTCAACATACCATCCACGTTTCTTGTGTTGAGATTGCAAGGCAAGTGTGGATTCTTTAGTGTTGAATTTATATTTCTTCCTTATCCATATCCTTTGTGGTTCCTTTCTATGACTATTGATATTCTGTTGTGATTCTCTAGGAGGAACAATCAATCTACAATATTTGGCCATGTGTCCAAAGTTGTTGCACTTATAGCATTCTACTTCAACGCTCAAGGATTCAAATCTATTGTAGCTTCTACTCTGTGCTTCATGAGACCTTATTGGATAATAATTTCTTGTGTAGCCTTCATAGTTGTTTCTATTTTTGGTATTGGCTCTACAATTCACAACTTTATGCCCAAAATTATTACATGAATAGCATAAACCAAGAAAAATAGTTTGATACCTAGGGGTGGAAAATATTCTAAAAGGTGTTTCTCCCCTGAATACTTCTTCTTCTCGGGTTCTCTCTATTGTTGGTTTCTGCTGATTTTGAGTTCTGAATCTTCTAGGTGGTGCAATGTCTCTGTAATATTATTATCGATTCCTTTTTCCTTCTTCCTTCTTAGAATAACCTCTAACTTTTTCTGCATAGCTTCTTTGTTCTTTTTCCTTGGAGCTTGAGCCTTTATCTGTCTGGTTATATCCTAATCCAAATTTTTCATGGTATGAACTTTGACTACTAATGATCTCATCCAATACTTTGGTGTTGTTCTTCTGCATGTCCTTCTTCTAAAGATATTTTTCTAGAGTGACTATTTCTGCTTGCAAGCCTTCAATCATCTTGTCCTTTTCATATAACTGACCTCTGAGTGCTTCTTTAATTATTTTTTCTTCTTCTACTTGGATTTTAACTTCACGATCATCTGCCTGACTTCTTCGGAGTTTGAATTTTTGAGATCCTTCTTTCTCTTTTAGTTTTTCCTTGAGCGACTTGATTTTCTTTCTTTCAATCCTTAGCTCTTCTAGTGCATTGATTAATTCTACTATGAGATCGACTTCTCCTTCTTCTTCAGAATCTTCTTTGGAATCTTCCACTTCCATGAAGAGTAATCTTTTTGTATCATTGTCACTGTCTTCATCCTCATCTGATGATGAACTGTATTCCTTGGTGCAGATACATTTCTTGAAGATTTTTTTTTGTTCATTCTACCCTTTTGATTTTTCTTTTTATTTTTAGCGTTTTCTTCTTCATAACTTTCCTTATTCTTATGAGGACATATAGATGAAAAATGATTAATACCACCATAATTAAAACATTTCAATGGAAGCATACCTTTGTGATGCAGGTGCATGTGTCTTCCTCAGTAATTCTTGAGTTTAATCAGACCATGGGGTCTTGAATTATCCCAAGGAGGGTTTTATTGTAAAGTATTGTAAAGACTTTGTAAAATTTCATGGGTTGTAAGTTAGCATTAGAAGGTTCCAAGTGAAACGAGATGTAAATCATGAGTCATTAGGTGAGATACAAGTCATAAGTTTTTAGAAGTTTCTAAATTATGAGTCATAGATATAGGTGTCATCACAAGTAATGATTCATATAACTAATCCCTTGAATTGTGGTAGTAGTTCGATGGAGGCTAAAACTAACCAAGTAAAGAGTCATTGGAGATGAGATTGAATATCTATGTTTAGAAACAATTGCATAGTTTTAGGGATAAGTTACAGGTTTGTACGGAGTAGTTTTGTTGTGTTGGCAACATTAACTCCAAGCATAAATATGTAATTTAAATAGGTGTGAAAATCTCGGTTGTGGTTGGTTGGCCTTTGAGCTAGTTCGATGGGGATCGACTAGCTAAGGGAAGTTGGGATTAAATCGGGTTGATTATATATATATGTACAAAGTTTATGAGGAATGGAAAAATGGCAAAGTTTATGCCACAAATATTGTGCTAATGTCCTTGGATTTGTGTGTTATTAAATACTTGGAATTTGTGTGATTTGTTGATTTACAATTTACATGTTTCTATAATTGTATGGATAAGTGCAGGTTTATGTTATTTGATTACTGTACACGCCTTGGTAAAGGAGACATAGAAAAAAATTCAATCGGTCTGAGAATCAATTTGGGAGTGAGCACTGATGCATTGGGTGATGGTGTAAATCAATTTGAAAGAATCATATAGTGAAATCCTTGTATGGAGAAATCATTGATATGCATTGAGGAAGAGTACTCTACATTTACAGAAGGGAATACATTCCGTGACCAAGTTGTGGTAAATTTCTAAAGGGTGAAATCGTGGATCAAATGAAAGGAGAATGCATTGAAGATGAGATTCCAATGGAAGAGTTGGAGATCCTTTTGAGAGTTGTATTTGAACTGCAGTTTTGATATGTCGAAGAGATGGCTTGTGTTAGAGAACATTGGTGTAGAGAATGCTCTTCATTTTGGTGGTTAACTTTCAGTTGAAGAATTTGTGGAAAGAGGTGAAATCTTTCCTTGGTGAAGGGTGATTCGAAGGTGAAGAGGATGATTGTAGTAACAAGAGGACATGACTGGAAAAGGACAAAATCAGAATAATCTTAATTGTTTTTTTCAAAGAACCCAAAACAGGGTGTGAGCTACATGATCTTATTGTAGCGAAGTAGGATAGAACAGTCAAAGGATGCGCTACCAAATCTTATTGTAGCATAGTTAAAACTTGGAAATATCTTGTTGTTTTGACTATTTGCAGGATGAGCATTAGATTTGGAGAGAAGTGAAATAATATAAATCCATTGTGAGACTGATAATGGTCTGATAATGATGGACCTATAGGCTGGATACTTATGTTAAATCTAAGTAGAGATTCCAAAGAAAACTTGTAATTGAAAAAATTACAGAAAATGTGGAATGGATTCTTGGAGAAAGGATAAAGCAGTCTAGTAAGCGAGGTTTTATCCAAAGAGTGGAACCCCTACATCACTTTGTATTTTCCAATTCCTCTTTTCAAATTTTTGACGAAGTTTTCCATTTCTTCATCTTCCTTTGAATCATCGTTGCAACTATAATCTGACTTTGGATTTTTCTTGTTCTTCTTCTTTGTCTTCTTGGATGCCTTAAATGTTTCTTCCTTCATGACTGAGTTATCTTTCTCTATCCTCATCTCATAAGTTTTGAGTATCCCATGTAACTCATCCATGGTCAATGTATCGAGGTCCACCCTTTCTTCTAGATCTGAAATCCTCAGATCAAATATCATCAGAAGAGATCGTAGTACCTTTTGAACAACAACCTATTCTTTCATTTCATCTCCCAAGCCTTTAATAGAGTTCAGTATTTCATTGCAAGCAAAGTCAAGCCAAGCCGAGGAAGTCATGGATTGAATAGGGTATCCATATGGGCCTTTCAATTTGGTTTTGGATCCATCCATATCACTTGGAGATCCATCCATCTCACTCGTAGAAAGTAGGCTGCAATTTTTTAGTCATCCTTTATCTTCAATTGTTCTAACTTGGATATGAAGGTTTGAAGTTTGTCTCCCTTGACTTTAGTGTCTCCATCGTAGATATTCTTCAATTTTTCCTAGACCTTCTTTGCATATTCACAATGAAAAACCTTGGTATATATAGATTTAGTCAAACCATTTAGAATATAATTTCTATCCCTTGAATCATTTTCTTCAAGTTTATTTCAATCCTTATCTATCGGGGGAGTGGTTGGTGCTTTGTATCCATCTATTACTACATTCCATACATCAAATCCATGTGTCTACACATAAGTTTTCATCCTTTTAATCCATAAAGAATAACCCTAGCCGTTAAACTGTGGTACCTCAATCTTAGAGTAATCTGTGATCTCCTTCCAATGGTTAGACTACTTCTTGAAGTACCTACTTGGATACCAATTGTTGGAATATTGAGATGGGGGGTGAATCAATATTATCACCTTTATTACTTTTTAACCACAATATGTATTTTTTAACTTTATGAGAAGTTCATCAATATCATTCAAAATATCATAAGCATTATAAATGAACAATGAACAATAAGAAACCACAAAAGTACACAATACACCAATATTTTATGTGGAAACACAATGCAAGAGAAAAGCTCGTAATGCTTTTCTTATATGTTAGAATAAATGCATTCATAGGAAGCACCAACTTCCTTGTTTTCCAGCTACAACTAGAAGGAGGATACAACCCCCTATTTTCTCAGGCTCCAACCCAAAGGAAGCTACAACCCCCTTAGTTTTCTGGCACCAACCAGAAGGAGGCTACAACCCCATTTCCTTTCCCCGTCCTACTGCCCTGAAATATAAGTGCCACAATCACTAATACTTCCATTGTCTCTCCGTCACTGTCAATATGTCCATGTGAAACCTCTCACTGTAAAACCTATCACATCAACCTCATCAACCAACCATATCTGATCATATAGATATCATACCCAACACCACCAATACATCTCTCAAACATGTAACAAGAACATCATCATCCATAAACCAAATACCATGAAGTATCACATCAACCATGTGTCAAACTATAATTGTTATGCGGCCTCAACCTTTACCAATATGTTCAATAATGAATCTCAACCAAAATCCATGTACCAAATGACTCATAATATACCTCAACAAAATACTCAAGGGTATGTGCCAAACACAACCAAAAAATGCACCAGTTGTGTGCCTCAACAGATCTTCCTCATACAACATGTACCATACAACCAACACTAGCTCAAGGGTTGTGTCCTAGATCACAATATCAAACCTTAAGGAATCCCCCAATTCCAACTTCAAAAAAACACACAAACATACCTTTCACTTATATAGATGACTCTGATGTACCTGAACACTGCCACACATGCCTATAGCCTCTCCTCAAATTCTGCATTCTGGTACAAACCCCAATATTCAGATCTAGCTTTGCCTCATGGGACGAAGCCTTATGTCTAGTGGGGCCTTGCATGATGATCCCTAGAAAACCCATAGGGGTGCCTCGCATGACACCAATAGTCTGACCTGTGGGGGTTAGCTAAATTGGGTTTTTTAACAAAACCCTTGCTCTTCTCTGTAATCATGATATTTTTTTATCAGTCTTCATTTGCTACCTCATATTTGTGCTACCTCAGATATGTCAATGAGTACTTACCAATAACATTTCACAAGATAGATATTCAACGTGATCAATAGGTGCTAATGGGAGTCTATTGATCTCTTATTTATACTTCCCAAGTACCTTCCTTTAGGGGCTACCTTGTAACTATTTTACCCCTTCTCCATATTCTAGGGCTAGCCCACTTTCTTGTTGCAACCAACTTTTCCTTAATTAGTAAACTCATAATTTCTTGTTGCAACTAATTTATTTTTAATTATTTTCTAGTTGCAACAGATTTACCCATAATTAACTTCTAGTTGCAACCACTTTGACTAGCAAACTTCTTGATGACATTCTAGGAGCTTCTAGAATAATTGACTTCTTTTTTTACCTTCTAGGGGTTTCTAGAATATTCTTGAGGGTCCTCCAACTTCTCAAATCCACATCTCCTCAACCGTGAGGAGCCATATGACTTACTGTTGGGGTCCGGTATATCATCTAGATTTACCACCTAATACAATTAATTTATCAACCCAGGTGTTGTTGGAAAAAATACCCTACGGACTAGCAAACTAGGGTCAGACTTGCATGCAGATTTTGACCGTAAAGAAATGAATTTTTAACCTACCACCCAAAACTTAAACCCCTCTTTCACAATACATGCATGGAAAGGAACTACTAACCTTTTTACTAATGTTTGGTGTAGATCCTTCGTTGTGCTTTGCCTGCTTACTTGCGTTGCTCCTTCCAAAGTTAACCTGCAATTAAGACAAAACACTATGCATGCATGCTACTTTTCTACTTGAGGGTTAGAAATTAAGCATAAATTACACAAATCATAGATAACTCATGCACTGGGACGGGAAAAGTATTCTTTTATTATTTTCAAAATGAATCAACTTACAATCAAAGTCGAGACCGGCCACCGCTCCTTGATCCTGATCCTGGGCTCCTCCTCTTCTTTTGTCCTCCAACTACTTTGCGTTAATTCTCCTTAGGCTCGAGGAAAGGCTAAAGGGTTGGGACAAATGAATTTGGCAAATGGGCAGAGTTTCTTCGCTATAATTTTTCCTCCTCCAAATAGTACCCCTACCCCTTCTTTTATAGGCTAGAAGGAGCTAGGGTTTTGGATGAACTCTCGGCCATGCATGGTCGGGAGTTTCAGTTAACTGACCCATATCTTTTTGTCCCGTTGGCAACTTTCCTATTTTTGTGTTTTGTTAGGTAAACGTAGGTTGTAGTAGTCCTGCCAGCGTTCACACGCGTGCAATAGTGGGTTAGGGCACGTGTACCTTTACCCAAGAGGATTTTTAAAGAGGTTGTTCAGCAGATGTTTTGGCAATGAAGGGATATGAGTTGGCCTGATGTCAGGTAAGCATGTGTGGTGCAATTTAGGGTTATAACAGATGCCCCCTAATGTGTGAGGTCAGAAGAGCATCTGATGGACGAAATACATTACCAATCTTTTACCAATCTATACTGATATGTTGAATGAGTGAGCCCAAGAATCAGGAATCAGGAGGTGTCGTCTGCAAAACAACAAATGTCTCACCGAGGCGGGCATACCCATGCTCGGGATAAAATAGAACCATGGCTACCAATCAAATACACTGTATATCCATGTCAAATAACTATGAGGAGTAGCCACGAATAATACACAGCGGAGATACATCTCAAAATCAGAAATATATACATATAAAGTATCCATCTCCCAGAAGCTGATTCGGCCTGATGGCTGTACTTCAGCGCTCGAGCAACAACTTCAAAATATTCTAAACTCGGGTAGGAGTGTAATATGAGTGTACGACTGCACTACCCAGAGATCTTTGACGGCTCGTCGGTTATGGACTTGATAATCTTGATGATCGGACTGAAGGCTTCAGTGATTTCGAACAAAGACATGATTGGACGTTCAGGATGGTCGGGTATGCGGACAAGAGACATATTGCAGAGGGGGCAACTCAATATCAGTGACAAACTTCCCTTGGATAATATCACGACACGTGATAAGACTCAGACAGCATATCTGTTAAGCATAAGTCTACGAAGCAGGAGGCAGTGCAAACTCTCCATATGTCTGGAAGAGTAACCAAACAGTGGAGGACACAACTCTATATAGCGAGGAAAAGCTTCCTAAGGTCATACTACATCCCATAATCTGATGATCAAACGGATAGATGTGCGTCATCCAAGGGCGACTCATTATGCTGCCAATAAAGAAAATACTTTTCCCATCCTCTTTTTGGGGTATATTTGATTTTTTTGTTCTTTTTGATAATTTTTGAAAAAGAATAAAGGAATATTACGTTACAATGGAGGAACGAGTACTGTAAACATACAAGCTCCAGGCACAAGGACAAGACTGATGTTCTAGGGAAATGGTACTCGGGAAAAATCCTCCAGTGGCCAAAGGTGTTAAGACGCAGAAGCAAACTATTACAAGGCTGATGAGTAAGGTATGTAAATGCGGTTGATAGAACACACAATGGTAACATCCTTCGATGTAAGTTTAACGAGCCCAGAGAAGGTAATCTCGGTGGTTTTTCATATTTAGAGAGTTTGAAAAATCATAAAAGGAGACTCCACTGGGGTACCCTTTTTCGAAGATAGTCTAGTCGGTTCGAAAAAGGGATAAACTAGCACCGATTAGACGTCAATTCAGAACCATTTTAACGAGTGTGAAAAGGACAAGATCACTCGGCCATTTTTTCATTTTTAAGGAGTCTGAAAAAAGCTTAACTATGGACTCCGTCAGGAATGTTCTTCTGGACCATTTTAACGAGTGTGAAAGAATAAGGTCACTCGGCGATCTTTTCAATTTTAGGGAGTCTGAAAAGAGCTGAACTATGGACTTCGTGGGGGTTTCTTTTTCGTAAATTTAGTCCCTCAGGCCCGAAAAAGGAATAAAATTATACCTGAAGATACTCTTCTAAAGAATGGGAATTCAATAGAGTATTCCTTTGTTCGTACAGTTGACCATCTGGACCGAAAAAGGGGTAAACTACCACCGGACAGACGTGACTTCAAATTTCAGTTTAACGAGTGTGAAAGGTCACAAGATCGCTCGACAATCTTTTCATTTTTAAAGGGTTTGAAAAGGGCTTAAAAGGAGACCCGTTATGTTTTGGGAGTCCGGAGGGTAAGACAAAGAGTGAAAACGACCCATGTGAATGAGGCTCAAACTCGTATTCAGGAAAGACTATACGGACTCTCGAGCCTACAGTGTTATTAGAAATGGCATGGACACCATAATGCAACCATGACCTACCTAGGGCATCCATGTTTTGGTAAGCTCTACCACCAAGTTGCGACACTTCTATAACAAATATGGCGGTTCCGTGTCACCACCAGATGGGATCGATCCTATAGCATAAAAAAGGCAACAAGATGCAAAAGTTGGGGTAGTATCCTAACCTATATGCTCAAGTTGATTTTTGAAAAAAAAAAATTATGGACCGTCAATATATATTTTATTTTTTATTTTTCGAAACTCAAAAAAAAGTGTCCCAAAACTTGCTCAAATCCCTCCCATATAACTCCTGGATCACTCAAAATGGTTTTTTCTATAAAGAAACTGATAAGGGGGGCCAAAAAAGTGACAAAAAGAGGCCAAAAAGTCTATAAATAGAAGCTGGCAGCTCATTATCACCATTGCTGATTTGGAAATTGACTCTAGAGCCAAAAGACCCCCTTTGTTAAAGATCGTGATTCCGGGAGCTACAATGGACAAAACGGACTTATGCCTGGACCAAGTAAGTACAAACTCCCTTGTCTAGCTATTCAATACTTTCTTTTTAGCATTTAGGTGATTTTTTGGGGTGGGCGTCGACCTCAAAAAGGTCAGCCCTAGGCAAATGCGGGCTATCCAGGGTCAGCCCGCGGGTACCCGCGTGCAGAGAACAACCTGCACGCGGGTACCCGCGACTGTCACCTCTACAGGCCACGGGGACGCCCCCCCGGCATGATGAAAAAGAGAAAAATAACAAGTATTGTCCCTCCTTTTACCTTGTTGTGTTGGCAGGATGTATGTTTAGTGGAGGGAAAGGGAGCACGAGGCCACCAATGAGTTAGTGGTTGCAGATCCGAACGTTGTGGTCGTGCTGACACAGTGTGGGTTGGTAAAATTATTTTTATGTCCATTTATGCACGCGCAACCAAGGCTACTGAATGCCTTGGTGGATTACTAGCACCCCGATGCAGAGGCATTCATGCTAGAGGGGCAATCCTTGGTGCCCACCACCGAGGATATTTACTTTTTGAATGGCCTCTCAAGGAGAGGGGAACCAGTCAACCTTCAGAATTTTCCTGCGGGGCCGAGCAAGGTCTCAGAGCTGATAGATGAGTAATGTGAGGCTGGGACCGATCATAGAGGCTCCTCGATACTCGTTAGTAGGATTACCAACCTCTCCCTACAGACTATTTTATTGCTCATTGGGCGGATTACCGGCTCAGCAGTCGTGCATCAGGCTTCGCGCGCATAGATGAACTGTGTGATCCAATGCATGAATGCACAAATTTTTGATTGGAGTACCACACTGTTGGAGTGCATGAAGATTCAGTTGACAGCTTGCCAACAACGGACACACAGGAACTTTGGGTTTGGGACCATCCTGTGTTCATTCTTTTTCGAGAGAGTTTCATGCTTCAGTCCTCGGCTGACAGTACGAGGACATCTAGCCACTTTCCTTGCAGTATGCAGATGGGCAGTGTTACTATCGTGACAGGGTGGTGGAAGGACCATGGAGGCCTTCAACGATGACTTTTTTTCTTGGTTGTCATGACAGATCCCGGCTATTGAGGACTACCCATATGCGGGGATCGACTTCTCCAGAGATCCAGAGATACCAGTGCCTCCTGGTGAGGAGCGAGGGGAGATGGGTAAGTCTCCACCTATACAGTTATTTTTTTTTTGTTTGCATATGTAATTTTTATGTCTTTTTGATATATATCATGTTTTTGTATACCAGATTTTTTGATGGGTGAACGTTTATTGCATGCAGATGTGGGACCCGTGCGACCTGCCGACTATGCACGGAACAAGCGTCGCCCATGGCCAGAAGCCGTAGCTGCCACCGGTGGAGGAGCAACAGTAGCAGGGAACCTCCCAGCAGGAGAGGCCGAGAGGGTCCTGAGGCGATTTGAGTGGAACTTCACTATGCTCACTCGCACAGTCCTGATGGCAGAGATAGAGGACCTGCCGCCCTCCATGCAGACTCATGTCGTGGGGGAACCTCGAACATGGGTCCGATTGTTTAGGCATTTATCCCAAGCTGTACATGATTATAACAGGGCCCATAGGCCCTAAGCATACATTAGAATTTTATGTGCCACGAGCACTGATATGTATATATTTTTTGAGGGAATAATCCCAGTGACTCGTTACTGTTCCCACTTGTGAGGCGCTTGCACCCATCTATGTACTCTGAGGATTTTATGATGTTTATATATGGTTTTTATCTCTTTTTTGTGTCTTATGGATTATGTGTACAAAAATGTATTTACATGTTTATGTTCATGGTCTTTTTATATGTGAGCAAGATGCCAATCTAAAATGTGATTAGCTAGAGTATCTGTGATTTGATTTAAACTCCTAGGAACATGAAAATATGTGATATAATCAAAGTTGTGTTCCAAGAGACGTACCCTAAGGAATCATCAATGTAAAGTTGGGTCATGAACCCGGTATATTCTGTTTAGCTGCGACACAACCAGTTGAGCATCTAGACAGACCCGGAGACGAGAGATACCCAATGACAAAGCGTCACGAAGAAACTCAATAACTGCACTATACTCAGCAACATTATTCGTGGTGTCACCTAAGCATATACCTCCGGAAGATAATTACTGACCCTGTGGTGTAAAGATTACCCAAGCTACGGAGGCAAGCCTCCGCATGTGTTGACTAGCACCGTCCGCATACCCAACGAACACCTCGGACTCACTTGACATCTGCCATATTGACGAAAGATAACATCAATGACACGTCCATAACAGTTTTTAAAAGAAATGTAAAAAAGTAATAGTACAAATACTATACATATGTTACAAAAAGTTACCCACAGTGACCTTTCTATGAGTAATACTTCTTGAGGTAGAGCCCATTTCTAAGCTCCGCCAAAGCATTCCCTTCAAAATCGACCAAACGATAAGCACCCTTTTTTAAAACCTCCTTAATAATGAAGGGTCTAAACCACATGGGTTTAAACTTTTCTGCCCCCAGGGGGTTCTTATCTTGGTCATAGACTAGGACAAGGTCGCCCTCAGAAAAAACCCGAGGACAAACGGACCTATCATATTGACACTTTACCTTATGTTTATGAGCCTCGTTGGCCAGGGCCGCATCACGACGTTGTTCATCAAGATGCTCAAGGTGTATTAACCGTTCTTCAAGCAGAGAAGTGTCTAGCAATAACTGTACTGCCAATTTCAGAGATGGGATTTGACATTCGATGGGAAAGACTGCCTCCAGCCCGTAAACGAGTTGGAAAGGTGAGAAATTGGTTGTAGTCTTAACTGACATTCGGTAAGCCCATAATGTCGAGTATAACATCAAATGCCAGTTTGACTTGGCTGAGTTGATAGTTCGTTGTAGAATCATCTTAAGCGTTTTGTTGACAGCTTCCACCTGCCCATTGGCTTGGGGGTAGTAAGGTGATGAGTGTTCCTGCCGTAACCCAAGATTTGACTTTAACTCGGTCATCATTTGATTCTGAAAGTGACTGCCATGGTCAGTGACAATCTCTCTCGAGACGCCGAACCTTGCTATAATTTGGTTGAATAAAAAGAGAGTTGCAGTCTCTCCATCATCTTTGAACGTCGGCATAGCTTCGACCCACTTAGTGAAGTAGTCGACAGCTACGAGCCCCCTTGCTGATGTGGGATTGGATGTAGTGTAATCAATCCCCCATTTAGTGAAGGGACCAACTATGATGACAGGAAACATGGGAGCTGGATGTGCCCTCATCTTCCAAGAGAAGATTTGGCACAGATGGCACTTCTTGATCGACTCGATACAATCTTTCATAAGTGTGGGCCAGAAGTAACCTGCTCGTAAAACTTTTTGGGTTGTTGCCAACCCAGATAAGTGACCGCCACATGCTCCTGTATGACAATCGTTGAGCACTATGACAGCCTCCTCATGAGTGAGACATCAACGCAAAACACAATCTACACCTCTCTGATACAACGTATCATCGAGTATGAGATAATTCTTAGCCTGATGGCATATCCGTCGATGCTCGTCATGAGAAGCAGAGGTGGTGAACTTCAAAGTCTGGAGATAGATCAGTATATCTCCGTACCAGGGGTCTGAATATTCAATCAAAAACATATCCCCCCGGATAGGCGATTCCTCAAGCACAACGTCACCTGACTCAACTAGAAGTTCTGAAATAAGTTCTGCGAAGACCAATGACTTCTTGGACTTTGCTGAAACGAAGTCTAAGTCAAATTCTTGGAGGATGACCATCCATCTACTGATTTTCCCGCCGATAACTCGTCATGTCAACATGTACTGGAATGGATTCACGACATCAACGACGATGGTCTTGAGAAATAGAACATAGTGACGGAACCGTTGCATAGCATGAACTGCTACCAACGCAAGTTTTTCGAGATGAGAATAATTAAGTTCCGGTCCTATGAGGCCTCGGCTCAGGTAATAGATCACGTATTCTGGAAATGAATCATCTTCCTGAACTAAAACCATGCCTATGGTTGATTCTGCGGCAACCAGATATAATAGGAAATCTTTGTTATAATTAGGTGGTCGTAGCAGAGGTGCAGTTGTGAGAGCGTGTTTTAATGCATCGAAAGAGAGTTGAGAGGCTTCGTCCCAGAAAAGGGAACATCTTTCTTGATTAAACGCATAAATTCCTTGGTGATTTTGGCATAGTTGGCGATGAAGCATTGTAAGAAGTTCGCCTTGCCTTGAAGACTTTGAAGTTGTAATATTGTGCATGGGGGGGGAAACTGGATTATTGCCTCCACCTTAAGAGGATCCACCATGATCCCTGTTGTTGATACGATGAAACCTAACAAATGTCCTGATGTGACGCAAAAGCTACACTTGTTGGGATTCAAGCGAATCCTGAAGTAGCGACAGCGTTCGAAGATTAGTCTGAGGTGCATAGGGTGATCCTTTCGCTTGCGAGAGCGTGATGCTAAATCATCTAGATAGGCCTCGACTATATGTTTGAGGTCGTGAAACGCAAAAGACATGGCCCGTTGGAAAGTGGCTCCAGCATTCTTGAGGCCAAAAGGCATCTTACAATAGGAAAATGTATCCCACGGACAAATGAATGTCGTTTTGTGTTGGTCCTCAAGTTTGATTTGAATTTGATTATAGCCCGAAAAACCATCCATGAACGAAAAGGCTTCACAACTGGCACATTCATCAATGATCTGGTCAATGAATGGGGTTGGATAATTATCTTTTGGACATGCCTTGTTCAAATCACGGAAATCGGTACATACACGAATCATGCCTTGTTTTTTATCGATCGGCACGAGGTTTGACACCCATTGAGTCAAATGAATAGGGTAAATGAACCCTGCCTTGAGAAATTTCTCAACCTCAGTCTTAATGGTTGCTGCTTTCTTAGGATTAAATGGACGAAGTTTTTGTCGAATAGGCTTGGCATCAGGATACGTTGTGATTTCATGTTCAACTATTTTTGGATCGATACCTGGAATTTCCTCATAAGACCAGACAAAAACGTCGCGGAACTCTTTGAAAAGATATTTGTAAATCTGAATCTCTTCGGGGGAGCAATCCGCCCCAACGAAGAAATTATGCATGACGCCAGGGTTGCAGAAGATGTTGATAGGTATGGTTTCAACGATAGTCGCCATATTTCCCTCAGCATAAATTTCCTATGTAGCTAAGAGGTGAATAGGACACTGTTGATCTCCCGTAATGGTGATAGTGAATTCTCCTACCTCGATTCGGTGTAACTCTGGGAGGAAATATGATCTGTGATGAAGATCGTCCCAAGGTTTGTCCGGACTATTCATTGCTTTGATTACTGCTTCGTCGGAAGGAAAGACTAAGTCTAACGAATCGGTGGTAGAAAGAGAATCCTGAGCCCAAATAGGCTCTAGAAGTGGATCCAACTCTTGTGCGGGAGTCAGATCAGGGTTAGCTGAATCTTGCTAGACTAAAGAGTATGCTACTTCAGTAGCCGACAAGGGCATGCACATGCCGAAGTGCCCTGTCTCATCCATCGTGGCTGATGGGGAAGGAAGAATCCACGGATCCTCAAAGTAAGTCGTGTGGAACGACGAAACATGAAAAATCTCAGCCTTGTGGTGACTTGATATGAACTTGACATCGTTATGAGGAGGTGGGTAATCGAAGGTACCCATCAAGGATGGGCACAAACCAACTCCCACATTAACGACTCCGGGTTGAGGATTATCTATCATGGGAACCATGGATGCCCCCAAAGTTGGGTCAGGTCTGGAGAAGGACAATTGATCGATGGTCACTATCTGACCCTCGTGTGGAAACAACAAGACTCAGAAAATTGTAGAAACCACAGCTTGCATAGCATAAGTCCAACTCTGACCTAACAAGAGGTTATATTCGAGGGGGGCATCGACTACCTCTACTTCGACACACATGGTCTTCCCTCCTAACTGCACAGGGAAAGAAGGAACGATGCCATGTGGTCGGAAAGAACGACCATCGAATGCAATGAGGAGAGTAGGTGATGGAGACAAAGAGGGTTGACCTATGGCCGTCCAACATGCTAACGACATAACGCAAGTCGAAGCGCCCTCGTCGACCACCGTGCGGAAGATATTCTGTGTAAAAGTTTTCGTGGGATGAGCCACTACTATCTGAAACGCGACGTGGTAAGATAGACGAGGTTTTAATTCGGTCGTATCTAACATGATGGTACCTGGGTTACAAGTCTCAGTAGAGCCTAAAGAAGTCAACAAGGATTTCCTCTGAGTAGGCCAGCTTTGGAGGACCTCCAAAGCGGACATCGCACAAGGGGTTTGTGATAAATCTTCCACCACAGAGTAATTCTGGGTGGCCCTTGCGTTTGGGTTGTGAGAAGCTTTCTTAAATGCACCCTTTGGGATGTGTGTCATTGTTTCACCCAATGACTTCTCGATCTGTAGAGGAAGAGATGGGATCTCAGCTTCTTTACCCTTCTCAGAGGCGCTTGGTTTACTATAGTCGTGCGCTCTAGTCATTATTAAAGCATCACCCCTAACCATATATACGTTCGCGGATGAGGAATTGTTTGGGGGAGGACAGGTTTCTTGGCTCCCCCCCTCGGCACTTGTAGAGGCTTGAGTTAAATTTTGCCCATGTTGAAAGGGATTAGTCAACATGGCTTGTTGTTGCTGTGTGACAAACTTCTAGGCCTCTGCAAGTCGAGGACATAGATGGTTCGGGTGGTATTCCGCACACAAGTTACACGGATACCTCGCCTTTCATTTTTTCGTGGTGCCCTCGCCAGCATTATCAGTGGGTTTTTTCTCCCCCTTACCCTTCTTGCATTGTTTTTTCTTCCCTTCAGGCTGCTGGGTGGCCTTTGGGTTAGTCATCTACATAGAGTGTACTTCCGACGTTTGGGTAGGAGGAGCAGCCAAAGCAGTAGTCTGGCTGGCCGTTGAGTGTTGTATAGATAATTGTTGCAATTGCTTTGACAATTGCTCAACGGGCTTGGTTTGTGCTGACCCAACAATACCATCGGCATGTGGTCCAGCTCTCTGTCTAGTTTTATCCAATATCAATCGTGGTGCATCCGGCAAGATGTTGTACAATAAACCAGACTGAGAATAGATAAGCTCAAACTATTGAGCCCTCATCATGGCATCTTCTTCGGAGAAAACTCCTGAAGTCGCGACGTCTTTGGATAATTGTGGGACTAAAGACTTAAGGAACCACTCAAGCAGGAATGCTGGTGGGACTGGTACTTTTATTAGACTCTTTCGGCATCTTCGTTCTTGGATATGATCAGAGATATGGTCCGTTGTCGTCTGTTCGAAATTGGCAAGCAGCTCTGTGCCAGCGTCGTATCTCACAGGTAACTGGAAATGGTTAAGGAAGGCCATCGCCAATTCGCCAAAAGAAGAGTATCTTGAGCGATCAAGCTCGATGTACCATTTCGCGGCACTCTCGATAAGATTGCATTGAAACAATCGCAAATGGACGAAGTCATCTTTCAATGAGTTAGATGAACACCAAAGATGGAAAGTAGTCACGTGATCCCCTGGATCTTCGTTAGGTTTGGCCTCGAACTTTGGAATGTCCGAAGGAAACTTTGTTGGCATAGGAGGCCAACGTGGATCGTGACAAATTGGATCATTTAACAACCTTGTTAAATTTGGCAAGTGTAACGTCGCCGGGAATGGTAGTTTGGGTTGTTGCTGATAGCCTGGAAAAAAGGGTCCTGGAGTTTGACTGGCACCAGGTTGCCAGGAAAAGTTTGGCTGCTGGCCCAGATTTTGGTAGAAACCATGGCCCTGACCAACGTAAGGATTTTGCATCTGAGGAGACATCATTGGCTGATTCCCCATAAAGGACATAGGATGTTGGGCATTCATCGTGTTTGACAGACTTTGGGAAGGATTACCCCATGTCGGTCCTGATGGGAGAGGCTTAGTAGTCTGTCCGGGGTTCCATTGACTATGGAAAGAATTACCCCAGAACGACATTTCGGAGGAGGGAACAGATCCTTGTCCTGAGTTCCAAGGTCCTGTGATATGTGCCCCTGGCGCAGTAATAGTACCCTGCGCCAGAGTAGACTGTCCAAAAATGGGAGTGCCCCCGGATGGGAAAGCGGTGGATGCAAAAGTGTTGTTACCAAACGTCCCATTCCAAACAAACGGTGATGAACCTACCGGCATAGTTTGCACAGGTGTGCCTTGACTCACGGCTCCAAATGAACTAGTGTGTGCAAGCTGCCCGGTGGACTGCTGATGCAGACCACCAAGCGAAGGGGACGAAGGAGAGATATGACCTCCAGCGTAAGGAAAAGCGTTAAAAGGGACAGGAATGCCCCCAAGTTGACCTTGCAGAGGAGCGTTAGAGCTCCCTGCCCCTAGACCCAAAGTATGTAAAGTGGAGTAAGTGAGTGCAGGACTGGTACCCGAACTAGGCATACCATATGAAAACGGAGGGCCTGTCGCACTAGGTGTGAAGGGAGTTGTGGTCGTCGCGATAGATGGGATCGGTCCACTGTGTGACGTAGTTTTGGTCGAGACCATAGTGACTCGGACCGATGATGGAAATTTAGGAGATGCTTCTCCTATGGTAGCAACGGTGGTGGGAATGGAAGAATTCATAGAGGAAGTAACAGCGTTTGGTTCCATAACTGTGTGAGGCACTGACAGGCGTTCATAAAATTGGATTGGTACAATGACCGATGGCCAAGTATCAGTGGTTGGGGTTTCAACCGAGCCAATATTGGCGATGGATTCCTCCGGGAATTGTTCGGGCACAATGGTTTGTAACCCAGTTGCTTTGAAAGACCCTTGTTGGTCTAGCTTCTGCCTCAATGGTGGCGGGGGTGGCTCCAGTATAACCGGTGGCAGGCCCAGGAGCCTTCGTGACCGATGGAGCTCGGGATCCTCCACTGTGTGAGAAGATCCAAGACACGCTAAGGTATTCTACACGATCAAACAGTAACACACACTAAAAAAGAAGCCTCTAAGAGATAAGACAAACAATCACTAACTATTTTGAAGAACAGTTACAACAACCAACACTAGAGCAACTTACCGGTGCAAGTGCAACTCGAAAATGGAAGCACCCTCTGGGTATACTCTGCAAATCATGGCCTGATGTTTTTCCTAGGTACCGTGGTATACCCCCGCAATCACCTGTGTATGTCCCTAAAAAGATTGGCAACTAGTTTTCCAGCACGCGAACAGTCACCAGGCGGGTACAGTCGATAGTCAGGTAGACCACAATGAGCAGGGTATCAAGCCCGAAACCTGTCAAGGGTATCGAGAGAAAATGGTCCAGAAGCCAACTGAGGACCTCGAACGGATTCGAGACCCACAAAGCCCCGTGGAAAATGCAAACGACGGAATCCCAAAACAAATCCTCGATATGTGTTCTCCACTACGCTTGGTCCAGCTTTGGAGGGGTTATCATTGCTACCTTTCCTTAAGCGACCTCATGTTTATCCCCTGTGTTAGAGGGGGGTCCCAGATAACTTCCATGAAAATGGACTTCTACACTCCCTATCACAGACTCCAATGTTTGGTTTTGAGTGGCCTTGGAGAGTTTCCTCTCCAACCTAATCCAAGGCCCTAGTCCTAAACTAGTTTGTGAACCCTAGAAACAAAAAAGTCTAATAGATTTTAAATTAGCGTTGCTTTATGGGATTTTTTATGTCACGGGATATGAAGGTGAAACTGATGATGTGTAAAGACTCAAAGCAAAAATGAATGAAAAATGTTGGAAACAAAAAACTTTTACTGAATGCAAAAATCACCAACTTTTCACAAAGAAAGACTTATTTTTCTTTTCAATTTTGCTAAGATTTCATGCAGCAAACATAAAGGAATTTTTGCTCAACTATGAGCTACTTATGCTCTAAATGAACTGCAAAAACTTATGAACAAAAAGACTTCTCCCTAGTTATTGATGCAGCAACGCAATCTTCAAACAAAGAAGAAAATGAAAAAGATATATATATATATATATATATATATATATATATTTAAGTGCTAAATGAAGCAACAAAGGGAAAATGCCGACAAGCACAAAACCAAGAAAACAAAACAAAATTCTGGCTTAAAGCACAGATCGCAAAGAATCAAAGCAAAGACACACAATGGCAATCAAAAAGCACAAATTCTTCCGCTTGTCTAAAAACCATAAAACAAAATCTTTCTTTTTAATCTTTTCTATAAAATATCAACTAAGAAAAAACAGGCTAAGGATAAGAGGCCCCAACCTACTGACCGTGTGACCCTAGACTCAAACACCTGAGACGAACACTTCTCACCACAGGAGGGGATGACTGCCCCACCCTGATTGAAAAGCAGCCTGTCAAGCACGCTACTGTTACTGAAACAGCATGCGTGAAAACACGTGCTGAGCTACAATAGAGCGCGTGTACCCGCGGGCTGCACTTGCACAGGCCGCGTGTATGTATAAACTCTAAGACAAAACTAACACAGGCAGCCCAGACCAGGAAGAGGCCTCTAGTATTGATAACCAGAGTCTCTTAAAGGCTTGGATGCTTCTTCTTAACAGAAAATAAAAATAATTGCAAGGAATAATAGAATGTGATAAAGCAAACTGAGACAAGACTATGAACCAGCAAGACTCAGACAGGATCCAGAAAGCCCCCTGAGAATGTATAATTCTGACAGGGAAGAGGAGGACCGCCTCTCAAGCTCTCCTAACTCCTACATGCTACTGAAACCTCTACAGTAGGCGTTCAAACGCAGGCTATAGAAGGTTAGGGCGCGAGCACACGCGTGCAAGCCTTCTGCAGGCCGCATGTACCTCTGTGTGTCCCAAAAATTGTCGTCAAGCAACAGTCAGGGAAAACTGGTATAGAGAACCAGGATCCCTACTAGCTCAAGCCTTACTGAAAAAGACAAGCAAATAAATAGAAAATCTAATCTCTTAAACTACCCAAAAACGCAACTAAATCCAGAAACCCTAAAGAGTATCTTCCCCAGTACAGTCGCCAATTTTGTTGTTGGGAAAAATACCCTACGGACTAGCAAACTAGGGTCAGATTTGCATGCAGATTTTGACCGTAAAGAAATTACTTTTTAACCTACCACCCAAAACTTAAACCCCTCTTTCACGATACATGCATGGAAAGGAACTACTAACCTTTTTACTGATGTTTGGTGTATATCCTCCGTTGCGCTTTTCCCTCTTACTTGCGCTGCTCCTTCCAAAGTTAACCTGCAATTAAGACAAAACACTATGCATGCATGCTACTTTTCTACTTGAGGGTTAGAAATTAAGCATAAATTACACAAATCATAGATAACTCATGCATTGGGATGGGAAAAGTATTCTTTTATTATTTTCGAAATGAATCAACTTACAATCAAAGTCGAGACCGGCCACCGCTCCTTGATCTTGATCCTGGGCTCCTCCTCTTCTTTTGTCCTCCAACTACTTTGCGTTAATTCTCCTTAGGCTCGAGGAAAGGCTAAAGGGTTGGGACAAATGGATTTGGCAAATGGGCAGAGTTTCTTCGCTACAATTTTTCCTCCTCCAAATAGTACCCCTACCCCTTCTTTTATAGGCTAGAAGGAGCTAGGGTTTTGGACGAACTCTCGGCCATGCATGGCCGGGAGTTTCAGTTAACTGACCCATAGCTTTTTGTCTCATCGGCAACTTTCCTATTTTTGTGTTTTGTTAGGTAAACACGGGCTGTAGTAGTCCTACTAGCGTTCACACGCGTGCAGTAGTGGGTTAGGGCACGTGTACCTTTACCCAAGAGTATTTTTAAAGAGGTTGTTCAACAGATGTTTTGGAAATGAAGGGATATGAGTTGGCCTGATGCCAGGTAAGCATGTGTGGTGCAATTTAGGGTTATAACACCAGGGGCCTGAATGTTTTACAGACTATCGTGCACTATATGTGCAGACTGTGCTTCTTTCAATATTGATCATGCAAGTAAACAATCATTGCAATAAAATAAAGAAAAAAAAACTAGGTTACTGGTGTTGAAACATAAATAAATGTAGCATTCAAATAAAGCAGGAAGACTGTAAATGAAGAAGAACACACAGATCTAACATATTCCACACAAAACCACAACAAAACTATATCATAGGCTGACAACACCTGACCAAAAGAGCGGGCCCAACTCCCCGATCAGGGCCGCGGTGAACTAACTGCCACGAAAACTCAGAAACTCAAAAGAAACTTGATTTTAATTAAATAAAATGGGATTACATAGGTTGCAGTATTGATATAGGACAACTCTTAGCTAACTGACTGACTGGCTAATCCTTCTTTATCTCTGTTTAGCCTTTTGTACAATTCGTGGAGCACAGAGCGTCCCAAGATTAGGGTAACAACTCTTCCTAAAAATACATAAAGTTTGAACCCATTAACATAACCTAATGTTGGACCATGGAACAAGTCCTCTTTTGCACCTTCAACCTGCGGACTGCGCTACATCCTTGACCGCATCATCTTGCCAGACTGCGTTTGCTCTGTTCCTGCGAGATTTCAGAGATTAGTGATTCGCTTTGGTAAACCCCCAACCAATCTCTAACGTTTTGAACTAATACACACAATGACATAGTAGAGGTGCATTCTTACCCTTGTGGTTACACACGATAGCTCAAGGAATATAGAAATTGAGGTAAATAAGGATAGAAAAAGGTGGTAGAAAACAAGCAATTTCATGGGGCAACACTTACCACATATCACCGGAAATAGCATGATGCATACTATTCATCTATGATAGTCTTACCTGCAATTACACTGACCTTCATGTATTTATTCCTCGATCAACTGTGGGTTCCATGACCATACCTTCGTGGCTACCAAAAATTGCTACCATACTTGCTTCAAGGGTTGACATCAATGACAACCAACCCAATCTTTCAACATATATCCCATTTATTTTTCATGGATGATATTCTCTTGTTATGTGATGGCTCAAGGGGTGATGCATTGAAACTTAAATAAATTCTAGAATTGTATTGTATTGTGATAGGGATGTTGTTAAACATAAGGAAATCAACTACTTCCTTTTTAAGGGTCAACGAAGAGGATGTTAGATACTATACAAAGTTATTTCCCTTTCAAAAAATCGATATGCAAGAAAGATTAAAATACCTTGGGTTTTATATCAAACCAAATGATTATGGTAAACAAGATTGGGAGTGGCTAGTAGTAAAGGTTGAGAAGAGGCTTTATGTCTAGTGCTATAGGTGGTTGATAAGAGGATGAAGACTTATATTAGTGAAATAATAGTATAAGTTATTCCAATATATTGTATGTCGATGAACATTACACCTAAGGGATTGCTAGATAAATTAAGAAGGTTAAGCTATAGATTCATATGGTTTGGGAGTAAGGATAAAAGAGGCATTACATTGGTGAAATGGAAAATACTTGCAATTCCAAAAGATATGGGGGTTGGGGCCTCAAAAATATATTTAACTTTTCTTTAACTCTTTCTACAAAAAATGTGTCGAGATTGATTTATAATGAAGGATATGGTGTCAAGTTGTGTTGGCCCTTGACCAAGTTTTGAGGAAACCTTGGTCAAATTTGGACGACCTTTTGGACTTCGACACTTTGGTAGAAGAAGGAGCGACCGGGCTATGTGGACCCAACAAGGGGTCCTTTAGGGTTTTTGTAATGGGTTATGGGATGTCGGCCCATGGGGTTTACCCATGATTAGGCATTTTTGTAATGAATTGTAAAAGTATAAATAAGTAAGAATGTATGGTAGAAGTAGAAAGTGAAGAAGTAAAGTGTTAATAGCTAAGTGCAAGTAGTTTTGGGTTGCTTTGTGCAATAGAATGTGTATGTACTAAGACTCTGTGCTCGGTAGAGATTTGGTTGTGTGCCTTGACCTAGTTTTGGAAGGAGGATCTGATGCTCAGTGCGCAGATCTCATGTCTGATGTGAAGCTCGACTCTGTGGATTAGTGCACATGAATGAATGAATGCAAGATATTGATGAATAATAAAGAAGGCAAAGCAGTTGGTGGAAGTAGCCCAACACTTGGGTGAACCACGTATATCTTGTGTCTTTGGTGTGCTTTGTGTTGTGTTATTTATGTCATTTAGTTTCTTAGTGCCTTGATTATTATGTATGATAGATAGATCTGTTGTTGCTTAGTGATTTACTTATGTTAAGGATGAATGAATTCTAGATCTGATTTATAATACTAAGTGCTTAGGGTATGTAATCATTTATTGTTACTGCGTTGATCCATATTTGGGTATGTTCTGCGATGTTAATAAGACTAATGAACTAATGCATATCTTCTTTTAAGTATTACTAGAATACTCTATGAAGTGTTGTTATCACAGATCTGTGTCCCAACTTGGTTACAGACCCCTTCATCCTGTAACCCCCCTTGCTTCTACCTCGGGTGAGACTTTGCTTGCTTCGTAGGTGTTGCCGAAAGGGCTGGTAGTTAGGATTTTTTTGGTGCATTGTTAAGCATTCAACCCTGGGTATGCCCCTGTGCCAACAAGTTGTCAAGTAGAAATACATAGTTCCTACATATATAGTGGAATGGATAAGATCTCCTGCAAAATCTCTTAACAATGTCTCAATTCTCTAGAAGGAAACCATTAAGGCATTTTCTCTTATTGGAAGTTGGCATGTTTGGAAGGTAGATGATGGGAGAAGGATCAGGTTGAGTGAGGTTCCTTGGGTTGGTTTTTTGGGGGAAATTTAAAGCTCCATGTCATATCATAAATACACTCAAAGAAAAGACACTCTATGCATTAAATCAAATAGTTGATCCTAAATTGACGTCCATATGGAGTGAGGAATTGAAGACAACAATATAGTTAGAACTTAACGGTGAAGATTATGTTCTTTAGGAGAGATATACTATAAAGATCAGAAGCAATCATGATAGGATAAAGGAGGAGGAGGATGAATTAATTTGGTATAAAAATCCTCTAGGAGGGTTTTATACAACAAAGCTAGGTTATAATTCCTTGAGTTAAAGAGCCAATATGGTGGTGGAAATTTCCACTAAAAAGTTGTATATTCATGTGGTTGGACTTAAACAATAAAGTGCTTACTTGGGAAAATATAACATGGTAGGTGTCTAATGTGCAAGGCAAGTGATCAAACAATATCCCATATGCTTACTTTTTTTTCTTATACCTCCCAAGTTTGGAAAGAGTTGGACATTAGAGTGGGTTTCAATGATGGTTAGAGGGGAAATTATGTAGAAGAAAGTCTTAAAAGTGGTGTAGAATTCCTTCATTAAAAAATTATAAGGCCCTTCCTATTATTGTTGCTTGGAAAATATGTCTCTCTAGAGATGCTAGCCTATGTGAGGACATATATATTCTTCCCCTTCAATGTGCTTTACAGAGCTAGAATATTCTCAATAGCTTCCCTCAACTCAAAGAAATAAAACCTCCAAGGGTTATTGAAGAAGAAGTCATTGATAAGTTTGGTTCTCACATTATTTCAACGGAGCTACTTAAGGTGAGCCTCTCATTTGTGGAGCAATAGGTTATTTTACTTATTATATACTCATTCTTTAAAATTCAAAGCAAGCTTAGGAAGGGGATCCAATAATTTTGCAAAACTAATGGCACTAAAACTCTCACTCATGTTGGTTGTTGAAAAGGGTGTTCAAGAATTTCAAGTGTTAAGAGACTCTCTTGTAGTTATCAAATGGATGGAGGAGTCTTTGCTTGTGAAAACATAGTTTTTCACCCCATTTATGAGGAGGTAAGTGCTTATAGAATGTAGTTCTTAAATGTTTCCTTCCATCACATATTTAGATAAAGAAATGTCCAGGTTGATTGCTTATCTCTAAAGAAGCACTCTCATTGGATCTTGGATGTTGGCAAATATGGGAAGAATAGGCTAGGTAGTGTTCCCACTATTTTCCCTCCCCTTTCCTCTAGGTCTTTTATGTAGATGTCACTTTAGATTGTGATCTAACTATTCTGTGCAAGGAGTTGACTAATGTGTACTTCTTTCAACATTGTGTAAATGAATTGTGGTGGACTTTGATAGTTTTTTTATAATTAAGATTTGTATTAGATAAAAGGGAGAAAGGTTTAGGGAAAAGTTTTGAAGCTTTTTGGTGAATTTTCTTATCAATATGAACTTATCTATTATAATTTGAAAGATATTTTCCATCTCTTTATATATTCAGAAGTCTAATAATGCTAACGAACATCTACCAAATGTATTTTCTTATATATTAATTGTTGGGATCATCCCTAGGGGTGTAATGTTGGGCAGAAGGGCTCGTACTAGAGTAATAATAGTGAAGGCCATTTTATGTAAGGCGGACTAATTCTACTATGCTTGTTATTATTAAATAAGGCTCACTATGCTAGTTAGTATTAAATAAATATAATGGGGCCTCAGTAAATAAGGTCCATTAGGTAGTTAGGAGGTTGTTATGATTAGGGTTGTATTGTTAGTTATAAATAAGGATGGAGTCCTCTTTATGAATTATGTGTGGAAAAGTAATGTATTTGGAGCTTAACTCATTAGGAGATCACCCCTTTGAATACACAAGTAAACAAGAGTGGATTCCTTTCATAAAATAATCAATTATAATGTATTGTTCTATCTTAAGGATTTTTTACTATTAATAAAATGAGAAGAATTTCTTATATTATTTTTGTGATTATATTTTCAAATTTAAAATACATAACATTAATAAAAATATTAAAAAAAAGAAGAAGATAATAGTCATTTATCTTAGGATCAAAGTCGACACCTTCTTCATCTGAATTATAGAAATTTAAGGTAGAGTAATGTTGCTTGTATTATCTGTTTTCTATATTAAAACACATAGACTATGGATAGGTTGTTGCTAATTGTTTTAAGTTTGAGTATTATTAATGCAACTATTTAAATGAATGTATTGTAGATTTGGATCGAGATCGTGTTAAAGAGAGATTATTTTGGATATTCAAATGTTTTATCTTTTTATTGTGAATAATTGTTTTATTATTTTGTTAACAAGTGTTGCATGGCAGCGTAGTCCCTGTCGAGTTGAATTGGGAATAAATGCACAGGGATGGGGGAAAAGTAGTGGAGGTAGATGGAAACTGCAGTGGAGATGTGGCAAGTAGCATGAAGCACAGGTGGTATCCATGCAGTAAATGACATGTGGCCTCTAGAATCCCATTTATTTTTTGAAACTATATATTCCATCTTGCTATGTTCAAAATTTTCGTTCTTTCCAGTAGTGTGACTTGTTATGTTCAAAATTGTTGTTCCTACCTTGCACATTTTATCTCTTCAATGTTTTATCTCTTCAATGTATACTTTCAACTAGTTAGAGTTAAGTACAATTTCCATAGACCATCTGGCTTGTATGTCTCTATATGTGCCAGAACAAAAAAAGTTATATGCATAGCAGGAGAAAAAGATAATTCAATTGAATAAACACAATTTCTTGGCATTCAACATAGTTGAAGATAAAAATTTGTGAGCATATAAATATAAAAGGAGATAAAAAATAGTTTTATTTGAAATATATCAAAAAATAATATTATCTGTTACATATTCCTGGAAATTTAAATGTGTTTGTCATGTAGATTGGGATTTGGGCACCCGCGGACCATAAGAGAAATATGTACAAGAAATAGGACTATGGAAAGAAGAAGTGGGGGATGGTAGAGTGTAATACCTGAAAATAAGAAATTGGAAGGTATCAGTCTTTGGCTAGACATTTCTATTTAAAAAGGTGGAATAACTGGATTGATAAACAAAACAGGATGTGATCAGTATAGACTTACAATGATGGTACATATCAACCCTTTTTCTATTTGCTTACTGATGCCTTTTTATTGTTGTTGTTGACGACTAATAGAATCATGCCAATTGTTTGTTGCCTTTCGTCGGCGACCTACTTCAATTCCCTTTCAACCCATTCTTCAATGTAGCTTCTCAAGGGGGCGACATTGATCTCATTCTGGATTTTTATGTTGAAATTTTCCTTTTCTAATTCCCTTAGATCAATATAAAGATTACATAGAGCCTGATCAATGTCTTCATTCTGTACCGAATAGTCGACTATCCAGTTGTCCACGTCATCTTCACCATATTCAAGGATGTTGTAAAAATTTTCTAAAGACAACGCCTTAAAAATATCAACTTGTTTATCAAAGGCTTTCTTATTTAAGAGCAAGGAGTTGACGATTAACTTGGGGTCTTGGACCTTGTTGGTACTTCCGGCTAAGTCTATTTCGGTAAGCTTTATGAATAATTTTTCTTTCTTTGATATGGCTTGCTCACATGATTGGACAATGAGATGCAGGTTCTTCACTTTCTCTTTCTAGCATGCATTTACTTGAGTGATTTGGTTTTTGGAGGGGATATATTGTTGTCTTCTTCTCGTTTATGTCATGTTGTTGACATGGGTTCCAAAAGGGATGACCGTGTCTAAATAGTGATCCGAAATCGGATTTAGAAGCCTGTCAGGGCATGAAAAATGCTCAAAAATGAAAGTGCTCGGAATCTGACGAAACCAACACCATTGCGTCCGAATCATCTTCCCGATTCTGGCGGTATATTTACTTTGTCAAACGGACTCCGTATGCGAAAGTTATCACGTTCTGATCGGAAGCCCAAACAGGTAAAAAGTCAAAGGTCAACTGGTCAAAAAGTCAATGCTGACATCAGCATGCTGACTGTGCAGTAGATGAAGTGGCACTCTCTGACTGATGGTGATTGGGCAAGTTTGCTGACAGGGCAGACATGTGGCAGGCAACTGGACCAGTCAATGGTTGACAAGTGGCATTTGTCCATCAAATGGGAAAGTGCCACGTGGCACCCAGTCATCAGTCAATGTGGTATGTTTCAAAAAAAAGTTTTGGGGTCCCTGGGTTTTGAACCCATGACCAACCACTAAGCCTAAGCGCCTTCACAATAGTCCTATAACCAATGCGCCACATTATTTATTATGTTATAAAACCCATAATATTAATTATATTGTATGGTTTTATGCGCATAAAGGAGGAGAGGGGCTAGCGCTTAGCCCTTTGGGCTAAGCGCTTGGCCATATGGAGTCCATATAACCTTGCCAAAGGAGAGCGCGCCCAAGACTAAGGGGATAAGCCCGAATTTAACCAATTTATGGTTATAAAGTGGGTTTTTCCAACCACTTTTGAGTTTTTAATGTAATTAAACTCATTTTTAATGTAATTAACTCATTTTTAAGGGTTATTGGGCATTTTTAGAGCCTAAATTCGTGG
>ML791634.1:323358-339648 GCA_009831015.1 Picea engelmannii | reverse complement strand
AGTCGAAGCTACATCCTGTTTTTCATGTTTCATGCTTGAAGAAGGTGATTGGAACCAGGTGTCAAATTCAAACCAACCTTCCAGAGTTAGCTGAAGAAGGATCCATTTGGCTACAGCCAGAAGTAGTTTTGGACCAGCGTGAGTGTCTCCTGCATCAGAGAATCATCAAGGAAGTGCTCGTACAGTGGAAAGATATGACTCCAGCAGATGCCACTTGGGAACCAGCTACCATTCTGCAGCAGTTTCCACATCTCAAGCCTTGAGGACAAGGTTGTTTTTAAGGGGGCGGACATGTTAAGGTCCTAACCTGCACATAGGTAGATCAATGTATTCGGATGTAATAAAGGTCAATATTAATAAGGCCTTTCAATAAAATAGAATAAGGCGGATGTAAGAAGACCTAATAGAAGCTTCTACTTCTAGAAGGATCTTCCTCTAGATGGTTCTCTTAATAGACATATTTAGTATAAATAAGGGTCGAGGGTATGAGAACCCTAGCTTGGAGATTATTGTAACAGAGCACTACTCGACTGGAGGTTGCCCCCTCGAAGAGGCCTATGAACATTGCTATCTGAATCAAAGTGTTATTTCTATTGCTATTTTGTATATCATTTCTGTGTATTGTGAAGATTATGCTGGATATTTTATTATTATTCTTCCATTTCTAGCATTTTAATTCTGTTCTGCATATTTTATATATCTGGTATCTTGCAAATTATGATAGAGTTCTTCAATGTTGTCCTTATAAGTTAGGATATTTAATTTACTATTTAAATCCTTTAAGAAAATGTCAACTTTACTTTTGTCAAAGTGCAAATTCCTTTGATTATCAAAATTCTCTTCAATGGTGCTCCTATGCATGGAAAAGTTTAGATTTAGGGTTAAAGGTTTATGATCAGATTCAGGCTCGTGGTCATTTAAAAGGTCAAAAGTTGTTATTTGGTTGGAAACAGGGATATAATATATCACATAATCTACAACACTACTACCTAGCCCATGAATACAAGTCATCTGGTTGGAGTTTGGCCACTTCATTACTCCATTGAAAATTATTAGATATTGATAGCTGCAGAGCTTGACCAACTCAGTATCAAACAAATTGTCAATTAGGTCTTCACAACTTCTTTTGTAGCTACTAGATAAAACAAGGTCCTCATCTAGCCATAAAGGATTATGGTTGGAGTCATTACTTAAAAGAGTAGCTTGCTTAGTTCTAGTCCTAGCATTAAAGTCTCCTAGCGGGAGGATATTACCTTAATTTTTCAAACTATAAATATCTTGTTCTAAATTATTATAGGGACAATTGTTATCTAGATTGTTTTTCTTATAAAACGTAGAATTAATAGGTGCAAAATAGCAAATTGCTATATACATCTTCTTAGCATTGGTGTCTGAAATTTCTATCCAAATGTATTGATTGAGAGGATCAATCTTATGAAGTTGAATGTGAGGAGAATGATCTTTCTAATATAACAAGCTATGCCTCCTATCCCTCTACGGTGGGATTTTTTTGTTCCATGCCTACCACAAGACAAATCCTTCTATGTTAGGGACCTTAGACTCCTCATGCTCCCAAGTTTCAACTAGATAGATAATATCAATATCACTCAGGATCCAACTTATCATAGGACCTTTATACCATGGAAAGACACGATAGTTCCAAAAAAGGATCCCGAGTGTCCCAAATTCCTATTTATTATTATCCTTCTGGTCTCTATCCCTAACAATAGATTTTCGATTTCTAATTATTGCCCATTTTCCTTCTTTCTTGATTTCTTTTACCTTTTGAACTTCCTTCCTTAATTCAGCTTGGTCTTCAGGAATGAGGTCTTCATTTATAAATATTCCTGACCCTTTTAAGCTCAGATATTTACTAAGTATGCTATATTTATGGTCATTGCAACTTACTTTGACACAGATCAACCTATCTTTGTGATCAATTATTTTTCCTAGCCTCTTTGCTTCTATGAGGTAAGTTGTATCAATTTATGATTTATTATTTAATTCTTCTTTTACTATTGCTAGCGTATCCTCCTCTTGTTGTTCCTTTATACCAAAAATTATGAGGTTTCTTTTGTTATGCTCATGGTCTAGTTCTATTAGCTTATTCATTTCCTCTTTGATGGGTTTGATATCCAATTTGTTTTCCATATTACTGAGGGTCAAATTGTTGGTTATTTTTTATTCTAGATCTTTAATCATATCTCTCAAGTTGTGATTTTATTCAACGCCTCCTTCTTGGGTTGATTGTTTTTGTTTTTCCATTTCTTGAATCCTATCCTTCATTGTCTGCAATTCACTCTTGAACCCTAAGAATCTATCCTCTATTTGAGTTTGAATGATATATTTAATTTTTTTTATCAATCATTGGCTCTAGCTCTATTTGGAGTTTTATGTCTCTTTCTTCACTCCTTTTTTCTAATGTTTATAACTCTATTTGGATTTTGGCATCTCTCTCTTCTCTCCTTTTTCTACTGATTCCATATAATCGTAAAGGATCTCTAGGGTGATTTTGGGGGGGCTCCCCCTATTAGGCTGAGTTTTTGGAATAGGTGGTGGAGTGCTCATATTGAAAAGAAGAGAAAACAAATGTAACAATTATTATTTTGGATTGACTTTATCTCCCAAATCAACTTTTACTTATGAGAGATAACCATTTTTGAGTGTACATGTGTTAAGTTAAGATACATGTTGCATGTGAAATACTATAATTATTAGGGAAAAGAAACACTACACCACCCTTTAAGTGAAATAAAAGTTTCACTGATACTTTGCAAAATCAATGAACTATTTGGATATTATAACAAATAATAGAGTCTCATACATCAACTTGGTGTCCACTATGACCTTAAAAGGATATAAAGAGAAAGAAATATTATTTCTATACATAAAAGAAATAGAATACAAGGTAAAGCATCTAGTATAAAAAATTATTTGAATATATTGAAATGTTGCATTGGCCCTTAAATTTTGCAAAACAAGAGTGAGGTCAATGGTGTAGGCAAGAGGGAATTGTTTAATTATTAGAAAACAAAAAAGAGAAATGATGAACATTTGTATGTAAAAATAAGGTATGTGAGAATAATGCTTATGTCTTCTTTATGGCCTTAGAGATCACATCGTAGATGATATGCCCCTGAGTCCACCCCCATTGGTATACTAAGTGGATATAAATTTTGTGGTCCATAGTACTACAACCCACAATACTTGCAATTCATCAACTAATAGCATTTGAATATATGTGTGGGATCAAAAGCCTAGCATCAATTTCTTTCCAGAAGGCTTAATTTTATTAAACATCATGCAAATGAAAAGTGTTATTAATGTAATAAGTAATGAAAACATGGTTAGTGGTGGAAAGTGTGAGGGGGATTATTCTTGATCTAAAGGGAAACCAAGAAATTACCTTCGCATGTGGATTAGGTGAGACCATTAATAATCAAGAAAAATTTGTGGCATTGTTGTGAGGGTTGATGATTTTGAAGTAAACAGGGATTAATCAAATCTCGGTGTTTAGTGATTCCATGATAATAATTTTCCATGTGTATTATCATATGTTTCCCCAAGAACCTTAGTTGAGTAGGCTAGTTATCATAGCTCAAATAATTCCACAGAGTTTTCAATTCATAGACTATTATCACGTCTTGAGATTGCATAACTCCTCTACAAAAAAGCAAGCAAATGAAGCATGTAGTCTTCAATTCATAATGATGATAATAAATGGGGGGAGGGGGTGTGTGCGGTTCTAGTTCATTGTCACCTCCCATGAAACATATATCAAACTCAATCACAAGGATGAAGCATATCTACATAAGGGACAAGTGGCATGTGTCAAAGTAGATGTGTAATTGGACATTTAAGGCTCCCTCTCCCTACATACTCTCTCACTTTATGTTGTAGGTGGTATAATTTATCATCTTTGCAAGGATGAAGTAGGAAAACACATGTGGTATTGTTGACGTTTGAATTCGTTAGGACCAAAATGGCAACCTCACGAGGATATGAATCCCCTTGCATTTTTATAGAGGTGGTACTCCTATTTGGCTTAAAGATCCGTGATATCTTGGGTTAGGAGAATTCTTAGGAAACAAACCCTAGATCTTTATTGCTTGAATTTATTCAATAAAATGGTTCTTCAATAACCTAATCTAATTTTTATGTGCAACAAAAATTATTTTAACAATAGAAAATATTGAAGGAGGGCTTCAACATCATAACATCTTTGTGCTCAACATCAAATATACAATTTTCTTAATCACATACAAGTGCATCCATATATTCTTCACGAGAAATAAGAGAGAATAATTTTGTCATCTCAAAGAATTTTAAAAGAGTATTACTATTAAGATCAAAAGAGAATTTGATAGATCAATTTCAAATATCTCATACTTAAGACTCAAAGTTACAATATACAATTGAAATCAACCTTGAAGTAATTCTTTGTGGAGTTTTATTCATGGAAGATGTTCTTTATTACAAAATATATAACAATCATGTATATGGTGTCCATGATCATATAAGAAATGTGTTTTGAAGAATACAATAAGAATACTCAAGAACTTAGCTTCATGCCCAATTCATAGATTCAAGCATAAAGCTATGAGAAATGGTGTAGAAGAGGAGAAAGAGTGGAGAAGATGTAGATCTTTTTTTTGTTGATTAGAAGATTGGTTGTATATTCATGGTTGTACCTTCTTCTTCTTTTTATCTTTTTCCCCTGCCCCTTTGAAAATTATGATTCTGGAACCCTTGATGAAGTACTTCTTCTCTTTTTAAAATTAGATCTTCTAACTACTTGAGTAGTTAGGGTTTTTCCTTTCTTGAATTTCCCATACACTTTTCTTCTTGAAGTATTCTCTTTAATTAATTCTTCATTAAGTCCTCATTAATGAAATTACATCATTAATATATGCATCTTTCAAATGGGTCCCTTTTCATTTTTTAATAAAGTTTTTAATTAAACTTTTATTTTCAAAATTTAATTAATTTCCCTTTAAAAGAGGACCGTGTTTTAAATTTTTTGAAGTGATAATCAAGTTTTTATCCTTTGAAATCACTTTGAATTTGATCTTAATTGTCTCATCTTTCCAATTATATAAATTTTATCCAAATCCGACTCTCAGATCTCAAGATATGACTTCGTAAAGTTAAGTTGTCAAGTAGGATCATCAGAAAACAAGCTGACTATTCTTTTGATTTTTGAGAAGAATGTAGCCATTTTTAATCCTTTAAACCTATACCAACATCTTCTTCATCGAAATACCTTTCCAACGGTATAAAGTTTGCACAGTCTTGTCACCCATAACTCAATTTATGGGCTTTGCAATATCATGACTCAACAGTCGTTCATTAGATTCATGGGCAAATGTGGGCCCTTGATTAAATTTCATCCTTCCTTTGAAAATTTCGAATTTGCTTCATAAAACTTATCCCACATGCATAGTATTTTCCAAATATTTAGTGTATATATGAAAGAATGGAAAATAGATTAAATAAGGAACATTAAAAGAGGAGACTATAACCGTTAGAGGATTCAACCTCCCATTAAAAAAWTAATTAAATAACAATATTTTAGATAACAAATCAGCCTCCACCTCATGCCCATTCATTAAATAACAATATTTTAGATAACAAATCGGCCTCCACTTCATGCCCAATCATTGATGAGTCAGCCTCCACCTCATGCCCAGTCATTAAATAACAATATTTTAGATAACAAATCGGCCTCCACTTCATGCCCAAWCATTGATGAGTCAGCSAACCAAATATTTCCATGTGTCATCAAATATAGTAATGTGTCTCCATTAATTACATTACCATGTGTCACTCCTTCATAGGTTGYCATGTGTCACAATTCTATGCTATTATTTGGCACCATTCATGTTKCCATTTGTAAGAATCTCATTGGTTAGAAATGTTAGAATTTCATTGCTCTAGAATATAATATAGGAAATTTGGTATAAAATTTTTGAGGGAGGGAGAAGTGGACAAGAGGGGGTAGGAGTGGGTAGTTAAGGAGGGGGAAGTTTGTAGGTAGCGGAGGTTAGGGGGKGGGAAATGTAGGGAGCGGGTGAGGGGGGGAACATAAGGTGAGGTGGGGGTGTAATATGAGTGTGGCGGGCGACGAAGAAGTGAGGGGAAAGGGAAAGGAGGGAGGTAGAATAAGGAGGGATGGATTTTAAAAAATAATCTAAGTGTGAAAAAGGGGTAAGGGAAGAGTGTAGTGTAGTGAGGGGTCTGGGATATAGTGGGTCTGCCCAACCCGATGGGTTAATAAGTAATAAAAAGAAACTAAGTGTAAGGTAAAGGTATGAGATATAAGTATGGTGGAGTAAATTGTGGAGTGTGGAGAGATGAGGGAGTAATAAAAAGAAACTAAGTGTAAGGTAAAGGTATGAGATATGAGTATGGTGGAGTAAATTGTGGAGTGTGGAGAGATAATGGGTGAGGGTTGTGAGAGGAAGAGGGGTAAGAAAACAAAAATAAAACTAAGTGTTGAGAGGTGAGGAGAGGGGAGAGAGGAGTAAGGTGAAGTGAAGTGAATAAAAATTAAGTATGGAGAATAGGAGAGATGTAGTATAAGAGAGTAGAATCAAGAAAAATTCTAAGTATGGGATAAGCAAGAAGAGTAATGGAAATAAGTATGGGATAAGAAAGAAGAGTATAGAAAGATGTATATCAAGATATGATTCAAGACATGAATGGTTTCATAATGAATGATCATGATTCCAAGAAAATTTAGCTTTTCTACATTTGGAAGAAGCATTTTTTATCGTTTAAACGTAAACCTGGATATCTTGAGCATACAAACTTGGATTTTAAATCCGAAAAATGTGTGGCGAAGCTAAGATTGAGGACTACACCATGAAATTGTAACAATTCAAAAATTGTATTCTTTTGATATTATTTTTTTTATTAATTCAAGAGAGGGAAAATATAGATGACCAAATTTTGGTCAACAGGTATTATGTTTAGATCAACCTAGATATTGTTGTCATTGTAGCTTTTGACCTCCTTCTTGTTATATGGCTTTAGAGAATAGGAGAGCCCTAGAGCAATTGCACTCAAGTTTAGGCTTGGAATAATAAATGTGTCTTAGAAGTTGGTTGGTCAGTTTGGCTTGGGTCTAAAATAATGGCCATCTCCCATTGTGATTATGAATGTTGTGCAATATGCGGGAATTTAGACCTGTGTAGGCACATTCAAAGGTGTGAGAATCATGTTGGAGAGGCTCAACAATGTATTTTTTATATGTTTGGAGATGGGAAAGAAAGAGGAAAGATCGCGAGAGAGGAAACACAATGAAATTTCAGGCATTGCAAAGGAATTTAGTTGGTTCAAATTTACAATCAAAGTCTATAAAAAATAAGCAAATGTAGTTTTAAATCTACATGGAAAATAATTCTCAGGGTCTTGAAGAAATGGAGGAGAAAATAGGGATGCTTTATGACATAAATGTGAAGTTGGAGATGTTTTAGGACATAAATGTGAAGTTGGAGATGGAGAAAATGCTTCTTATTGAGGTTACAAAGTCAGTGGTTCCTGCAATTCTTTTAGTGGGATATTTTGGGGTGGCCTAATTGATGGAAACGTAAGAAGACATAATGCAACAGGAACCAACTCAAGAAAAAATGTAGTCCTTGGTCATCTAATAATCGAAGGTTGGTAACAAGTTGTGGAATCCCTTAGTGCGCATGAACCCTTTTAATCTTGGATTTTGAAATGTTTTATAAAGTTGTATTTATATTAGGGCAGTTTGTGTTGCTATATACATGTTGAATAGTTAATAGTAACTATAGAATTTTCATGTGTAAACAATGGACAATTGTGTTTAATTTTTGAGAATTTTTGAAATACTCAAGACAATTCTACTATATAAATTTTGCATGATGATTTAGACATAACTTTATTTTAATACAAAAATATTTGTTTCTATTAAAAAAAATAATCCAAACATTGTCTCCCACTGCAAATCAACAAGTACTTTTCAAAATATCATCACAAACTACAACAATTTCATACAAGGTAGTGTTTTAGTCAATCCCGAGGAAATTTGAATGGAAATGAAGATACCATACATAACCTTGAATGGTGCCCATTACGAGGAAGTATACTCAAAGGAGATAAATTATTATGATTTTGAAAGAAAAAAATTCCTTGACTATAGATATAATTTATTGACATTAATAGCTCGGTGGGTTAGCTCGAGTGGATGATTGATGTGGTTATTATGATTAAGTTCTCAGGGTCAAGTCCCTGACCAACTATTGTTGATATTTATTGACATTAAGTACTCGGAGGGTTTCCTGTGATTTCTTCCATCAGAAAAATTTATTAAAATTAATGCTTTGTATAATGAGAATTTATAACTCAAATTGAATAACTAAAATTGGATGAGAAGATACAAAATTATTACGAGTAAGTTCAATTAATTTACAACAACATGGGATATCATGCATATGAGCATGACAATTAATGGCATCAATATGGGAATTAGATCCAACATTAATCACAATGCTAACATGATTGTGCAAATGAGCAAGACCAATTAATTGGGAGCGATGTGGACAATGCCATACAATCACTTATAGAACTTTTGTTACCAACAATAAATATTAAACACTTGGGTAGATAAATTGATTGTCCACTTCATGATACAATGTGAATACAACAAAGGAAAAGAATCTATGCAACTCTGATGGAAAACATTAACATTAATCAATGGATAGACCATTGTGTTTGCTCATATGTGCCTAGATATTCTTTGTCTCGTTAAAGAGTCTAGAACTTTGCTTGGTTTGATTATTGAATTTGATAAATTTGCTCTATATTAAACGCAATGGCATGTTTTAACCAATCGAAAGATCAAAATGAGAGGGCATGTTTTAGCCCAATGAAAGGGTATTTTTATTAGATGTCAACATAAATTCAAATTTGAGATAGATCATGCACATGAAAGTTAGGTTCTAAAATGTAAACTAATACATATTAAAATAATAATAATAATAATAATATTTTTTTGAAAAGTCAATAGAGTTATGAAGATCTCTAATCTAAAGTGTCATCAAGTTAAAGAGAAAGGATCTAATATTTATAATATAAAGCTCAAGTAAGTATATGTGTGTGTTTTTCTTAAAAAAAAAAACATTTTATATGTGTGTATGTGTTTTTCTTTAAAAAAAAACATTTTATGTGTGTATGTGTTTTTCTTTAAAAAAAAACATTTTATATGTGTGTGTTTGTGTTTTTCTTTTGAAAAAATAATATTTTTATTAATAAAAATAAAATAATATTTTTCATATATTATATGAAAAATACAGCCTTAGTGGGCCTAATGGTTAAGAACATGTGTTTCCTCTTAAGAGGTCACAGGTTCAAATCCAGAGGGGGGTAGGGTATGTATACCTTCGTAGACTTTACCAATCAAATCGTTGGGCGGAGGGGGTCCCTTGTCCCACAAATAAGGCGGTCGTATTCACCAATTTGGTGTGTTGACTTGGTCATGACCTTAAAAATAGCTTCTTCTTCTTCTTCTTCTTCTTCTTCTTATTATTATTATATTTTTAGTTTTTTTATCAAAATTCTCAAATTTATTAAAAAAATATATATTCGTTAAAATTATTCTTCTCAAAAAGCCAAAACTGATACAATTTCAAAACTCATCCTCTTTAGATCACCCTACGCATCCAAAAAAATTATCACTAAAAGTTTCTAAGACAATTTAGAAGCATATCAATTAGAGTTTATAAGAGAGCATAGTATTTATAAAAAAACAACATATGTCCATTAAAGGAATCTTAACAAATGTTTAAATAATCTTCAACAAAGCATAGAAGACATGTATCCAAACAAGAGAAAATAGTAGAAAAGAAACATGATTGTAATTTGAGGGCTAACAGTCTCTAAGACAATCTAGAAGCATATCAATCAGAGTTTATAAGAGAGCATAATATTTATAAAAAAACAACATATGCCCATTAAAAGAATCTTAACAAATGTTCAAATAATCTTCAACAAAGCATAGTGATGCAGGAGCATCTCTGACTTCATCAAGCGAGCCAGCGCATGGAAAGAGAAAAACAGCTGGACAGCGCCAGCACATACATTTTGAATTACTTTGAAAAGATGGTTGCGTCGTCGTTTGAATGAAAGAATTCATATGAAGCACCTTTATATTGTATAGTAGATAAGAAGGCATTTAATAGTTTTAATGTTGTTAGATAGGAATTAACTGTAGATTAGACAGTTTTGGCTTTCGAGAGGGAAAATGGAATATAGGCACCCTCCTTTGTATCATTGAAAAAGGGGAGACAATTCTGGATTATCATTGAGCATTAGCATTGAGAGCAGAAGAGCAGAGCAGAGAGCTTGTGAAGAAACCCCATGTACAGACATTGAATTAATAGGAAAGACTTTGATTCAATTCCATGGATGTGTTTGATCTCTGTGTGTTGTTGATATTATGCCTTTGTATGTGTGCTTCTTTTTATGCTTATCTTCTATATGTTGCATACGTGATTGCATATCAGGTTCGAAACCTGAGAGAATGAAAGAATAAGTTCCAATTTATTTCACTGTTTGAACCAGGAGATTCCTGCATCGAGTGCAGTTGAGTTCCTCCGCATAGGGTGCGTCGAGGAGGTCCAAAAGTGAAGTTCTTATTCTCGTCGACCAGAATTGAGGTGGGTTATTCGAGCCGTGCAAGTGAAGTGTCGGTCGGATTAAAGTCTCAGTAGTTAGTCTGAGGAAGGAAGCCATAAATCTTTGTTGCAGACGAGTGCACGGGGTTTGAAGGACCTCAACACTTGGAGAGTGATTGAAGGTTGAAGTGTGAGCAGAGCGCTCGAAAGAACTCTAAGGGAGTTAGAAAGAATCAAGCTCAGGAGGGAGAGTACCTTTGTTTCGCTATGGGAACAGACCCCAGTGAAGTTCTTACAGGACGAAGGTGGCGAAGCGGAGGAACTCTTCAAGAGGAAGAGAATCGACGACTTAAGATCGTGGTGAGGAGTCACATCGGCATTCGGGGGTTGACGACGCAAGTCGCATACTTGTTGAAATCGCGACCCGCGATTTCTCGAGTTATTTGGAGTCGTTGATCTCTACGGGACAGGTGGCAAGAGATCCCAACATCGCGGGATCGGCATTCGGGGTTTCCAACCCAGTACAACTTGTGTTGTGGATTCGCGATCCGCGAAGTCCTGAGGTGACGTGGACAAGTGGGACCCGGAAATAGTGAATCCAGGTGGCGCGTTCGCGTGGGATCGGCGCTTCGGCACTCAGGGTTTGAAATTACAAGCGTTGACATCGCGAGGGGCGATATTCCGAGTCGTTGACTTCGACCGTCGGTACTCGGGTTTTCGGCGTTTGGAAGTGCACGAGAACGTGCATGTAGGGCTCGTGATTTCGCGAGACCCGATTTCCCGAAATAGTCGCGGGAGATCAATAGAGTGTCCTGTGGGTGACAGAAGGTTCCGATACGGGACTGGGGGGGAGCAGTGAAGCTCTTCGGGCCGAGGTTAGAGAAGGTCCTGGTGGGAGAGACCGTCCGCTGAGGGGCAGGTTGCGTCAGAGTGGTATCAGAGCCATGAAGATCTTGTCTGTATATTTCAGGCAAGGGGAGTGAAGGAGAAAAGGAAAGCACTCTGATACTCACGACTTGCGTCAGAGTGGTATCAGAGCGGGAGTTGGAGTTCTCTTTGTTCGGGTAGCAGAGAGAAGGAAAGCTATAATGCCGCCCAGAAGGGAGAGGCAGTCACCTGATCGTGAGGACAGGGATGCCCGAAGAAGGGGAAGGCCAGCAGGCAACCCAGAAATGGAACGTCAAATACGAGATCTCAGGGCGAGACTCGAAGAGATGGAGACCACCCAGAGGCGTGGAGCTGGTACAGTAGAGTTCAGTGATTTCGAGGTGGAAGAGGAAGCTGGACACGACCAAGAAGAGGTCACAGCAGAGGATGCCTTGGCAGAGAGGTTGATCCGAGCCATTTCAAGGATGAGCTCGAAGACAAAAATGGACATTCCCATCTATGAGGGAAGTCTAAATGCTGAGGAGCTGCTGGATTGGATCCGAGCACTCGACACCTACTTCGATTACGAAGATATCGAAGAGGACAAGAAAGTGAGGCATGCAGTCATGAAGCTGAAGGGACATGCAGCCTTATGGTGGGACGAGCTGCAGGCAGACAGACGTTCCAAAGGAAAACAGAAGATCAAGAGCTGGGATCGGATGATCGCCAAGATGAAGGCAAAGTTCATTCTGAGGGACTACCAGATCACTCTGTTCAGGCGCATGCAGAACCTGAGATAGAAGTTGATGACAGTGAAGGAGTACACCGAGGAGTTTTATAGGCTCAACATTCGAGCTGTTCATCGAGAAAGTGATGACGAAAAGGTGGCAAGATATCTGAATGGTCTTAGGTATGACATTCAGGATGAATTGAGCATGGTCACCATCCGAACAGTTGAGGATGCGTACCAGATGGCTCTGAAAGCCGAAGAAAAGCTGGGCCACAAGCAGGGACAGCGAGGCCGAGGCAAAAGCCAGCCCAGAGGCAAAGCGGTTGCCCAAGAGAAAACGCAAAAGCCCAAGGAGGATTGGAAGAGACCTCAGGGTAGAGCTGAAAGAGGTGGAACCTCACAGCAGAGACAACAAATTTTTGAGTCGAGGACACAGCAAGATGATCAGCAAGGTGGATATGTTGATGCCAATACATTTCCTCATACCCGAGGTAGAGGAAGAGGCCGAGGAGGAGCCATCACATGTTTCACATGTGGAAAAGAAGGACATAAATCCGTTGACTGTCCAGACAGAAAGGTGGACAGAAGTGGAGCTCACATCACTGAGGCACAAAGGCGTGATGCTGGGAGTGAGGATGCTGACAGCGGGAGATCGCTTGGGATGCATAAGATTCTTTTGACACCTGAGAAAGAGGTGGACAGCTCAGTGCAAAGAAGCAAACTGTTCAGGATGGCTTGCACAACCAAGGACAGAAAATGCAAAGTCATCATCGACAGCGGGAGCACTGATAATCTCGTTGCGACTGAGATGGTGGAGAAGCTGGAGCTGGAAACAACTAAGCACCCGAGTCCATATAAAGTCTCGTGGTTACAGAAAGGACACCGGGTAAGTGTCACTAAACAGTGCTTAGTTAAATTTAAAATCGGAAATTATCACAACGAGATTCTGTGTGATGTCATTCCCATGGATGTATGCCACATACTGTTGGGTAGACCATGGCAGTATGATAGAAATGTTGTTCATCATGGGAGAATGAACACATACACCTTGGAGAAGGATGGGAGACTCCATAGGTTGCTTCCGATAAAGGATAAAGAAGTGAAGCTGGAAGTGAGCAGCACAATACTTCTCATGAGTGGGAAGGAACTTCTCACAGAGCTGGAGAAGAATGAAGATCCACAATTCCTTGTTGTCAGGAAGCCGAGAATTGTCCTGACAAGCACAAGAGTGGACGACTTGCCAGAGGAGATTCAGGAACTGCTTGGAGAGTTCGCTGATATCATCGTGGATGAACTACCTCGTTCATTGCCACCGATGAGGAGTGTGAGTCATCACATTGACCTCATACCCAGAGAAAGTTTGCCAAATAAGGCAGCGTACAGGTTGACACCTCAGGAGAACGAGGAAGTCAAAAGACAGGTACAGGATCTGCAGGACAAAGGACTGGTCAGAGAAAGTCTGAGTCCGTGTGTTGTTCCGACAGTACTGAGTCCGAAGAAAGATGGAGGCTGGAGGATGTGTACAGACTCCAGGGCGATTAATAAAATCACCATCAGGTACAGGTTTCCACTGCCGAGAATGGACGACTTGATGGATTGCCTGAGCGGGGCAAATTATTTTTCAAAGATAGATCTCAAGAGAGGATATCATCAGATCCGGATGAGAGAGGGAGATGAGTGGAAAATAGCATTCAAAACAAACGAGGGTTTGTACGAATGGTTGGTCATGCCGTTTGGTTTAACAAATGCACCAAGCACATTTATGCGGCTGATGAATGAGGTCCTGCGGGAATTCATTGGCAAGTTTGTGGTCGTATACGTGGACGACATACTGATTTTCAGCAAGACTAGAGCTGAACACTTGAGGCATTTGGCCACTGTGATGAGAAGATTACAGCAGGAGAAGCTGCTGATCAATTTGAAGAAGTGTTCCTTCATGCAGACAGAACTCATATATCTGGGGTTCGTTATTTCGGCTAACGAACTGAAGATGGATCCTGAGAAGGTTGAAGTAATCAGGAATTGGCCATCGCCGAGGAATGTTTTTGAGGTAAGGAGCTTTCACGGTTTGGCAAGCTTCTATAGAAAATTCATTCGAGATTTCAGTGGGATTAGTGCAGCAATGATGGACACGGTGAAAAAGAAGCATAAGGTTTTTCATTGGACAGCGGAGGCTGAAAGAAGCTTCAATTTATTGAAGCGAAATATAACTGAGCAACCAGTGTTAGTGTTGCCAGATTTTCAGAAAACCTTCCAAGTAAAATGTGACGCCAGTGGGTATGCTGTTGGAGGGGTTTTGAGTCAAGATGAAAGACCTGTTGCATATTACAGCGAGAAGCTGGATGATGCGAAGCTAAAGTACTCCACGTACGACAAGGAATTCTATGCCATTATACAAGCTTTGAAAAAGTGGAGGCATTATCTCATACCCAAGGAGTTCGTATTGTACAGTGATAATCACGCATTACAATTCGTGAGTCAGCAGGAGAAGCTGAACCAGAAGCATGTGAAGTGGGTGGAGTACATGCAGAATTTCACGTTTGTAATAAAACACATTTCGGGAGCTGCTAATAAGGTAGTAGACGCCTTGAGCCGAAAGTGTTTATTGCTGCAGGAATTCAGGGTCAAGACCTTGGGTTTTGAAAACCTCAAGGATATGTATGCAGGTGACGCAGACTTTGGCAAAGCATACGAAGCAGCCGAGAATCTGGTGCTCAGGGATAGGAGTCCATGGATAGACTACATGATCCAGGATGGATTGCTTTTCAAAGGCAATCAACTATGTATTCCAGATTCCTCTATGAGAGAGAATTTGGTGAAGGAAAAGCACAGTGGAGGCTTAGCAGGTCATTTTGGACATGACAAGACATTCGCCAAGCTGAGCAAGTCATATTTTTGGCCGGGCATGCGCACAGATGTTAAACGGTTCGTTGACAGGTGCCGGATTTGTCAACATGCAAAAGGCCGAAAGCAGAATACAGGGTTCTATCAGTCGTTGCCCATACCTGAGAGGCCATGGGAGGCGATCAGTATGGATTTTGTGTTGGGTTTGCCGAGAACGCAGTGAGGCGTGGATTCCATTTTTGTAGTGGTGGACAGGTTTTCGAAGATGGCACATTTCATTCCGTGTCATAAGACCAGCGATGCGACCCACATCGCGAACTTATTTTTTAAAGAGATTGTGCGATTGCATGGATTGCCGAGAAGTATAGTCTCGGATCGGGACACGAAGTTCATAGGTCATTTCTGGAGGACGCTATGGAAGAAGCTGGGGACTGACTTAGCTTTCAGTTCCGCTTACCATCCGCAGACCGATGGGCAGACCGAAGTAGTCAACAGAAGCTTGGGGGATCTATTGAGAAGCCTGGTGACTAAGCATCATAGCAGTTGGGATCAGATCCTACCACAGGCAGAATTCGCGTACAACGATTCGGTGAATCGAAGTACAGGTAAGAGTCCATTCCAAATTTTGTATGGGACACAGCCGAGAGGAGTTTCTGAGCTCAGGGAGTCAGAACAGGCTGAAACTAGCAGCGCGAGTGCTGAGGAGTTCGCAGAGGCAATGCAAGAACTTCACACGCAGGTGAAGCAGCGACTGCAGAAGGCAAATCAGGAATACAAGCGCAGAGCCGATCAAAGGAAGAGGCAGCTTCAGTTTGAAGTTGGAGACATGGTTCTGGCGCACCTGAGGAAAGAAAGGTTCCCAAGGGGAACATACAACAAGCTCAAGATGAAGAAAATTGGGCCGTGCTGAATCCTGAGGAAATTTGGCGAGAATGCATATGAGCTTGAGTTGCTGGAGGGCATCGGAATATCTCCAATTTTTAATATTTCGGATTTATACCCCTACAGGGCTAGAGACGCCGAAACTGGAACTGAGGAACCAGTGGTCCAGTGGCAGAAGCAGTTACCAGTTGCACAGAAGCCTCAGATGGAGTGCATACTGGATAAAAGAATTGGAAGGAAGACCAGGAGAAAGCAATATTTTGAGTACCTGGTGAAATGGAAAGATCACCCAGTGGAGGATGTCAGCTGGGAAGATGAAGCGGTAAT
>ML791634.1:295412-312437 GCA_009831015.1 Picea engelmannii | reverse complement strand
GTGTGGTAGGTGTGTCCAACACCCTCATTCCCCACATGTCTGTCCCACCCTAGGAAGTGTTCCCCTTCTATGCTCAACAATCCTTTAGCTTCCCCACTTCCTTTTCGGGCTTCAACAACAGGCCGGACAGGAAGTCTAAGAGCCCTATAGTTGCAGTTTAGCACCTTTAGGAAATCAATTCCCAACAATTCTCTCACCCAGAGAGAAATTTCTCACGGTCCTGACAACCCGTCTCTTCAATATCCCATGGGCCTGACAACCCGCTTCTCCAGTCTAGCTCCCAAGCTATCCAAATACAAAAACAAGTATGGCTATGGATACAGGTTCAAGTATGGTGACATGAAGGTACGGAAGATAGCTCAATGAGTGTGTGAATGATCATGGATGATTGATTGGCTAATTGAATGATGGGAAATTAACTAATTCCAAACAATATGTATGCATGTCCCCAACTTGACATGTGTCATGTTGGAAGCTACTTTGGCCCACTTGTCCCCATCCTTAGAACTTAAGATAAAATAATTATCCATACTTTATGATTTAAGAAATATTAATATAATATTCCTTTTTGGCTTAAGCTCCCTAGCTTAGCCCTTTTCTTAACTTTAATCCCCCACCCTTTCCCTAACTAGTGGAGTTTAGTCCCCCATACTAGTGGAGTTTAGTCACCCATACTAGTGAAACACTGGTCTGCACGCATCGATGTATTTTATATTAATGTTGAGACATATACAAAATTAGGTGCATTGGCCTTTAAAATCTAGGCTCTCCGGCCTAATAATCACAAAACTAGCTCACCATCCTATAGAAACAACATATACACAAAGGCTCCCTAGCCTCAAAATCGCGCACACTTAAGTTGTTGTGCGCAGTATCCTGGAACGTGCACACTTCCTCATTTTACTGGGCAATACATGTGTGCACTATGCCATGAAAGGTGCATACAAAAATCATATCAAACATCTCACCAGCTTAAGTACATTTTCATTTACATTGCAATTGGGTTCGGCCTAAGGATATTACAATCCCCTCCCCTTATTTATACATTGTCCTCAGTGCATTATGTACACATATACAACAAAATTTCAAAAATCCTCAAAAAGATGCGGGTATTCCACCCGCATTGCATCCTCATACTCCCAAGTAGCGTCATCGGGACCGTACCAGGTCCATTCGACCTTTACAAGCCCTATGATTCGATTCTGGAGCTGTTTGATTTTCCAGTCCAGAATGCGTACCGGATGCACTTGAAAAGTGCCTTCTTGCTCCACCTGAATAACTTTCCAATCAATAACATGATTAGCATCAGATATATATTTCTTTAGCAATGATACATGGAATACATTATGAACAGACATAGATGTAGGCAATGCAATCATATAAGCCATTGGACCAATCCTCTCTAAGATTTCAAATGGCTCACAATAGCAAGCTTCCAACTTTGAACAATTTCCCAACTTCAGGGAACTTATGTTGGCTTTCACTTTCAAAAATACATGATCTCCCACTTTAAATTCCACGTGAGTTCTGCCCTTATCAGCATAGTTTTTCTTCCTATCTTGGGCAGCCTTTAAATTTTGTTTTATTTTCAACATTTCTTCCTCCATTTCCCTAAGTAAATCTGGCCCAACCACTGCTCTATCTGCTAGGTTACCCTAGCTTACCAATGTTTCACTTTCTGCCATAAAGTGCCTCAAACGGGCTCATCTTCAGAGATGTTTGTTACCCATTATTATAAGAAAATTCTACCAAGTGTAGGTAGTCTTCCCATTTTGATGGTTTATCCATCATATACATCCTCAACATATCCTCAATCACTTGATTCACCCTCTATGTTTTTCCATCTGATTCTGGATGATAAGTTGTATGAAAATTCAAATTTGTCCCAAATCCATTAAATAATCCTTTCCAAAATTTTGAGGTAAATTTTGGATCTCTGTCAGACACAATTGTCTTGGGTATGCCATGTAATCTAACAATTTCTCTCATATAAATATCAACAGTGTTGGTTTCCTTGTGAGTGAACTTAACTGGAACAAAATGGGAAGTTTTAGTAAGCTTATCCACCACTACCATGATAGAATCATGCTGCTTATTTGTTCCGGGCAGTTTGGTGATGAAATCCATTGTTACAACTTCCCATTTTCACTCAGGAATGGGTAATGGTTGTAGCAAACCAGTTGGGTGTCTATGCTCAACCTTTACCTTTTGACATTCCAATCATTTGACAATAAAATATGCGACTTCTTTCTTCATGCTTGGCCAATAATATTGTCCCTTGACAGCTGCAATAGTTTTTTGATAATCTGGGTGCCCAGCATAAGGTACATTATGCATTTCCCTCAATATCAGATTTTTCAATTCTTGAGAATTTGGTACATAAATTCTGCCCATGTACATGATAATTTCATCTTTATCTAACTTGTATTCTTCAATTTTCTGCTGCAAATTACCTTGCTATAATTTTGCCACTAATTCCTTGTATTGCAAATCTAATTTTGCAGCCTCTAAAATTTTGGGTTTCAAATCGGATTGGTACATGCTAATGGTTGTAGCATGCAATTCATGCACTCTTCTGTTGAGTGCATCAGCTACTTTGTTCTCTTTCCCCTTGATATGTTTTATATCAAAGTCATATTCACTTAGAAATTCTAACCATTTGCTTTGCCTAGCATTTAGAGTTGGCTGATCTAATAAATATTCCAGACCATTATGGTCCGTTCTTAGCTCAAACATTTCCCCCATGAGGTAATGTCTCCATTTCCTCAAGGCATGCACTATGGCTACCAAATCCAGATCATGAGTGGCATAGTGTCTTTCATGCTCCTTCAACTTCCTTGATTCATAACATATAACAAACCCATTTTGACTGAGGACTCCACCTAGTCCTTCTTTACATGCATCTTTACATACAATGAAGTCTTCATTTGGGTCTGCAATCCTTAGTATTGGAGAACTTGTTAATAATTGTTTCAAGTGTTGGAAACTATTTTCACAATCCAATGTCCATTGAAACTTCACACCCTTTCTTTGCAAGGAAGTGATTGGGTGTGCAATCTTTGAGAATCCTTCAATGAATCTCCTATAGTAGCCTGCAAGGCCCATGAATGATCTGACCTTTGTCACATTCTTTGGCGCTGACCATTCTCTAATGGCTTCTATCTTCTCAGGATCCACTGCTATCCCATCCTTTGAAATGATATGTCCTAGATAATGAATTTGCTTATGATAAAATGAGCACTTGCTCAACTTGGCATACAACTGTGCTCCCTTAATACTTGCAACACCATCCTCAAATGATGTTCATGCTCTTCTTCTGATTTAGAATATATAAGTATGTCATCCAAAAATACAATGACAAACTTGTCTAAATATTCTTGGAAAACACCAGTCATTAAGCACATGAAAACAGTTGGTGCATTTGACAGCCCAAATGGTACCACTGTGAACTGATAATGACCATACCTTGTCCTGAAGGAGGTCTTGTTGATATCTTCCTCTTTAATCCTTACTTGATGGTATCCTAACCTAATATATGTCTTTGAAAATATCTGTGCATCCTTCAATTGATCACAGAGGTCATCAATCCTTGGAAGAGGATATGTGTTCTTTACAGTCACTTTATTCAGCTGTCTGAAATCAATACACAATATTAATGCCCCATATTTCTTCTTCACAAACAAGACTGGGGCACCCCAAGGTGACACACTTGGGCATATATACCCTTTCTTCAGAAGTTGTTCAAGCTGCATTTGCAACTCCTTCAGCTCTGGTGTTCTCATTCTGTAAGGAGTCTTTGACACTGGAGCTGCTCCATGCATTAAATTTATAGAGAAATCAATATCTCTCTTTGGGGGTAGTCCTGGTACTTCCTTGAACACATCATCAAAATATTTTAGGACTACATGATCTTCCAAATTTGACACCTTGTCTTTAGGTGTCTCTTCCATATGAGCTGCAAATATTTGACACCCTTTTCTGTAACATTTCTTCAGCTGCAATGCTGAAATTTCTCTTATGGTTACTGCCCTGGGAATTCCCTGCACTCTCCTTAGGCTCCCTTCTTCGTCCAAACAAGTAAATTCCTTGTTATGATAGTATAGGATGGCATGGTGTTGATCCAACCAATCCATCCCGATTAAACAATCATAGGAACCTAAAGGCAAGATGTTCAAATCTACCCTGGTGTTCAGTTCATTCATGTCCATAAGACATGATTTAACCATCTCATTGAATTTTATTTTGGCTCTGGTAGCCAACTGCACCAACCAAGATTTTCCATGCTTTCTTCTTGGCAAATGAAAACTTTCCACCATCTTAGGATCTATATAACTATGACTAGCTCCTGAATGAATTAAAATAGAAATAGTTTGGTTGTTGATCATACCTTCCACTTCAATCATATGTGACCGATACTCTGCTTGTTTTTTATCCAGGGCTGCATATATCCTTGGTACATTTCTGCCCATGTCCTCCACTATTTCATCTTTTTGTACATTGTGAACAGTCCTCACTTTTTCACCTCTGTGAGAACAATCTCTGAACATATGATATCTTTTACAACCCCAACATTGAATAGGTGGTTTCCTTGGCCTTTGACTCCCTGCCTCAATCGTTCTGGGTTCTCTAGAAGTTGGTTGTCCCTGAGGGTTATTTCTAAAGAATGGTGGCTTAGATCCCTTATTCCTCTGATCCACCTTGAATTTCTTTTTGTCTTCTCAAGATTTTTGGAAAGTTGGCCTTGATTTTTTTTTATCATATAGGAATTTAGATCGCCTTATGGTCTCCTCCAATGTATTGGGATCATCATACTGTATTTTTTCACTAATGAATCATGGAAATCCACTCAAATACCTCTGAATATTAACTGTCTCATCCTTAATGAAAGAAACATACTTCAGCAGTTCTAAAAACCTTCTCTCATATTCATCTATGGTCATATTCCCGATCTTGATTTCAAAGAACTCTTTCATTTTCTTGTCATAGTATCTCTTAGTCAAGTATTTCTTCTCAAAATACTTTTTGAATTCCCTCCAAGTAACACTTTTCTCTTTAATGTGTTTCACCTGCACAAGTTGATCCCATCACATGGATACCTTTCCCTTGAGTTGATAAATGGAAATTCTACCTTCTACATGAGAAGAATAATTATGAAATTGAAAATACTTTCTCATGCCCAACAACCATGTCTCTGCATCTTCATCCTTATTATGCTCACCATCAAATGTAGGAGGTTTGATTTTGTTCATTTCTCCTTGTAGCTTATCCACCCTAGACCCCTTATGCATCCTGAAAGGGGATGGAGTTGAGTTGTTGTGTTCTCTCTTATTGGAATGCCTCGGGGAGTGATGGTGACGTTTGCTAACACTGCTTGCTCTTCTTTTCTCATCAGAAAACCTCTGACTTCCTGATTTGTTTGAGCCACTCTCCTTATCCAATTTCTTTTATATTATGTTCAAGCTCTGCATTAACTTCATGTCGAAGTCATCCTATTGCTCCTTGGATCTCATAAGCCTTTCATTATAAGTTTTATGTCTTTGGACATCCTTCTGCAAATTTTTAATGGTCTCTACCATATTCATATTTTCATCCCTTCCTTCTCCATGTCCATTGGAGTTTGTTCCTTCAATGCCCAAATGGACATCCATCCCTCTAATATCATCTTCCTGGATGTAATTTCCCTGCGTCTCTTCCATTCCTCTGGACTCTGTGTTGATCTTGATCTGATCTAGTTGTTGTTAACTCTGCAAAATGTGTAGCCAACAAAACTTTGTCAGGCTAACTGACTCAACAATTTCATGAAAATATGAACCATTCTGGTTCAATAATATATCACAATTCTTTCTTCTGATTTCCTGGAAAATTGAATGCCTAGATAAATTTTATGGGTGAATAATTATATTCTAATTTCAAAGACATTTCCAATGCCTGCTCCCATGCTCAATTTCGAGTCTTGAGCAGAAATTTATGGCTATTTGAAAATTTTCCATTAATTTTTTATGTTCATTCTTCAACTTGGCGTAGCTCTGCACTGTAAATATGAATTTTTACACCTAATCCAATGGAATTTTCGTAGGATTTCTATTGGGTTTCTTCATATACATATTATGGACACTCTGTCCAAGTTTCAGCACTTTCTGGGTTCTGGGTTGCTAATTACAACCTGCTGAAGTTCTAGGCCAATTCGTGGTTTTGGTCTGGAATGCTACAGGTACCTTCTTTGCCATTTTAAACATCTTTAACATGCCCAGAAATTTAATTCAGCCCTAGGACTATCTTATATGGTTCAATATATTTCCATTGACTACTCATGTGCCTCAATTTGATTCTGGAGTAGAAAGTTATGGCTCTTTGAAGCTAGTTGGGTCTTAAAATTTACCCTCCATTGTTTGTGTTGTAACTTTCTCATAAAAGTTTTGTTTGACGAATGGTTTACACCATTAGAAAAATATATCCAATCTCTTTTATTTGAGATGCAGAGACAAAGTGTGCCTTGGCACACTCTATTCTCGTGGTTTTTTAGTACCTAAAACCCCTCTTAAGGGCCTCAAAAACGCGTTAGAAAAAGATGGCGTTCAAATGATATAAAACGCCGCAGAAAATCGTTTTTTTTTTGTTGTTTTTCATCCTCCAGACGACTTCACGCACACAAATTTCAACCTGTACACCCGTATTTAGCATGCACAACAACACCACAAGGTAAATCATGTTCTGTGCACCTATAACCACTATGTATCACTTCTTTGTCACACCAATAACTAGCGCACACTACTTTTGTGTCGCGCGCCAATATCCACTGCACACAGTTTTGGTTCTTGCACTATTACCCGTTGCGCGCATTTTTTGTATCGCACGCTGATATTCCACGCACATTTCACTCTATGTGCTGCTCCATGAAAAAGTTTAGTATGCTCCACCGCACACCAATAGTTTGCGCGCACCATTTACTACATTGTCACGTGAAAACTTATACTCATATTGCGCACGCACCAACCAAACTCCTCTGCGCTCTACCAATACTGTGCACACCATGCACGCCATTATTATGTATGTGCACATCGCGCACACCTTATTATGCATATGCACACTGCGCACTGCTAAATTTAGCGCGTGCACTCGTACACCAACATTTTTCCGCGCGGTGCCAAAATTTAGCTCGCGCACCCGCACACCAACATTTTTCTGTGCGGCACCAAATTTTGGCATGTGCATCAGCACACCAACATTTTTCCACGCGGTGCCAAAATTTAGTGCACGCACCAACATTTTTTCGTGCGACGCCAAATTTTGGTGCGCACACCGGTAGACTAACATTTTTCCGCTTGGTACCAAATTTTAGCGCCCACGCCCGCACGCCAATATTTTTCTGCACAGTGTCCAATTTTACATGTCACAAGATTTTTACCGCGCAACATGCATTTTTAGTGCGCCCACCTGTGCACATTCATTTTTTTCTGTGCATCAATCCCTCGTGAATTTTGCTGCAGAAATTGGGGCTTTTGCTTAACTTTATCCCAATTTCTACCATATACATTCTGCAACTATGAAGTTTGTTCAATTTCACCCCGATAACACCAATTCAACTACTGCAACAAAAAATCGTTGCAGGTTGACGTTTCTAGAATGAATTTTTCCCAAACTCAATTCACGAATTGATAATTTTAATTTCTAAACTCGCTCCATCTTTCATGGCTTCACTGTAACTTCAAATTTGACTAATTCCAGGTCCGAATTTGCTAGAACAGATATTAAACCAATAATATCTCACCACTTGGACGAATTTCTCCATTTTCCCATGAATTTAACAACATAAATTGGGGATTTTTCCCAATTTCACCCAATTGTTGTTAGTTTTTACCATGGACGCTCTACAAACTGAAAAATGTCCACTTCGAAATCAATCCTCTGTGAAATTTCGTTTTAACTCAAACTTGCTCGACCCATCCAAGCTCATCATTGAAAAATGAGACTCTGATACCATATTGTAACATCCCCGACCACCCATGTCAAAGCCATGTTACATGAGAGAACTCTTTTATTCTCTCTACGGAACATATTGTAACATACCCAGCATCCAAGTGAGCTATGCCACGTAAATTTTTCGAACTGCAAGCAATTAAAATATATACACACAGAACTCTTGCGAATATAAAGACTGTTATAACCACACATAGGATAAAACCATAAAAATAAACACGTAAATAATAATGCAGCATGTAAATTTATCACACAATTGACACTTATCTTGGTAAGAATATCACCAACTGCATGCAAACCTTCCATGAACCCCCCAGCCTTAGTCTACACTGCTCGTCACTCTCAGCAGTGGGTCACCCCTGAGTTGGGACTAAACTCCACCCAGGAAAAGGGATTCCTAACCAAGATAATGGCTCATAGAAAGTACGAAAGACTTCTTCAAAGGTGCCTACTCAAACTAACATCCTAAAGTCCCTCATTCCCCACATGCTTGTCCCACCCCAGGAAGTGTGCCCCTTCTCTTCTCAATAGTCCTTCGGCTACCCCACTTCCTTTCCAGGCTTCAGCAACAGGTCGAACAGGAAGTCTCAAATCCCTGTAGTTGTAGCTTAGTACCTTCGGGAAATCAATTCCCAACAATTCTCTCACCCGGAGAGAAATTGCTCACAGGCATGACAACCCGTCTCTTCAATATCTCACGGGCCTGACAACTCGCTTATTCAGTCCAGCTCCCAAGCTAACCAGCTACAAAAACAAGTATGGCTATGGATACAAGTTCAGGTACGGTGACATGAAGGTACAAAAGATAGCTCAATGAGTGTGTGAATTCTCATGGATGATTGACTGGTTGATTGAATTATGGGAGGAATGATGGAAAAAATGATGGGAAATGAAATAAGTCCAAACAATATGTATGCATGTCCCCAACTTGACACTTGTCATGTTGGAACCTACTTTGGCCCACTTGTCCCCATCCTTAGAACTTAGGATAAAATAATTATCCATACTTTATGATTTAAGAAATATTAATATAATATTCCTTTTTAGCTTAAGCTCCCTATATTAGCCCTTTTCTTAACTTTAATCCCCCACCCTTTCCCTAACTAGTGGAGTTTAGTCCCACATACTCTTTTATCGTGGTTGGTCTGCACGCAACAATGTATTTTATATTAATGCTTAGACGTATACAAAATTAGGCACAATGGCCTTTAACATCTAGGCTCTTTGGCCTAATAATCACAAAACTGGCTCACCAGCCTATAGAACACAACATATACACAAAGGCTCCCTAGCCTCAAAATCGCGCGCACTTAAATTGTTGCATGTGGTATCCCGAAATGTGCACACTTCCTCATTTTGTTGTCCAATACATGCGCGCACTATGCCATGAAAGGTGCATACAAAAATGATATCAAACAACTCACTAACTTAAGTACATTTTCATTTACATTACAATTGGGTTCGGCCAAGGGATATTACAGTGGGTGTGGGTGTGTGTGTGTGTATGTATGTATATGAATATTATGTTTTCATAAAAATAAGACTACTGGAAGATGGAGTGGGTCTACAAAGCCCTAGCCATAGGCATCTGAATGTAGGTTCAGTTGTCAGTTGGGGGAATTTGTCTCTCCCCTACAATAGTTAGTCCTATAGTGGTTTCTTTGGACGACCTTTGGTGTATAACATGATTTTTCTTGCTCGGGTGGACAAGGAAGAGGATTTGGATCAGTCTTTGGATTCGATGGAAGGGCAGTTGACTTGGTCGATGTCAATTGTTCACCCATCCAAGAACATCCCAGGCTCGAGGCCCACAACAACAGGCTTGGTCAATGAAAGGGCCTCAATATTTTCCTTCAGTACCCTATCTGACGCTAGCAACCCACCATCCAGCAAGGACTTCACCTCACCCTCTTCATTGTCGGCACCAAGATTGGGGTTTGGCTTGGACTATGGGGTTTCATCTTCGACACCAAATTTTTCAATCTTGCCATGGAGTCTCTTAGAATATTTTCCACGGGTCTCATGTCCTATGAAATGGGGTCAGGTTTCCTTGAGTGAGCCCTTGGAGTTAGGAGAATGTTTTCTCCTCACAAAATCTGACATCCCTGCACTTGCATTGCTTCCCGGTCTCAGTGATTGCAGCCTCAACTGGGTAGAAACCCCTCATCTTTGTTGGGAACCCCAAGATAGTGCCACAACGATTGATCCAACTTGGCTAACATCATTTTTTGTCTCTAGTAAGGGTTTCCCCTCAATCCCTTCTACTTTTTTAGACTCCCTCATAATCTCTTCGCTCCAACAAGAAATTCGTGAAGAGTTGGAGACGACGAAAAACCCTCTCTCTTCAAGTCAGGAAAATAGATCTTCTCCTCCCATTGAATATGCACTTAGCGCGGGGATTAACCAACAAATAATGCGACATAGGAAAAATAAGTGCATAAATTTGTTAGGGCATGTAGTAAAACTGGTTTTAGGGGAAAACGTTATAATTCCACAGGTCTTGGATATGGAAAATATGGGCATGGTAGGCAAAGAAAGTGGCCATAATTTTTTAGTTAAAACCCTCAGGGATTGGGTCAGTAGGTCCTGGTCAATTTCTTTGGCCCAACTTCCTTTGGTGCAAACCCTAGATAAAGGGTGGTTTCTTAAAAAATTCAAGAAAGTTGAGGATGCCAACTGGGTTCTAAAAAACCCCTAGTGTATTGACTCCTTCCCATTACTTCTTAAAAAATGGACACCTTTTTTTATGCCAACAGATAAAAAGTGGATGTACTCCCAATATGGGTTCATTTTTCAAGCTTACTTCTTGATATCTAGACCAAGGAGAGCTTTAGGTTTTTAGGAAATTCCCTAGGGACCTTTATGGATGCCTACATGACATTTCTTTCTTCAAAAAAAATATCAGTAGTTCGAATCCTTGTCTCCATGAACATGAAAGGGGGATTGGTTGAATAAATTGAGCTGACCTGGGGGGACAAACAATTCGTGCAAAAGTTGGACTACGAGGGCATCCCTTTACATTGTTATCAGGTTCATAAGCATGGCCATATTTTCAGTGATTGCAAGCTACATTTGCAGGGCAATGGAGGAGCTCCCAGGTCGTCGACACAGAAGAAGAGGGTGGCATCTCAGGTAGAGGTGGATTCTCTACCCCCCTCAGGAAAGCAGGGCAGAGTGGGGATTAAAACATGGGTTTTTTTGGAATATGCGATCTGTGAAGGAAGAAATGCTCAAAAAAATGTTTCTTCTACATATTTTGGATCATCCTCGAGCTTTGATCCAAGCCATTCAGATCAAGTTTCTTTGACGGTCCAAGCCATCCAGAAGGGGATCTCTACACTCCTTGGTATGTCTCCTTCTCATTCCCCATCTTTCATCTTTTTTTTACAATCTTTTTCATTTATGGGTATAAATTGGTCAGGGGCTTTAAAAAACCTCCCCCTTTCCTTCGAAAATTTATCCCTATTATCCTTCTCTCTGCCTGGTACCCCTATTGCCTCATGTTCCATGGCCCCTGGATCGTCTGTCGGTCATTTAACTTCTGGGATCCCTAACCATGATTCCTCCAAGGACTTGAAGGAAAAAGTGTTTTCCCACCAATTAAGTAACAAACCCATTCCATTTGTAGGATATGTGAGTAGGAATTTGGAGGGACTGGGTTTGAACCGAGCACGCTCTTCAGGTGGAAAGGTTTGGGGGAGAAAATATTTTCTATCCAAAGTACAAACCAGAGCTACAATGGATATGGCAGCAGGTAGATAATTATCCATTTTTTGGGCACTTAGAGCTTCACAAGCCCCAGAAGGGGTTTCAAAATGAAAATTCTCTCTTTCAACTACCGAGGTGTGGTGATCCCCTCAAAACAATTACTCCTCCATAGGTTTGTGGAGTTGACCCAGCCAGATCTCATTCTTCTTCAGGAAACCATGGAAGAAGTAGCCTCATTCATCCATTTCCTAGAGGCTTTTCTCAAACAATGGAAGTTTATTGGTGCTGATGCAAGGATATGCTCGGGGGGCTAGCCATAGGATGGAACTCTAGAACAATCAAGCTTCTAAACTCCTGGGGTTTTGATTCAAGCCTGGGAATAAACGTCTGGAAGACCTAGGAATGAACTTCATGATCTTAAATGTATATGGACCTTATCAAGAGTGTGTCCCTTTCTGGGAATGCCTTCTCAACAAGTATTTTGTGAGCAACGATGACCTCATCTTAGGGGGAAAGCTCAATTTTTCCTTGGGTGAGGATGAATATTGAGGTCCCAGGGCTCACTCCAATTCCCTATCAAACTTCTTCAACCACATGTTGGGAGAAAAGGGACTGATCGATATTGCACCAATAAAACTCTGCCCCGCCTGGAGAAATAAGAGAGTGTTAGCACTCGGTAAATTTCCTAGAGGTTGACAGCAAAAGAAATCTACTGAGGTAACATTATCCAACCACTTTTGAAGCTGGGATCTAGCCCTACCAAATTCAGAGAGGGATCTCTCTATATGATGTAGCTATGTTTCCAATTTTAAATATTAGGCTAGGTAAAGAAATAGGTCGGTTTTGTTGTCAAAGTGTTTTTTCGAATTGGTTGAGACAGTCTACACATCCATTGGGCTATGGGTTCTGTGTTTTAATAAAATATAAAATACAAACCAGAAACGCTAAGGGAAAAAATTTCACAGGGAGAGATAGTATAATCACTGGATATTTTAGTAGCTTAAATGATGAACAACAGAAAAGATGAGAAAGATAATTTCAACAAAGAAGCAGTTAAGAATTCCTTTATTGAAAACACCAGAAGATAAAACACTAAAATCCTTTGAGTCAGAAACAGGGTATACGAGATAAATCCTGCGACCTTCGTTACTCTTAAATATTAGTTTCAGAAAACAATATGATAACAAAGCGAGAATAACATTCAACTTAGAGAGAAAAACATCACCAGTGAATACACGCAAGAATCCTGTCAAAAGTGCCTCCTTTTATTAATGGAAGATCTCTTCAAAAATATTACAGTCTGATAGCGTCAGGGTGTGAAGATCAACAACCCTCAATACTTCGAAAGGTGAAGTATTTATAACTCAAATTACAAAGATCCTGTCATTAATGACCAGGACGTGCTAAATCTATTTTTAGCCTAACTAACTTAACAAAATTCCTAAATCTAGGAACTGCTTGATGATGTGGTGTAATTGCATGCTGATTTCTGGGTGGGTCATTGATGAATCTTCTGCACGACTTCATCTGACTGGACATCTGACTGGACCAGGACAACTCATCTGCTAATCGATCATATCACAGAGCTCCTCCCATATGAGATGACTGGGCACGTTGACTTTGAGCAGTCTTCGATACACCTCGTCCATTTATGTATACTTGGCGAATGTAGGCTTGGTGAGGAATATGTATCGAATCTCGTGTTGGATACTGATGTCCCACTGAAGGGCATCCAGGAATGCCTTACCGGTGATGCTCCCTTGTATGCCTGCAAACTTTGAATTGTCCTTAGCCACTTCGGATAATCTCTTCTCGTAGTCCGGGAGTGTCATCAATTTATCATTGATCACTTTCAAACCAGGAAGACCTTTCTTCTGGAGAGCTTCAATCTTACTAAAGAATCTTTGTACCCCCAGGTCCATGGCCTGAACCTTTTCTTCCAACTGAAGCATTAATCCTCTCTTGATCAAAAATATTTTGACCTCAAGGATGGTCTTTGTTCTATCTTCAATCTTCAATTCTTCCAGCTGTTCCCTGGTCTTAGAATTGAGGAACTTGATGATCTCATTTGCATGTGTTGGCATGTCTCCCAATTCTACTATGATCTTCTCAATGGCTTGTTTTCTTCTCAGTACCAACTCATTCTGCTCAAACATGATTTGGATCATGGGCCATATCTCGTTTATGGAATTAGTGATGTCTGTCCATACATTCTCTTTAACCTCGGCCAAAGTCTTCCCTGCCACTGTTTTCTTCCGGAGTTGATGTAGCTCCTGCTTGAGCTGCTCTGTCACCTGCTTTTCCTTGGAGAGGCTAGTCTGGAAGGAAGTTTTGAGTTCCTAAAGGTTCTCAACTTCCTTTTTAAGCCTGCCGATCTCTGTTTCCTGCAGGTTCATATTTTCCATGGACTTAGCCAGGTCGACTGTATTCTCCTGTGATGTCAATGGAGTCGTGGATGGGATTTCTGTCACTGACGTTGTGCTTGCTCCTGAAATTGGGATGGCACTCAATGGAATGACTTCCATTGGCTTCAATTGCTCTTTCTCTTTTAACAGCTTCTCCATCTCAGCTTCCATTTCTTTAAGATGTGCATTCTGCTCCATGAGCAGCCTTAGCATCTCATCTTTCTCTCCTTCTTTCTCTGCTATCTCCTTCGCCTGCGAATCCTCTGTGGGCAGGAGTTTAAGTTGTTTTCTCAAGGAGGATATGTCAGCATTTTTCTTCTTTATCATTTCCTATGTTGCTTTGACGTTCGAAGGATCATAACCGAACTTGAGGACCAGTTCCTCCAAAGTCTTGATCCTATTGTCCTTGGCAAAGGACGATATCTTCTCCATCTTTAATTGTGTTTGAACATTGTTCAGGGACACCTGCAATTTTGACGCAGCAGTAGAAGCATGTGCCAGAGTGTAGAAAACCATTTCCCCTGTCTGCTTGTGCAGATCCATTTGATCGGTCGGATGCACATCCTTCATCTAGAATTCGAAGGTGGCCCTTTTATAATCAATGATCACCTTGGGGTCTGGTACCTATGCCTGGAGGGCCATGTGCCTTCTGCCCTTTTCTATGTCAAATGCATACGGCATCCTATGCTACGCAGTCGACGTCTGTTTCCAGAATGGGGCGCAAGTACTGTTGGTCAGGGTCTGGTTCTTTTTCTTTATCAGCTCATACTTCTCGAAGATACTCAGCTTCGGTCCCCCCTTGCCTGGCTGGGTGGTCAATGTAGGATCTGTATATTTCTCCGTCACTACTGAGGTTATGGCCTTATGGAGGCTCGAAGCGAATGGTGGAATACCAACTTTGGTCACTGTGGTAGACGGGGCTTCTTTTTCCCCGGTCGGGCCAGGAGCTGCAGCAGTCTTAGGCCTCTTGGTATGCAGCTGGAATTCCTCGGAAGATACCTCAGTGACAGGTGGAGACAAATATTGCCTCGGCCTTTTCTCTTTTGGGACCTGTGGAGTGGTCGTTGGTGACACAGTGGCAGGGGGACCTTGTTGTTCTACTTCTACCAATGTGTTGGGCTCCCACACTATTTGATTTGCAAATCTTTCAATTTCAGGCCTGGGCTCATGAATATATGGAATGTTTTTGTTCTTGACCCTCATCCCTGAGATGATTCCACAAGGATCATAATGCCACGGGAAACTCATGGCGAACTTCATCTCCCTCAACATCCTGTCTGCTTCTTCCCCAGTGCCACGATTGTTGCAGATGAAGGAGCCAATCTGCCCCTTGATTCTAAGATGTTGCATTTTCTTCAATGACACAAAGTGGATGTCATCAGAATTTATAATTTGCCTTATGTATTCCAAAGCAAAAATCCTGACATGAAGTTACTTGGGCAGCTTATACGATGCCAACTCGCACCCGTATACTCTGATCTCTGTGTAATCTTGATACAGATACCAATCCTCGGTCTTTGTGTTGTCCAAGAGGCGCAGGAACCTCTGAACTTCATCGTTTATCCGAGGCTCGGGCCTGCCGCCTAACATACTTACCACAGGGTGGTAGAACTGGTCGATGAATTCCTTGAAACTGAAATCCATGGAGTTGTGCTTGAGCAAGGAGGTCCATGCTGTGACTGCCTGAGGTCTACCACCTCCATCCATCTTCTGCATGGAAAAGCCAAATTTATCCGCCTGGAAGAAGACGAACAAGTATGCTAGTACTGATGAGTATCTGAACATGCCTTCTGTGTCAAAATTCATGAAATGTTCGTGAATATTGTCTGCCAAGAATGTGCTGAAATCAAATTGAGTGGTGGGATTTTTGTCGGTAGAGAAGATGGGTAGAAAACCCAAAATGGGTTCATCTACCCACTGATCAGAATAGTATCCTAACAAAGCACAAAGGGATGAAATGACCTGGTTTCCCTTAGTGGAGAACATGGACGACAGATAAGGAGGATTTGTGGAGGGGAATTGAGCGGATGGGGGAAGGAAAAGCTCGAATATTTGAGCTCTTTGGGGGAAGGTAATTTTCTGGTATAATTCTGTGAGAATTTCCAGGTTGAAGGGAAATGCAGAGTCGGCTCGAGGGATTTGCATCATCTGGTCTATGTATTCGGGTGTGATGAGAAACAGGATTTCTTCGAATGAGGAGATGACGACTCTTTGTTCGGGAATATAGTGGGCTTGACACTTAAGAGAGAACTTGAGAAAATAGTGGATCTGGGGAAAGAGGTAGAGGGGTAAATTGGACTCCTAGAGTCCAATTTCATCACTCTGGTCCAGGAAGACTTCCCTGAGCCATGACTGGAGGTCTGAGAAATCAAAATTGCATTTGGTATCTATGATTAACCGGTCTTTGTCGACTAGTGGGATCCTGTCCAGGTCGACAGGAGGCGGGAGAAATGGATTCTCCTCTCCTTCTGCTTGTTTGGATTTTGGCGCCATTTCTGCAACAGTACCTACAATAAAACACAACGTTAGTGGGGGCGACTTACTATGGATGAGGACAACGGACTGTAACAGAGGATTAAGCGGTGAATTTCTCTGGTGCGATGGATGAATAGCGAAAGTAAGGGGAATAACGGTAGTTTTATTTAAACGGGGGTTGGTTGGGCACGGGAGACAGGTCAGTTGGATAACGGATAGGTTATCAAGTAATAAATGGCCAACGGATCACTTGAGGATGAGATGGCGGGTGACGGTGGATGAGGGATACGGATGGGTGATGTGGAGGCTATCGATTGGAGGTTAAAGTCATAATAAGGGGCTTTCCATGAGAGAATAGGGGGGAAGGACTGACAGTAGTTATGTGACATGACCAGTTCGGGAAAGGTGGAAGGTGACGTCTAGAGGTGACGGAGTTCTGTCAGATAGCAGATGGTGATGG
>ML791634.1:273878-294606 GCA_009831015.1 Picea engelmannii | reverse complement strand
AGATTTATTCACTAATCTACCTAGACACTTTGGCTAAGATTAAATTGTTTAGCCAAACTCATTCACTACCCTATCAACATCAATTTAAAAAGAACTTGGCCATGCTTGAAAGGTATGGACCAAGTTACTATTATTGCATGGGGTTTTTATTGAAATTCTTTTATGCCCTCTTTTTCTTTCCTTTTATTTTCTTTTTCTTTTTCTTTTTTCTTTTTTCTTTTTCTTTCTTTTTTCTTTTTCTTTCTTTTTATTTTTCTTTCTTTTTCAAATTATTTGCAGGATGAAAAATCATTTGTCAACAAAAACACTAGAGACAGATAATATCCCAGTCACCAGTTGATCCTATAACTTATAGGGTGATAACAGCGGCTCCACCTGGGGATGGTACTTGCCCTGTGAAGTGCCAAGAATCCTGGTTCCTGTCATTCTGAAAATTTCTGCCTAGTAGCCTTCATTGGTTTTATTCTCAACAACTGGAGAAACAGTGGTCAGCAGCTTAGGGCCTTCTCTTCGGGCTTCAGCCAACTGACTAATGTTCTTCACTCAGAAAATGTAGGCGGAAAATAAAAGTAAGAATGGTATGTGCAATGGAGAGTGAACAGACGAATCTCTACTGAGGTGGCACATAATGTTTCGGCATTCTTCCATTTACAGGTCCTCCTGGCAGATCTGTCCCATCAGCGTTGTTTAGCAAGAAAGCATTGTTTCCCCTTAAATCTTGGATCATGTATGGTCCTCTCCATAGACTGTCAAATTTTCCATGCTTTCCCTTCTCTTCATTTCTGGCATCCCACCTCAGCACCAAATCTCCTAGCTCAAAATCGTCCTCCTTTGTTCTTTTGTGAAAGATCTTCTTGATGTTTTCTTGGATTACCTGAGTCTTGTTGAAAACTTCTTCTCTATATTGTTGTAAGTGGATCATCTGGTTGATCCTTCTCTATGAGTCATTTGGCTCAACTTGTACATATTGAAGCAACTTCATGACAGGGACTCCTAAGGAAGTGGGGAAAACTACCTCTGTGCCATAGACCAGCTGGTATGGTGACATACCAATTGACCTTTTGGTGGTCAGTCTGTCAGCCCATAACGCAAACACCAACTTGTTGTGCCATGATTTCTTGTATTCCTGCAAAGTTTTTTTGATGATGTTTACCAAGGTTTTGTTTGAATATTCCGCCAGCCCATTCCCTTGAGGGTAGTAGGTTGTGGAATGCCCCAAACCAATGTGATATTGGTTGCAGAAATCTATGAGCTTCTTCGACCGAAAAGCAGTTGCATTATCAGTTATAATCTTTCTAGGACATCCAAAGTGAGACAAGATATTATTTTCAAGGAATTTGATAATAACAGAGTCAGTGGCTTGCTTGCTTAGTACTGCTTCGATCCATTTGGTAAAATAATCGGTGGCAGTGAGAATCCACCTGTACTGGCCTGAAGAAGGGGGGTGTATTTCTCCAATGAAGTCCAGTCCCCATTGCTGGAAAGGGGCTTCAACTAAGATCGGTTTCAGGGGGAGAGGAAGGAGTTTCCTTTTTCCTTCAAACAACTAACATTGATGACATGCAGTCACTTTATGATGTACATCGGTGAATAGTGTGGGCCAATAGAATCCAACTCTGAGTATTTTGTTGGTTGTGACCTTCCAATTCATATGGCCACCACATTCTCCTGCATGAAATTCTTGTAACACTTTGTCAGCTTCATATTTCAATAAACAATTTAACAGAATGCCTCTAGGATCTTTCCAATACAAATTGCCTTCTAGAATACATAATTTTAAGGCTTTCAACTTTAAAAATCTATCTTTAGTCTTAGTCAAACCAGGGGGAGCTTGTAAATTTTGCAAAACGAATATAAGGTCTGCATACCATGGAGAGTTGAGAAATTCCTCTCTCACACCTAGAGTCACCATCTCGCCCTGTTCATCTGCTGCAGCTAAAAAATTAATGTCAAGAGCATGGAAATTTGATTCAGCCATTAATTTTTCTAGGCCTTGACCCTTGATTGGTTTTGTAGGCTTAATCTCTATATCGTATTCTAAAATGACAGAAATCCATTTTCCCCTTCTTCCATCCGGATTTTCCTGTGTCAAAATGTCTTTTACTACCACATTCAGAACATAAGCTATGGTGTGGGAATGGAGAATGTAGACCCTAAAATCTTTTATATCTTTCACCAAGGCAAAAGCTTGTTTCTCCATTATCTTATAATTCAGAGCAGCATCTCTTAATGCTTTACTAAAGAAAGCTATGGGTTGTTCATACCCTTCACTGTTCTTTTGTAGTAATACCGTTGCTATAGTATGTTCGGAAGCAAAAGAGAAAAGATAGAAATCTTTGGTAAAATCGGGATTGATTAAGACAGGGGCCTCTATGAGTGCTCGTTTGACTTGTTCGAAAGACTGTCTGGACTCAGAGTCCCATTTTATCTTCACATCCTTTTTTATCATATTTGTAATGTTTCTGAGGAGCTCTGCCAGATTGGGAATGAATCTTCGTAGAAAGTTTATTCTCCTGATAAAAGACTGTAATTCGTTAAGGTTTATGGGGTGTTCCAATTTTTGTATGGCCTCGATTTTGCTAGGGTCTATTTTGATTCCATCCTTGGAGATGATGTGTCCTAGCAGTTTTCCTTCCTCTAGGCCGAAAAGGATTTTCTTAGGATTTAAAGAAATCCCAAACCTTCTACATTTCTCAAAGACTCGTCTGAGGTGTTGCAGGTGTTCGTCATCATATCGAGAAAACACAGTTACATCATCTAAATAGATGACAATAAACTTACTTGATTCTTCCACGAAGGCGATATCCATTACTCTCTGGAATGTGGCCCCTGCGTTCATCAGACCAAAAGGCATTTTCACATACATGAAAGTGCCCCATGGTGTGGTGAAGGTGGTTTTTTCTTGGTCATCCAGGTGAACTAGGACCTGATTATAACCTGAGAACCCGTCCAGCAGAGAAATTCGACTGGATCCGACCACCCTTTGCAGGATGTGGTCCATTTTGTGTAAGGGGTAATTGTCTTTCAAGGAGACCTTATTTAGATTTTGGAAATCTATGCAAAGTCTGATTTCCCCAGATTTCTTACGTGTAGGGACCAAATTAGAGACCCATTTGGAAAAACGCAATAGGACTATGATTTTGGCACCATACATTTTTTTGATTTCCTTTTCTATTAGAGGGAGCAACTTGGGATTTATCCTCCTAAGTTTCTATCTGAACAGTTTTTGGTCTTCCTTTATTGGAATCTTGTGTTGTATGATGCTGGTATCATAAGATTTCAAATCCTCATAACCCCAGGTAAAGACATCCGAATATTCTTTGAACTGTTCAATGTATTTGAGTTTTTTCTCTAGAGGTAATGATTTAGACAGTTTGACTATCCTGGGTTTCTCTTCAGTCCCTATATTACAGTCCTCTACCTCTTGTCCATTAGCTTCAATTTTCATTTTTTTGGCTACGTCGTTAAAATCGAACAAGTCCTCTAAAGGAACTAGACCTCTAGGCAAAACATTGCTTTTCAAATGTAAAACATCGACATCCATTTCGTCATCACCTAATTCTCCTGAATCTACGCTATTTACACTATCAATTTCAAAATCAGATCTATTTACATTTTCATCTTCGTTCTCTAAATCTATATTTGTACATTCAAAATCATTTTTACACTGCAAAAAGTCTTCGATTTGATCATCGTTACCAAACACTTGCCAGTACCTGATGTTGTCGGGAACGGTTGGTCTACATTTCACCTCCACAGTGTATGGGCGAGTCGAGCAGAAAGGAATCTTACATGTGGCTGCTGACGTAGCCAATCCGTCCGCCAAAATGTTTTGCCCCCTCGGCATTACCTGCAAGTCAACTTTAGTGAAACATCTAAGGGCATCAAGAACAACATTCCTATAATCTCTAAGACATGGGTGTTTCGCAGCATACTCACCTTTGATTTTCTTGATTATCAACTCAGAATCACCTCTTACCATAATCTGTTTATCACCAACTCTTTTCAAAAGCTTCAGACCGAGCATCAAGGCTTCATACTCAGCAATATTATTAGTGCATTGGAAATTTAATTTGTAAGAATGGTTTTCTGAATACCTGTTTCTGTGATTATGCAGCCAAACTCCTGCTCCAGCTCCTTCTTTGCTCACTGCTCCATCAAAATCCATGCTCTAGAAATCTGCCGGTAATTCCTCAGTTATCATGTTTTTCATTCTTGCTACCTCAATGGTTTCTTGGCCTTCATCTTGACTAGATGTGTCTTCTGCCAGCTAAGTATCTTGTTCTCCCATGTCACCATCATTGTATAAGATAAAATAATCCAAGTCGGAATGCGCAGAGTAAAGGGGATAGTTGTGCGGTTTTTCTTGGCTACTGACCATGTATTTCATCAACGTTTCTCTGTATAGCCTTCTTTGTTGCCCGAAAACTGGGATAGTGGCATAAGACATATCTAGCTGCAGGGTTCCTCTCAACTTAGCCCCCCAAGACTAGGATAGAAACATTCCATACTTCGGAGGTATGTCTGCAACTACCACATCCATTACCATGCTCTTCCCAGGAATCTGAACCAAGGTGATGCATAGGTCCTTGATCAAACCAATACATCTAACTTTATTAGAGTCAAATGAGTGTAAATCCTTGTAAGGTCTAATGACCTCCAGTCCCAGTTTCTCCATTACTGATTTAGGCATCAGATTGTGGGAAGCACCCGAATCCAGCATAGCGTTATGTAAGATCAGGTCATGTATGTTTAAACTGATGTAAAAAGGAGCGACATCACCAGTATCCTCTCAACCATCTACTTCAGGTCCAAACAAAAGTTCGGGTTGATCATCAGTAAGGTTCACAGTGTTTGAATGATTTGTTGATCCAATGGTTAAGGCCTTTGTGCCTATGTCAGGCTCAATGGTCAGTGCTTTAATCACCTGTGAACGATAAACGTCTTTGTTCATTAACTCAGAAAGTGGGATGGGAATTTTTACTTTGGCCAATTCCCCCTCAAGGCTAAAAGGTGTAGGAGCTCTGCCTTGGTTCATCAATTTTGGTTTGTCCGCTACACTCTTCTGGCCAGAAGTAGTGGGTGGAGTAATAGGTGAAACCTCGAGCTATGATGATCTTTTCAGAATAGTAAGGTTTTTCTTCACCGAAACTTCGGCTGTACTCTTCTCAGGGATATTCTCGGTAGATGGCTCAGATTCCTTCTTGGTTTTGACTACCTTCTTTGTTTCAATCGTCTTTTTGGGGGAACTCCCTTATGTATTTTTACTCCGCAGATTATACTATCGGTGTACCTCCAAATTGGCATTTTTGAATGCCTGTTGTTCTGCATTTTCAGCTTCTTCACTTACTTTTGTTTGGTTGAGAAGAAAAATCTCTTGCTCTTCTTGGGTAAGGAAAATAGCTTCGTTATCATGAATGCCCATGAGATTTATATGAGTATCCTCGAGTTCCTCGATCACTTCATCCCCTTCATCAGCATAATTTTCTTGTAAGGGAGGTCTGATCTACTGATCTGGACCTCTCTGCTCTCTTTGATCCCTAGGATCTCTCTGTCTGATTTGAGGAGGATTTCTCCTGAAGTTTGGATTCTGAACCTGAGGAGTTGGTGGGTTTTCTCTTGGAGGATTTATGTCTGACACAGTAAGTATTTCCATCATTCTTTCCATTTCTCTGGCCAGAGAATCCAATTTGGAATATGAGTTTGACATGGAAGGTTCTTCTTTAATTGTGACTCTCCTCTCTGACCTCTGACATGCCCTTTTGGCCAACAAATTGGCCTCCACACTTATTGCACTTTTCTGCATGTCTTCCAGGGTGGTAGAATTTCTTTCCCTTAGTTTGTATGACATGTCAGTGTCAAAACCATCAGGGAATTTTATCAATGCCAAACCCCGTGGAGGTTTGATTTCAGCTGGGATTGCATTGTACAGGTTATTGAAGCGAGTGCAGTAATCTTGCATTGTCTCACCTTGATTTCTTCTGATATTTTCGTATTCAGACAAAATTTGCAGAGGGTTTTTCTTTACCTCCCATCTGTCTAGAAAACTCCTTTGGAATGCGGTAAGGTCAAGGACTGAGGTGGCGCGCAACCCTTTGTACCATTTTTTAGCATCACCTGTCAAACTTTGGGCAAACAATATCATTTGAACGTCAGCTTCGTCTACTTCATGCAGATCATAATAATCATTCATTTTATCTACGTGTTGTTGTACGCTCAAAGGTCCCATGGCATCGAACTGTGGAAGTCTTGTTTGGTAGTCCTGGGGCATGGCATGAAGAGGTGGAGTCAACACCAAGGGAGCATATTGAGCTCCCATGATGTGCGGAGGAGGTGGGATAACAGACTGGATTATCGGTGAGGTAGTAACTGATGACGAGGACGAGGAGGGACTGGATAGCACTGAGGGAGTGATTTACGGTTTCGCAGTGGGAGACAAAACTTCAGGGGTTCGGGGCTATAAAACAGTTGGGTCGAAAATGATTCCAGTCACAAAACTATCGGACCGGGTTCTAACCAGGCTCTGTTGGGAAAATGTGCCAAGGTTAGGGTTTTGCAAGGTAATGGGTTTCCCTGAAAAGGAAAGGGACTTATGAAGGGGAATATGACTCACTCAGCCTTCAGCTAAGCTCTTTTTCCTGAGTAACTGTTCTGGGTTATCTGTCACTATTGCAGGTTCTAGGTCTGGATGAGATCGAGTATAAACTTTCTTAGGAGCCAGATTTCTTTTTGATTTTTTATATATATACTTTTTAGTTTTGTGAGTCCGAAAATAATATGTACAAAGTTTGATCAACCTCTAAACATTACTTTCTTCTCAAATTTGCAATATTCCAGGGACAAAACGTTCTTTTTAGGGGAAAGAGAACGTGAAATTATAAATTTATATGTTCTTCCCCATTGGAGTCGCCACTATGTTAGCACTCGGTAAATTTCCTAGAGGTTGACAGCAGAAGAAATCTACTAAGGTAACTTTATCCAACCACTTTTGAAGCTGGGATCTAGCCCTACCAACTTCAGAGAGGGATCTCTCTATATGATGTATCTATGTTTCCAATTTTAAATATTAGGCTAGGTAAAGAAATAGGTCAGTTTTGTTGTCAAAGTGTTTTTTCGAATTGGTTAAGACAGTCTACACATCCATTTGGCTATGGGGTCTGTTTTTTAATAAAATATGAAATACAAACCAGAAACGCAAAGGGAAAAACTTTCACAGGGCGAGATAGTATAATCACTGGATCTTTTAGTAGCTTAAATGATGAACAGTAGAAAAGATGAGAAAGATAATTTCAACAAAGAAGCAGTTAAGAATTGCTTTATTGAAAACACCAGAAGATAAAACACTAAAATCCTTCGAGTCAGAAACAGGGTATACGAGATAAATCCTGCGACCTTCGTTACTCTTAAAGATTAGTTTCAGAAAACAATATGATAACAAAGCGAGAATAACATTCAAATTAGGGAGAAAAACATCACCAATGAATACACGCAAGAATCCTGTAAAAAGTGCCTCCTTTTATTAATGGAAGATCTCTTCAAAAAGATTACAGTCTGATAGCGTCAGGGTGTGAAGATCAACAACCCTCAATACTTCGAAAGGTGAAGTATTTATAACTCAAATTAAAAAGATCCTGTCATTAATGACCAGGACGTGCTAAATCTATTTTTAGCCTAACTAACTTAACAAAATTCCTAAATCTAGGAACTGCTTGATGATGTGGTGTAACTGCACACTGATTTCTGGGTGGGCCGTTGATGAATCTTCTGCACGACTTCATCTGACTGGACAACTGACTGGACCAGGACAACTCATCTGCTAATCGATCAGATCACAGAGCTCCTCCCATATGATATGACTGGGCACGTTGACTTTGAGCATTCTTCGATACACCTCGTCCATTTCTGTATACTTGGTGAATGTAGGCTTGGTGAGGAATATGTATTGAAACTCATGTTGGATACTGATGTCCCACTGAAGGGCATCCAGGAATGCCTTGTCAATGATGCTCCCTTGTATGCCTGAAAACTTTGAACTATCCTTAGCCACTTCGGCTAATCTCTTATTGTAGTCTGAGAGTGTAATCAATTTATCATTGATCACTTTCAAACCAGGAAGACCTTTCTTCTGGAGAGCTTCAATCTTACTGAAGAATCTTTGTACCCCCAAGTCCATGGCCTGAACCTTTTCTTCCAACTGAAGCATTAATCCTCTCTTGGTCAAAACTCTTTTGACCTCAAGGATGGTCTATGTTCTATCTTCAATCTTCAGTTCTTCTAGCTCTTCCCTGGTCTTAGAATTGAGGAACTTGATGATCTCGTTTGCCTGTGTTGGCATGTCTCACAATTCTACTCTGATCTTCTCGATGGCTTGTTTGCTTCTCAGTACCAACTCATTCTGCTCAAACATGATTTGGATCATGGGCCATATCTCGTTTATGGAATTAGTGATGTCTGTCCATACATTCTCTTTAACCTCGGCCAAAGTCTTCCCTGCCACTGTTTTCTTCCGGAGTTGATGTAGCTCCTGCTTGAGCTGCTCTGTCACCTGCTTTTCCTTGGAGAGGCTAGTCTGGAAGGAAGTTTTGAGTTCCTAAAGGTTCTCAACTTCCTTTTTAAGCCTGCCGATCTCTGTTTCCTGCAGGTTCATATTTTCCATGGACTTAGCCAGGTCGACTGTATTCTCCTGTGATGTCAATGGAGTCGTGGATGGGATTTCTGTCACTGACGTTGTGCTTGCTCCTGAAATTGGGATGGCACTCAATGGAATGACTTCCATTGGCTTCAATTGCTCTTTCTCTTTTAACAGCTTCTCCATCTCAGCTTCCATTTCTTTAAGATGTGCATTCTGCTCCATGAGCAGCCTTAGCATCTCATCTTTCTCTCCTTCTTTCTCTGCTATCTCCTTCGCCTGCGAATCCTCTGTGGGCAGGAGTTTAAGTTGTTTTCTCAAAAAGGATATGTCAGCATTTTTCTTCTTTATCATTTCCTCTGCTGCTTTGACGTTCGAAGGATCATAACTGAACTTGAGGACCAGTTCCTCCAAAGTCTTGATCCTATTGTCCTTGGCAAAGGACGATATCTTCTCCATCTTTAATTGTGTTTGAACATTGTTCAGGGACACCTGCAATTTCGACACAACAGTAGAAGCATGTGCCAGAGTGTAGAAAGCCATTTCCCCTGTCTGCTTGTGCAGATCCATTTGATCGGCCGGATGCACGTCCTTCATCTGGAATTCGAAGGTGGCCCTTTTATAATCAGTTATCACCTTGGGGTCTGGTACCTGTGCCTAGACGAAGGCCATCTTCATTATGCCCTTTTCTGTGTCAAATGAAGACAACAGCCTATGTTGCGCAGTCAACGTATGTTTCCAGAATTGGGCGCAAGTACTGTTGGTTAGGGTCTGGTTCTTTTTCTTTATCAACTCATACTTCTCGAAGATACTCAGCTTCGGTGCCCCCTTTCTTGGCTGGGTGGTCAATGGAGGATCTGTAGATTTCTCCATCACTGCTGAGGTTATGGCCTTATGGAGGCTCGAACCGAAGGGTGGAATACCAACTTTGGACACTGTGGTAGACGGGATTCTTTTTCCCCGGTCGGGCCAGGAGCTGCAGTAGTCTTAGGCCTCTTGGTATGCAGCTGGAATTCCTCGGAAGATACCTCAGTGACAGGCAGATAAAAATCTTGCCTCGACCTTTTCTCTTTTGGGACCTGTGGCATGGTCGTTGGTGACATAGTGGCAGGGGGGCCTTGTCGTTCTACTTCTACCAATGTGTTGGGCTCCCACACTGTTTGATTTGAAAATATTTCAATTTCAGGCCTGGGCTCATGAATATATGGAATGTTTTTGTTCTTGACCCTCATCCGTGAGATGATTCCACAAGGAACATACTGCCACGGGAAACTCATGGTGAAATTCATCTCCCTCAGCATCCTATCTGCTTCTTCCCCAACACCACAATTGTTGCAGATGAAGGAGCCAATCTACCCCTTGATTCTAAGCTGCTGCTTTTTCTTCAATGACACAAAGTGGATGTCATCGAAATTTATAATTTGCCTTATGTATTCCAAAGCAAAAATCCTGACAGGCAGTTATTTGGGCAGCTTATACGGTGCCAACTCGCACCCGTATACTTTGATCTCTATGTAATATTGATACAGATACCAATCCGTGATCTTTGTGTTGTCCGAGAGGTGCAGGATCCTCTGAACTTCATCGTTTAACCGAGGCTCGGGCCTGCCACCTAACATACTTACCACAGGGTGGTATAACTGGTCGATGAACTCCTTGAAACTAAAATCCATGGAGTTGTGATTGAGCAAGGAGGTCCATGTTGTGACCGCCTGAGGTCTACCATCTCCATCCATCTTCTGCATGGAAAAGCCAAATTTATCCGCCTGGAAGAAGATGAACAAGTATGCTAGTACCGATGAGTATCTGAACATGCCTTCTGTGACGAAATTCACGAACTGTTCATGAATATTGTCTGCCAAGAATGTGCTGAAATCAAACTGGGTGGTGGGCTTTTCATCGGTAGAGAAGATGGATAGAAAACCCAGAATGGGTTCATCTACCCACTGATCAGAATAGTATCCTAACAAAGCACAAAGGGATGAAATGACCTAGTTTCCCTTAGTGGAGAACATGGACGACGGATAAGGAGGATTTGTGGAGGGGAATTGAGTGGATGGGGGAAGGAAAAGCTCGAATATTTGAGCTCTTTGGGGGAAGGTCATTTTCTGGTATAATTCTGTGAGAATTTCCAGGTTGAAGGGAGATGCAGAGTCGGCTCAGGGGATTTGCATCATCTGGTCTATGGATTCAGGCATGATGATAAACAGGATTTCTCTGGATGAGGATATGATGGCTCTTTGTTCGGGAATATATTGGGCTTGACACTTAAGAGTGAACTCGGGAAAATGGTGGATCTGGGGAAAGAGGTAGAGGGGTAAATTGGACTCCAAGAGTCCAATTTCATCACTCTGGTCCAGGAAGACTTCCCTGAGCCACGACTAGAGGTCTGAGAAATCAAAATCTCATTTGGTATCTACGATTAACCAGTCTTTGTCGACTAGTCGGATCCTATCCAGGTCGACAAGAGGCGGGAGAAATGGATTCTCCTCTCCTTCTTCTTGTTTGGATTTTGGCGCCATTTCTGCAATAGTACCTGCAATAAAACACAACGTTAGTGGGGGATATTGACTGTGGATGAGGACAATGAACTGTAACAGAGGAGTAAGCGGTGAATTTCTCTGGTGTGATGGATGAATAGCAAAAGTAAGGGGAATAACGGTAGTTTTATTTAAACGGGGGTCGATTGGGCGCGGGAGATAGGTCAGCTGGATAACGGATAGGTTATCCAGTAATAAATGGCCAATGGATCACTTGAGGATGAGATGGCGGGTGACGGTGGCTGAGGGATATGGATGGGTGACATGGAGGCTATCGATTGGAGGTTAAAGTCATAATAAGGGGCTTTCCATGAGCGAATAGGGGGGAAGGACTGACAGCAGTTATGGGACATGACCAATTCGAGAAAGGTGGAACGTGACGTCCAGAGGTGACGGAGGTCTGTCAGATAGCAGATGGTGACGAGACTCGGAGCAATGGATTGACGCCATGTATAACAAGGGACTTGCCAGAGGAAGAAAACCATTCCGGACCCCCCCCCCTCCTCTCGGTTAAAAGTAGATCATCCAGGGGGGTCCAAAATCCATTTTGGGCCGTTGATCTGTGCGCCTGTTTCTGAGCCGCAGATCTTTGCGCGCTTTTTATCACTCATTCCGGACCCCCCCCCTCCATTAAAGGCAGAATGGATGGGGGGTACGGAATCCAACACTGACCGTGGATTTGAGCATTCAATCCTGAGCCGTCCAGATGCACGCAAGTCTTATCATCGATTCCGGACCCCCCCTGGGTTAAAAGAAGAACGGTCGAGGGGGTCCGGAATGCTCTGTACACCATAGATCTGGGCACCACGATCAGGACCGTTGATATGTGCAGGGAGCATAAGTGGGGAGCGGAAAACACATGCGCCAGGGAAAAACTTAGGATAAATTATTTTTTTATGGTTTTTTCCAAGGTTTTCCAAGTAGACGCCACTAAGGGGTTAGGCAAACGATATTTTTAAGCATCTGAAAACATGGTGCGACACTTACATTAAACTGGTTCTTATTGAAATGAAGCAACAAATCAATCTAACCTATATTCTAACCTAGTTCCTATGACAGTTAACCCAGATTAGACTGTTGAGTTAAGAATTTACTCTACCCTGGGGCTATCTGACCAGGATTAGACAGTCTGGCCAGATTTATTCACTAATCTACCTAGACACTTTGGCTAAGATTAAATTGTTTAGCCAAACTCATTCACTACCCTATCAACATCAATTTAAAAAGAACTTGGCCATGCTTGAAAGGTATGGACCAAGTTACTATTATTGCATGGGGCTTTTATTGAAATTCTTTTATGCCCTCTTTTTCTTTCCTTTTCTTTTCTCTTTTTTCTTTTTCTTTCTTTTTCTTTTTATTTCTTTTTCTTTTTCTTTCTTTTTTCTTTTTCTTTCTTTTTCTTTTTTTTCTTATGGTCGAGGTATTTGAGGATGATCTCAAAGAGGTCCTTCATAGCTTCCATAAAGATAAAATCCATCGGCCAAATGGATGGACCATTGATTTCTTCTTAGGTATATATGATATTATTGGCACTGACATCCTAAAAGTGGTGGAGTCTCACATAAATGGTCATATACATGTGCCATTAAATGCCACCATTATAGCCCTTATTCCCAAGATAGATGCCCCCCATTATTTAGAGGACTTCAAACCATTTTTTATCTGCAACTTTATCAGTAGAAGGATAAAGGGTATCCTCTCAAGCACAATGTCTCATGAGCAATTCGGATTTTTGGAAAGTAGGCAGATGCATGAATAAATTGGTGTGGCTCAGGACGCACTATACCACCTAAAAACCTAAAAAGAAAAAAAGAGTTGTGATAAAGATCGACCTTTCAAAACCATATGACAAAGTAAGTTAGCTCTACATTAGAATCCTCCTAACTCATTTGGGTTTTGAGCTCCCCTTTATAAATTGGATCACGACTTGCATATTGATGGTTTCTTTTGTAGTTCTTATCAACAAGGATACTTCTCCCTTCTTCCATGTTGAGAATGGATTAAGCCAAGGTTGTCCCTTGTCACCTCTCCTATTTCTCTTGGTAGAGGAAGGCCTTAGTAGGTCCATTGGAGAAGAAAAATATAGAGGTGAGTTGCAGGGTATATAAATCTCTACAACCTTAAAGATAACCCACCTCCCTTTTGTGGACGATGTTCTAATTTTTTGCAACAGACAAAGGGGGGATGCGGATAAATTAAGCTTTATCCTGGATGTTTTTGGAAAAGCGGCAAGGATGAAAATAAATGAACAAAAATCCACTCTCTATGTCCATTATATGGAAGAAGCAGAGTTTAGATGCTATCAATCCCACTTCCCATATGATCATAAGGATTTTGATGAAGGCCTAAAGTACTCAGGCTTTCACCTAAAACCTAATAGCTATAAGAAAGAGGACTGGAATTGAATAATTGAAAAACTAGAAAAGAGACTAATATCTTATATCTTTTGATGGATCTCTAGAGTGGGAAGATTGATCTCTTGTGTGGATCCCCAAAGGCATCCTAGAAAAAGTAAGGTATCTCTGCTTCAATTTTTTATGGGTTGGCACAAAGGATCATTTTTTCATGCCATGGGTAAAATGGGAAACTTTGGTCATGCCTAAAATGTTGGGAGGTTGGCGATTAAAAAAAAAATTCTTGTTCTCAAAGGCCCTAGCAGCAAAATCTAGATGGAGATTGATTATCACTGATAGTCTATGGACAAAAGTGGTCTCTCATAAATATTTCCACTTGGATTCAATGGAGGAATGGATTAGATGTCCTTCAAATGAGACCTCAAACTGCTCAATAATTTGGAAATCACTTATGAAATCCTTCCATGTGGTAGGGGAGGGTTTGTCTTGGAGAGTTGGAAAAGGTACAAAAGTCAGAATTGGTTCTTACCCCTAGCCCGGCAGTGGTTTGAACCACATTCTCCCCCAAGCCCTGATTGAACAGCTACACGAGTTTCTATTACTTAAATCAAATAACTGAATTGGATCAAACAACAATTTAGATTCAAGAATGGAAGGGTGTTGAGCAAATTGGGATGGGAGAGGAATTTTTTGTGCAATGGTCAGACTATATTAGATCCATCAAAATAGGCCATATCTGAATTACGACAAGGGAGGATGAATTGTTATGGAAACATGCCCCTCATGGAGTCTACACTCTGAAAGTAGGATACTTTGAAATCAACATAGATATCCTATAACATGAACCTTCTTGGTGGTGGAAAAGCTTGTGGAAGGTTAAATTCCCATTAAAAGATCACATATTTATGTGGTCTCTGATAATAATAAAAAAATCCCAACCTGGGAAAGAATGAAATATATAAATATGGAAGGTCTTGGGTGGTGCTCATTATGGAAGGCTTATGAGGAATATATTTCTCACCTCGTTATTCAATTCCCTTTTGTAAACCAAATATGGAAAAAAATCTCAAATTCCTTGGGCCAAGTTTGTATTTGGCATGGTCAGAAAATTGAAGAGGCCTGGCACATATGGGCCACAAACCCAACAATTGGAGAGGAATTTTGGATAAGTTTCGTGATATGCACCAAAAGGAGGTCAAAGGGGTAAAAGGATGTGTGACGGAGTGGATGCAAATGACACGTGGCAGAGCAGTGCACAAAACTTAGGTGGAAAATGGTTATAAACTACAAGGCTTGGGGATATTTTGTCCACTTTTGTAACGGATTTTGGGGGACACTTTTCCCACTGTTTGTAACGGGTTTTGGGGGACACTTTTTCCACTATTTGTAATGGGATTAACCCTATTAGTATGTATAAATAAGTACGAAAGGAGATAGGGGGAGGGAGGTGAGAGTGAGAATGTGATATTGTACGTAAGTTGTGATTGCTTTTTGTGTAAGGGAAGAGATCTATAGTATGGCTAAGGAGTAAACTCGGACTGCAACAAAACGATAAGGCACAGTTGGGATGATATCACTATTGCATATTTTGTAGCATAGTGTGCAATTGTAAGAAGCCATGAATGAATAAAATAAGAAGCTAGTTGTTGTGGATGTATCCCAAGTTGGGTGAACCATGTAAATCTATGTTATGGTGTTTATATTGTTTCCTAGTTTATGTTGAATGGATGGATCATATATGATGTTGTAATTTTTCATATAGATTATAATTTATGACATGATAATTGTTAACTATGAACAATGCACATGTAAGTAAAGGGTCTGATTGATCCCTCCTTACCCTTAGCACTGAAGAACCTTGGTTCCTATAGCCCCTACAGATGCCTCAAGTGAGACCTCACTTTCTCTACAGGTGATGTTGAAAGGGCCGATGTCTAAGGGATTTTTTGGTATTTGATTGATTAACCTCGGTTCTTCCCCCTATGCGCCAACAAATGGTTCCATTTCTAGGACTTGGAACTATAATTGAGGGGAATTTCTTGGAGGCCAAATAGAGAATAAATTGAAGAATGTATGGAGAGAAATCAGTGAAGTTTTTCCAGAGAACAAAATAGAAACCCTAGGCTGAGCGATGAACGGTGGTTATAGAGGTATGTATTCATAGATCTGCATGAAATTTTCTTTGGTGAATTTTCGATTATTTTGACTGAATGGTTAAAAAGGTTAGTGGAGAATGTTGGGAGATATAGAGATGAATTCCTGAGAAGTTGGACTCATGAACTGATCCGACAACTTAATATAGTAAGTAATAAGGTTTCTCGTGCAGTAGATTTATGGTTGAACAATATACTAGGGGGTATATTATAGAATTTGCAGTAGATTGTACATGGTCTTACAACATCATGGAGAGGGAATTTTTCAAAGGTCTGTGTGGAAGATATTTGAATGCATTATCTACTTGAATAAAGATGATACTGTGTGAAAAAAATGTCATGATGATGGAATCTGATAACTAAGCACCTTTGCACACATAGGGGAATTGGGGGATGATCGAAGGAAGGTCTGAGAGTGAGAAGGATGAGTGTAGGGACTGAGGATGCTGAGAGAAGATATTGACTCAGATGGAGAGATTAGAGTACTGCATTGTGGGAAAAAATTTATATACAACAAGAAGGATATTGTGGCTGGGAAAGGAGAGCAACAAAGAGAATTCAAGGGTAGTGACCCTTGCACAGAACTTTGATCACACCATAGGGAGAGAGGAAAAGGAAAGAGAGAGAGATCCTTAGTAATACCCAAAAAAATAAGGAATTCCATCTCAGATCGAAATCTGCGTCAAACCCATGACCCCTTAAACATCATTAAGAATTGAGGTAGGAACTAGAAACAATCAAGAGAAATAGTAATAAGTGGAGGAAGTCAAAGCAATAGTCAAAGTAGCAGGAACAACACTACAAACCATAGGCAGTCAGCTTCATCGAAGATAAATACGGTGTAGAAAAGAATGGCAGGGATAGATAATACGTTGAGGATGCATGAATTCAATGGAGTTAGGTCAAAGGACCCAGAACAACATTTGTTTGTATGTAAGACTATATGGATTGTGAAGAATGTCCAAGATGAAGAAGAAAAAATCACATAGTTAGCAACAAATTTTAGAAATCACGCACTGATCTGGTATAAGTACTAGAACACTACATCGACCAGGAATTCAAGAACTTTGGTAGAAATCGGTTAAGCGTTTCTCAAGGAATTCAGGAAGTCAAAATCTAAATCTCAATATATTATAGAGCTAAAGGAAACTAAGCAAGTACAGAATGAGACAGTGTGGGATTTCAACTAGAGATTTAAATATGTAATGGGTAGGTTAACCTTTCATATTTTTGATGAACAACATTGAGAATGGTTTATATCAAGTCTATTGCCACACATTTGTTGTGTGTTAACACAACATAAAGGTCACGTCGCATCCCGAAGCATTGGAAATCACGATGAAATTAGAAGCATCTCTCGTAGGAGATGGAGCAGGTACAGTCACATTTTGCTACATTGAGGATTCAATTGTCTGAGATAACAAAGTAGAAGGAGAAGCACGAACAAGTTTGGTGTATAACATGTAAGACATAAGGACACAGGAAAGAAGAGTGTCTAGCCTTCGTGTAGTATATGGCCACAGGAGCACCAAATCCATTGGCAGGAGGATTAGGGTACTACGAGATATGTAAGACATGGGGGCATCATCTAACTACTTGTCCCCTATTGCAGAAATATTAGAGCACCTTGAGGAATTTATTCTGTAATTTTTGCAGGTCGGTAGGACATGATGAGAAAGACTGTCATGCATTCGACCTTATGAGAGAGAGCACTTCATATGCTTACAGAATCTAGGAGTAAAATGTCGCAACATAAGGAGGAATCCCACAATTTAACACTCCAATAGGATTTAATTAGGTAGGATGTGGAGGTTTCGACAAAGGTCGAGGACGTGGAGGATTTGGTCGGGGAGGAAGAGGACCGATAATTTGTTACAATTGTAATCAACTGGGACACTTAACAAGAGATTGCCAAAATCCTTGCATGACATGCATGTATTGCAGGGCCTTGGATCATGCGAAAAAATAATTTTCTTAGTTGATAGCAAAGATGCAAGCGAGAGAGAATCAGAACCGACATCAGAATCAGAATTAGAACCAAAACTAGAACTTGCAAATAATAGCTACTGAAGAATCCAACGATCATCCAAAAGTAGAATATGTTACACACGGTGGGAAAATAACTTAACCAAATGTGACGGGGAAGGGAAAAGGAGACTTACCAACAAGGAAGGAAGGAAATATTTGGACTAGACTAGATAGAGTCAACTTCAAGGACACCACTCATATATGATATGTCTCCAGTATATGATTTCACTATTCTATATAGGACAGTCGAGAAGGATGACTAATCAATTTACACCAAACAAATAAATACCTACAATGCAGAAAGCAGTGAACCAAGTCCTATGCAATAAGAGGACAAACAAAGAGTTCATATTAAGTGCGTAGATAGGAGAATATGATAGGGGTAATGTCATCTTGGACTTAGGATTATACGTCAATATTCTCCCAAGACAGACGTGGGATATGATGGGGAAACTGAAGCTAGTATGGTCGATTTTCCATTTGAGGTTGGATAACCAACATAATATAATATCGATTGAGATACTAGTAGGAGTACATGTGAACATAGATGGAGTGTGCAGTGTAGTTGACATTGAATTCATCGCGATTGTGGACAACAATCATTCATACCCCACTTTTCTCCGAATAGATTGTGCCTTTGACAATCAAGCGATAATCAATTTGAAGAAAAGAGAGATGGTTTTTGAAGGAGGAGGCTTAAAAGTCATTGTGCCATTAGACCACCTAGAGGCAAGAATATACGTGGAACCCGCAAGAGAGGAAATAGATAACTTATATAATATGATAGCGTGCATGGATGTCTACATCAATCCCACTGCATATGGTATGCTTAGTTGGAGAAGCATAAGCTCTTGCACATCAGAATCAGAGGAAGGACTTGAACACTCGCATCACCGGTTGCATGAAGTATCGATCATAAGGTGTGTGTGTGTGTGTATTATCTTCTCTTTGTGTTGATCATAAGAGAGGTACGTGATACACAAAAATTCAATGGAGTGACTGAGCTAAGTTATTTTGTTAACGAATACAAGCAACAAATACCTGAACAACAAAGGTTGTTAGCATTATATGTTTCACTAATATCAACCCCAACAAGATGGTGGGCAACCCATAAAGAAGGGATAGAGGATTGGCAATAGTGAAAAAGGCTAAAGCATATCAAGTTTGGAATAGAGGATAATATGCCCAAGTATACAGGTATGATAAATTTGAGAGGCCATGTGGCATGATGTATGACAACTTGGAAGCAAGTTTTGAACCAAGAATGGAAAAATAGGTTCATACTTACGTTGGAGATAGTTCCCTGGAATTGGTACCAATACCTAGAAGTGCATAGACAAATGACGAACTAGGAGGAACTCATCCAAAACTTTAAGGTAAAATTTACTTTTGAAGTTGAGTCACCTTTAGTTGATGTAGTATTACAATTCATTAGAGGAAATTTGATATAAAAATGAAGAAGACTTGTATTCTTGAAATTATTTGCAAGTAAAAATTTTATGTGTTAAAATGAAAATGGATCAACTTTGCAACACAAATTTAATAGGATTACTCATTCAAGATGCATATAAATAGCAGAAATAATAGTGAACAGAAAACACATAACACAACAAATGATAAAGAAGTCCACCCCTCTCTTGGGCTACATCTCCTGGTCCAGCTTCCAATGGATCATTTGTATTATTTTCTCAAAGTGCTCAAAAATGTGCTTTACAATGCTCAAAATTACAAATAGACTACTCCAATGGCTTCAGAACATCCAAAAACCCCTAGCTGGGCTTTTTCGGCACCTCGTTTGGCCAAAAATTGAAGAAGACAGGCTTCCTGGAAGTCCTCCTTCAAACTTGTTGTCTCTGCATCTACAAATCACACCCTTGTTGGCTCAACCTAGCCCACACGCATATTTAAGCGTTAAAACTTAGCATCGGGTGCAACTACACAACCAGTACAAGTTGTCGAATGGTTACGCGCCAGCCTTTAACTACCAAGGCCCGTGGGCACATGGCCACCACATGACCGTGCGCAATACAAAACAGGGCTAAAGTTCAAACCATATACAAAACCGTAGGATTAAACCATGCACATACACAATGGTCACATGTTATATGTCAAACCACGTGCATACAAAAATGGTTACAACACATATATATATTACGGTGGGTTTAACCACCCATAACATTGGTCGTATGTAATACATATATATAACCGTGGTTCGGGGCTTAGCCTCGGCCCGGTTCACACCCCAATTCACATATTTGCAAACTCAAATATATTAAAACGCATACATATGTTAAGTAACACATGCAGGCATGCCGATTGGGTGGCCCTTCCCAAGGCTTTACCCTGCCCAGAGGTCACGGGGTCGACTCCTGCCAAATGCAAAGATTTTAAACCAATATACATGTGACACGTGGCGACCATTGATTGGGCCACGTGTCCCCATACCGTTCACTGCAAACAAGCCATGTCACATGCCAACTATCCCAATAGTTGCCTACCATGTGTCATACGGCCTACCACGTGTCATACGGTCTGCCACGTCAGTGTCCGTACGGACTGTACAATCATCATCCCTTTTTTTGCTTGTTTGTCATTTTGAACAGAACGTGATATCTCTCACTCCCGATGTATGTTTGAACCCAAACGAGTTGTGTTGGGTTCGTAATGATGAGGTCTACGCTCTCATTCAATTTGAAGTGATTCTGAGCACTTTGAATTTTTGAGCAAAATTTGATCCCCTGGATCACACCTCCCCATTGGAAAGCTTTTGGACCTCCAAAAGACTATTTTCAGTCTATCTGAAGATGAGGGTATAGCTCCCTCACCTTTCCAACCTCAATCCACTTGGCTTCGCTTGGATTTGTACCTTTAAGACCAACTCGAAGATACTCCACATTTCCTCATTTTGAAGTTCGCATTCTCCTGTCAAGGATGGTGTCTTCATGCAATTCTGTAAGATATTCTGGGGAAAAATCATCTATAGAAGGAATCTGAACATGCTCTCCTTGATCATCAATCAAAGGA
>ML791634.1:244898-269503 GCA_009831015.1 Picea engelmannii | reverse complement strand
GGAAGAGGTCTTGAATTGGTAGAAGAAGAAGAAGATGGAGGAGAGGGTGGTGGAGAAGCACCATTCCCTCCATTTCCATTTGGAGTTTTATCACCAATGTCTCCCTTATTCTTTGAAGGGTTGGAGCCTTCACCTTGCGACCTTGTATTCCTTTCCATCAAGATGTTCATCATCTCTCTCATTTCCATGACAGCCTTTCTGAGATCTTCATCTTCTGCAGGAACATGTTCATGACTCTCTTCATGAGACATACTTGGTGAATGCCTCCTTGAAACTTGCAGTGATGATATAAGCTTCCTCCTTGAAGGATGAGAACTTGGATCTACAAGTTGACCTTATCCTCTTATGATTTTCAACCTTGTGAGCATCAGAAAACAAAACACTTGCAAATAATCAAGTCTTCAAAAACCTATGCTATGATACCAACTTGATCTAAAAATGAAGAAGACTTGTATTCTTGAAATTATTTGCAAGTAAAAATTTTATGTGTTAAAATGAAAATGGATCAACTTTGCAACACAACTTTAATAGGATTACTCATTCAATATGCATATAAACAGCAGCAATAACAGTGAACAGAAAACACATAACACAACAAATGATAAAGGAGTTCACCCCTCTCTTGGGCTACATCTCCTGGTCCAGCTTCCAATGGATCAATTGTATTATTTTCTCAAAGTACTCAAAAATGTTATTTACAATGCTCAAAATGCCAAATAGATTGCTCCAATGGCTTCAGAACGTCCAAAAACCCGTAGCTGGGATTTTTCGACACCTCGTTTGGCCCAAAATTGAAGAAGATAGGCTTCCTGGAATTCCCCCTTCAAACTTATTGTCTTTGCATCTACAAATCGCACCCTTGTTGGCTCAACCTATCCCACACGCATATTTAAGAGTTAAAAATTAGCACCAGGCGTAACCACACAACCGGTACAAATTGTCGAACGGTTACACGTCGGCCTTTAACTACCAAGGCCTGTGGGCACATGGCCAGCAAATGACCGCGCGCAATACAAAACAGGGCTAAAGTTCAAACCATATACAAAACCATAGGATTAAACCATGCACATACACAATGGTCACATGTTATATGTCAAACCGCGTGCATACAAAAATGGTTACAACACATATATATGTTACGGTGGATTTAACCGCCCATAACATTGGTCGTATGCAATACATATATATAACATTGGTTCGCGCCCCAATTCACATATTTGCAAACTCAAATATATTAAAACGCATACATATGTTAAGTAACACATGCGGGTGCACCAGTTGGGTGGCCCTTCCCAAGGCTTTACCCTGCCCGGAGGTCACGGGGTCGACTCCTGCCAAATGCAAAGATTTTAAACCAATATACATGTGACACATGGCGGCCATTGATTGGGCCACATGTCACCATCCCATTCATTTCAAACAAGCCATGTCACATGCCAACTGTCCCAATAGCTACCTGCCATGTGTCATACGGCCTGCCACGTGTCGTACGTCCTGCCACGTCAGCATCCGTACGGACTATACAGTTAGCATCCCTTTTTTTGCTTATTTGTCATTTTTAACAGAATGTGATATCTCTCGCTCCCGATGTCTGTTTGAACCCAAATGAGTTGTGTTGGGTTCATAATGACGAGGCCTACTCTCTCATTCGATTTGAAGCGATTCCGAGCACTTTGAATTTTTGAGCAAAATTTGATCCCCTAGATCAAAATTCTTTTATGCAATATGGCCAAGGAGAATTAGTACATACCTATAATGCACACAGAGACTCTGTGACAACTTGTGAATTATTGGAATGTCATAACATTACTAAGGACAAAAAAGGCAAAGAAGACCCAAGAAATGTATAGTTATTATAAATTTAAGGGGAGTGTGGCGTAGTAGGTCCCGCATTAGAATATGATGCATACGCGAAGCCCTTAAGAGTACGCAAAGTGAACGTTGGCACAGAGGAAAATCCAAAGTTTGCAAACATTGGGGATTATTGGGATCATAAGACCATGGAAAATATCACGTACTTATTGTGTGAATATCAAGATATTTTTCCAACCTCCTTTTCAGAGATGAAGGGAATAGCTAGAGAATTAGGCGAGATGAATATTCCACTGAAACTAGATGCTAAAGGAGTGAGACAGAGACCTTACAGATTAAATCCAAAGTATAAGGACAAATTGAAAGAAGAACTCGACAGGATGATAGAAGCTGGTATAATCGAACATGTTGCAGAATTTGAATGGATAAGTCCGATGGTGGTTCAGGATAAGAAGGTGGGGGATATTAGAATTTGTGTAGACTTGAGAAAATTGAATGATGCTTGCTTACATGACCCATTCCCAAGCCCCTTTATAGATGAATTATTGGAAAATGTCGGAGGACAGGAGGCTTATTCATTCACCGATGGATTTTCAGGATACCATCAGATAAATATTTTGCGAGAAGACAGACACAAGACAACATTTGGGACGTAGTGGGGAATCTATTAGTACATAATTATGTCGTTTGGGTTAAAGAATGCACCTATTGTATTTTCCAGAGTGGTTGTCGCAACATTCAAGGATTTTATTCATCAATTTCTTGAAGTATACCTAGATGATTGGATTGTCTTTAGCCTGTTGAAATATCACATAGAAACTCTAAGGTTGATGCTTAATCAATGTAGACAAAGTCAGATTTCGTTAAATTTAAATAAAATTATTTTTTGCGCACCATTCAAGATATTGTTAGGCCATGTAGTATGTAAGAAAGGTCTATTAGTTGATCCAACCAAGATAGCAGTAATTGTTAATTTACCACCACCTGAAATCATGCGAAATTTGAGAACAACATTGGGTCATAGAGGTTACTACCGAAAATTTATCAAAGGCTATGCATAGATCATAGCCCCAATGGAGAATTTACTGAAGAAAGAAGATATGTTTCATTGGAATGAAGATTTTCAGAAGGGTATAGATGTATTAAAACAGAAGTTATTAATTGCTCCCATTCTGGTAATCCCAGATTGGTAGAAGAAGTTTCATGTCCATGCAGACACATCATCAATAGCACTCAGCATAGTACTAGCCCAGCCTAGGGAAGGTGAGTTAGACCATCCGATCATGTTTTCTATTAAGAAGTTGTCGACTGTTGAGAAAAAATACATAATGACGGAAAGGGAGGGCTTGGAAATGGTGTATGCTTTGTAGATTTTAGACATTACCTATTGGGATCCCACTTCAAGATGTATACATACCATTCTACACTAAGATGGATGTTATTGTTCTAGGAGTATTATTTTGAAGTTATAGTGAAGCCAGGAAAACTGAATGCAGGACCAGACCATTTGTTGTGGATTCTAACAGGAGAGTATGCATGTAATTTAGATGATAGCTTACCCGATGCGTAATTGTTTTCAGTTAAGATCGTAGATGATCAGTTTGCAGAAATTGTCCAATAATTATGATCCAAGTGGATATCAGTGGCCACCCACATTTTTCAGGTGGCTCAAAACAACTTTCTAGCAATTTTGATAATTTACTATTTTTAGCAGTTTTTGGGTCATGAACTTCCGGAATCGTTTTGAGGCCCTAAACAACATTTTTTGGGGTATGTTGTGCTCAAAAAAATTATGAAATTTTGTGCAAATTTTGTATTCCTCGGATAGATATTTCCAATGGGCTATCATACACTTAAAACGGAGTTCGTATGCAAAATTTACGACCCCAAGAAGTTGATGTACTGACTTACCCAAACGGGGCCCACATGACTTTTGGCGCTTCATCTCCTAGGGTTCAATTTTTGGATGTTTAGGGTTTTTGAAACTTTTGTTTATTGTAAAAAGGCCTTGAGAACCTCATTGTAATCATCTTCTTGTGAATGAGCGCAGCCGTCACATCTCTTCTCAGAGATAAGCCGCCACCATTCCAGCAAGCTTGTTTTCCGCTACATTTTACAGTTTCAACTTATTTCCTTATTGAATAGAAAACCAGTTTTATTGTATCTCTGTTATTCTATGTTAAGCATATGGTAATAATCTATAGTCATTTCGTTCTACTCATAAAATATGAATCATTGGTATCAAAGCGGTCTGCTCCTTTTCGTCTTAATGCATGTCCCCAACGAGGTCAGAGTACAAAGATTTGGGTCTCGAGCTTGTTTCTCTTGAGGAAAAAAGCTCTCGCACACCCAAGCGACCTCTCATGGAAGGAGAAAATAAATATGGAGGGATAGGAGATCCTTTCAAACTATTAATTGAGGAATCCCTCACACAACAGAGGAACAAGATGATGGATAATTTCGCGCAAATCCTTCGGCGACTACCAACAGGCAACGCATCTTCTTCGAGCAGAGGCACCGCCCCCTTCAAGGTACAAATAAACTTCTATATTCCTATATTTGAAGGTCATATAGACGCAGATGTTGTAGACAAGTGGTTGAATCTACTAGAAGGTTATTTCTCTATCCATAACTTTTCGAATAGAGAAATGATTACTTTTTCACTCCTCAAAGCCATTCCCCATGTCAAAGATTGGTGGGAAACTTTTTGTGAGAAAAAGGAAACAAAGGAACCCTCATTATTTACAGTCACGACCACTTGGGAATCCTTCAAGGATGATATTAAGGAACAATACTACCCTGTTAGAAGTTATGACGACTTGTATAACAAATGGACCACACTGCGGCAAGAAAGAGACCAAGTAGTGCCAGATTTCACAAATATCTTCCATACCTTGCGCACTAAGTTGGGTATCAAAGATTTGGAGAGACATATGGTGCTCAAGTATCACGGTGCTCTGCATAGATACATCCAGACCAAAATGGAATTTCTGGACATCTCATCCTTGGGTGCAACCTACCGATATGTCATCAAAATCGAGCAGAAGCTCAAACAAAAGAGGCGACAATTTGGGTCGGGGAACCCCTCACAATAAAATCCAGGAAAGGGCGGCCCCAGCCCACAGAAAAAAGTACAGAGAAAATATGGGCAGTATCAGGACAACCAGTCCAAGACGCAAGCAAAGAAGGACACCGGAAAGACAAAGAAATATATGGGGAAGTGGTGCGACTTCCATAAGATCCCTTGGCATAAAACTGTTGATTGTCACTCAAAGAAGACGCTAGTGGCCGAAGTGAAAGCCTTTGAATTAGATGTGGGTTATGACTTTGAGTCTGAACCAGAAAGGGGAATATAGATCATTGATGCAGAACCTAGTGCCATCGTTTCTACCACCAAGCTCCAGCATGGTGAACCATATGAGCTAGAATAAGGAGAGCGCCTCTTCCATTCACAGATGTAGGTAAAAGGCACTCCACTACACTTCATCGTTGATAGTGGTAGCCAGAAGAACCTCATCTCAACAGAGGTCATCAAGCGGTTGGCCCTGCCAACTGTTGCACCCACAACCCTACACCATTGGATGGCTTCACCAAGGAAGCGATCCCTGCGTTAGCCAACAGTGTCAACTGTCGTACAGAATCAAGCCCTTCAAAGACGAGGTATTATGTGATGTTTCTCCTCTTGAAGTTTGTGATGTTATTTTGGGCCAACCTTATTTATGGAAATGTCATGATGTATATGAGTCTAGGCCTTGTAGTGTTATTATTACTTTGAACAAGAAATTGTATAGGATACCCAAGGTTGTCCCACCTAGTGCTATTTCCTTGATCTCTACTAAGAAATGTAGGAAGGTCATCTCTCAGATGGGGAAGTTTGTCTTCTTCATGATTTACTCTCAAAATGAGAGAAAAATCATAGCCACATCTAGGGTCTCTGCAGTCGACCTCTCCACATAGCAGAAGCAAGTAGATAAGGTCGTGGAAAAATACTCGGATATCTTCTCCTCACCTACCGGGGTACCTCTGCACTTCCAGGTCAAGCACCTCATCGATCTGACCCCCAGCACACCGTTGCCCAATGGGCCAGTCTATCACCACTCTTTGTTAGAGAATGAGGATATCAAGCGAAAGATCCAAGAATTACTCCACAAGGGGCACATCCATCCTAGCTCATCATCTTGCAGGAGCCCAATCGTGTTGGTACAGAAGAAAGATGGAACCTGGTGACTTTGCATTGATTATCGGGCTCTGAATAAAATCACAATCAGAAACCGGTACCCAATTCCCTGAATCGACGACCTCCTTGATCAACTCATGGGGGGCAAATACTTCAGTAAGATTGATCTAAAGTCTGGCTACCACCAGGTCCTGATAGAATAGACAGATGTATGTAAGACCGTCTTCAAGTCAAAGGAAGGCCTTTTTGAATGGTTGGTCATGCCCTTTGGTCTGACAAACTCTCCAGCCACTTTCATGAGGATGATGGATGATATCTTGTGACCATTCACCAATACTTTTGTAGTGGTGTATCTTTATGACATTCTCATTTATAGCAATACTTGGGCCGAACACTTGCAGCATATTCAGCAAGTTCTGCACACCCTGCGACAACACAAGCTATACGCCAACTTGGAAAAATGCTCCTTTGACATGGACAGGGTCCATTACCTAGGCTACATCATTGATCAACATGGCATACATGTGGATCCAGCCAAGATCCAAGTCATCCATGACTGGCCATCCCCAACCACACTCACTGATCTTCGGAGCTTCTTGGGCCTTGCCAACTTGTACTGCAGGTTTGTGTTGGGATTCTCCCATATTGCATGGGCCCTCAGCCAAATAACCAGGGGTGGTGGTAAGAAAAAATTTGCGTGGGGTCGGCCCCAACAATAAGCGTTTGATGATTTGAAGCAACACTCATGCTCAGCCCCAATAATTTCACTACCAGACCTGCAGTAGCCCTTTGATATTGAGACGGATGCTTTAGACTATGTTGTGGGTGTTGTTCTCACACAGCACGGCCACCCAGTGGCCTATCATAGTGCGACACTATCATATGTTGTCTGTAAGTACCCTACTTACAATGAAGAAATTTACTCCATTGTGAAAGCCTGTCGCCAGTGGAGACATTACATTCTTGGGAGGGAGACAGTCATCCACACTGATAATAATCCATTGCAGTTCATGCAGACACAAGGAAAATTGCAGAATGACCGCCATAAAAAGTGGTCCACATACTTGCAACAATTCCACCTCAACATCAAGTATAAAACAGGAAGCACCAACCGCGTCGATGATTGCCTCAGCAGAACTCCAATTGCGACACTCACCATAGTGCTAGACTCATGTGGCCATGAGACCTCTGGATGGCCCCAACTCTATGAGACAGACCCGGACTTCGCCACCACCTACCAAATGTTGGGTGCAAAGGCAGTTGTCGATAATTTTCATCTTCAGGATAGGTTGTTGTGTCGTCTGGGCCATATATGTGTTCCCTCAAGTGAGAAAGTGAAGCTGATATGGGAATCCCACTACATCTAGGTGGCAGGACACTTCGGCATCGAAAAGACAGTGGTGATGCTACAAAATCATTTCTACTGGCCAAAACTTTGACAGGAGGTCAGCAAGTATATCAGGTCTTGCACTGCCTGTGTTATTGCCAAACCAACCACTAAGAAACAAGGCCTGTACACCCCTCTTCCTACTCCTGACAGACCATGGGAATCCATATCAATGGACTACATGTCAGGCCTCCCGTCCACCAAGCGGGGAAATGACTGTGTTTTTTTTGTTGTCGATCGCTTTTCTAATATGGCGATTCTGGTTGCTTGCAAGAAGAGCATCACATCAGAAGCCACTACCAAGCTCGTATTTGAACGAGTCTGGGTACATTTTGGAATCCCACAAACCATTGTCTCAGATCATGACAGTCAATTTTTCAGCACATTCTGGTCAAGCCTATGGCCACTGCTCGAGACCAAGCTCACAAATCCATTGCCTTCCACCCCTAGACAGATGGCCAAACCGAGGTCATAAATCGAATGATTGTGCATATATTTTTCATGTATAATTCCAAGCACCCTCGCACATGGGATGAGAGTATTCCCTATGTCCAACATAGCTACAACCGATCCCTGCATAGCTCAACCGGCCATAGCCCCTTTCAGGTGGGGTTGGGATTCCAACCATTGGGTCCCATAGATGTTGCACTTCCCCTTGCGGTCACCTCAACCGACTCCTCTCCTGCTCCAAATGAGGTTGACAAAGCCACCCAGTTCATTGAGAGGATCCAACACATCTTCCAATAGGTTCAAAATATTCTACATAAGTCCAATGACAAGTACAAGTAGCGCCATGATCAACATCGTGTTCCACATAAGTTTCAGGTGGGTGACAAAGTTTGGTTGTACTTGCAGAAAGAACGCTTTACAGGACCCCATCGGAAGCTTCACCCACTCCATTATGGGTCGTACACCATCACCAAGGTTGTGGGGGATAATGCTTTTATTCTCAACATTCCTCCTTTCCTTGGCCTACACCCAGTGTTCAACGTGGACCTCCTTCGGCCTTATTTCCCACCATTATTGGACACCTCAGACGTATCAGAACAGTTGACACCAACAGAGCTCAACCTCGACTACATACAATAGGAATATAATGATTAGATTGTGGACACGTAGATCAAGGGCACTTGACAACAAAGGATCCATCTTTATCGAGTCGTCAAAGCAGGGCAACTCCTGCACCAAGGCAAGTGGCTCACCCGGGGCCAAATTCAGTAGAAATTTCCTCATATGATGGGGGAACTCAACATAATGGAGACCATTTCTTCCTAAGGATGGAGGATTGATCCAGGTGGATATAGGTGGCCACCCACCTTTTTTAGCTGGCTCAAAACAACTTTCTAGCAATTTTGATAATTTACTATTTTTAGCAGTTTTTCAGGTCCTAAACTTCTGGAGCCGTTTTGGGGCCCTAAACGACTTTTTTTGGGGTATGTTGTGATCATAAAATATATGAAATTTTGTGCAATTGTTGTATTCCTCAGATAGATCTTTCCAATGGGCTATCATATGCCTAAAACGAAGATCGTATGCAAAAGTTATGACCCTGGGAAGTTGATGTACTGACTTACCCAAACGGGACCCACATGACTTTTGGCACTTCTTCTCCTAGGGTTAGGTTTTTGGATGTTTAGAGTTATTGAAACTCCTGTTTATTGTAAAAATTCCTTGAGAGACTCATTATAATCATATTCTTGTGAATGAGTGCAGTCGTCACATCTCTTCTCAGAGATAAGCCACCACCATTCCAACAAACTTGTTTTCCGTTGCATTTTACAGTTTCAACTTATTTCCTTATTGAATAGAAAATCAGTTTTATTGTATCTCTATTATTCTTTGTTAAGCATCTGGTAATAATATGTAGTCATTTACTTCTGATCATAAAATCCGGATCAACTTAAGCACAGGAATGGCTCCATATGATGTGAAAGTAGCCCATAAGAAACAACTAGTGTTCAGATCAGTTGATTACCAGTTCATCACATGAAACTTATATAATTTAGGCATCAATCGGATATTGCAATGATGTGTGATAGAAAATGAAAGACCCGTGATTTTAGCAGAGTCACACAAGGGAATTGCAGGAGGACACTATGCAGGAAAGGCAACAACACATAAGATCTTGTACACAATACTATGGTGGCACACACTTCATAAGGATGTGAAGGAATATTGTCAGAGTTTCAACATTTTTCAGAGAATAGGAATACCATCACGAAGGTATGAGATGCCCTTAAATCCGCAGGTTACCTTATGTTGATGCTTGAATTTGTTAGGACCGAAATTAAAACCTCACGAGAATATGAATCCTCCTGCGTTTTTAGAGAGGTGGTACTCCTCTTTGGATAAAAGATATAACTTGAATATATTGGATTAGGAGAATGCTTAGGAAGCAAACCCTAGGTCTTTATTGCTTGAATTTATGAAATGATATGGTCTTCAATAACCTGATATAATCTTTATGTATAGCAAGAAGCCTCTTTACAATAAGAAAAGATTGAAGGAGGGCTTGAACATCAAAATTTATTTGTGATAAACATCGCATACACAATCTTCTTAATCATATATAAATGCATCCATGTATTCTTCACAAGAAATAGGAGAGAAAAATTTGATCATCTCAAACAATTTTAAAATATTACTACTATCAAGATCAAAAGATAATTTGATAAGTCAATCTCAAATACCTCATACTCAAGACTCAAAGTTACAAGATACAATCGAAATCAACCCCGAAGCAATTCTTTGTGGAGTTTATTGATGAAAAATGTTCTTCATTACAAAAGCTTTGACAGTCATGTATATGGATGTAAATACTCCATGATGATACAAGAAAAATATTTTGGAAGAATACAAGAAGAACACTCAATAACTCAACCTTGTTCCGAACTCAGAGATTCAAGCATAAAGTTATGAGAAATGGTGTAGAAGAATAGAAAGAGTGGAGAAGATGGATATCTCTCTTATTTGATCAGAAGTTTGGTTGTGCATTCATGGTTGTACCTTCTTCTTCCTCTAATATTTTCCTTTCCCCTTTGATAATTATGATTTTGGAACCCTTAATGAATCCCTTCTTCTCTTTAAAAAATAGATTTTCTAACTACTTGAGTAGTTAGGGTTTTTTCCTCTCTTGAATTTCCTGTACACTTTTCTTCTTGAAACATATTCTTTAATTAATGCTTCATTTAAGTTCTTATTAATGAATTTACATCATTATTATTTGAATATTTCAAATGGGTCATTTTCCTTTTTTAATAAAAGTTTTTAAATAAACTTTTATTTTCAAATTTTAATTAATTTCCCATTAAAAGAGAAAGATTGTATTTTAATTTTTTGGAAGTGATCGTCAAATTTTTAGCCATGTAAATCACTTCATATGTGATATTCATCATCTTATATTTCCAACGATACAATGTTTTCACAAATTTGTTTCCTGTATCTCAAGATATGAGCTTGTGAAGTTGAGTTGCCACGCAAGCTCATTAAAAATGAAGCTAATTGATATTTTAATTTCTAGGAACAATGTAGCAACTTTCAGCCCTTCAAACTTGTACCATCATATTCTACGTCAAAATACTTTTCCAACGGTATAAAATTTGTGTGATTCTATCTCTCGGGGCTCAAGTTATGGCCTTTGCAAGATCGAGACTCGGCCACGGTCGATCTGATGTCTTGGGGCAATCTCAGCCCTTGATTTCAAATTCATTTCTCCTTATTTGGAATTTTTGAATTTTTATTCATAAGGGATATTACAAATATTCACGGTATACAATACTAAGTGTATTATACATTTATTAAGAAACATGAGAAGAAGATTATGGAGCTTAAGGGGTTCAACCTCCCCTTCGAAAATTGATTAAATAATAATATTTTGATCATAATTATATTCCAACCATGTCCAATCAACATATGAGTCAACCATTCACAATTCGCCACATATCATCACCTGATAGTCTAATAATATTCTACGTGTAACTAATAATATTATTCCATACATCTCAAATTGTATGTTGCCACGTGTCTCCAATGTTGAGTTTCCATGTGTCATAGTCTTAGGCTGCCAAATAGTAATCTTCCATGTGGCATCATTCACATATTGCCATGTGTAATAATTTATTTGGTGACATGTTTCTTGCTCTTGTTGGCTCGTGGTTTAAATGGCGAATACTTTGTTATAATGGTTAAGTATGGGAGAGCGAACATAAGGGTAAGTGAGGGGAAGGGGAGATTTGTAGGTGACGAAAGTTACTGGGTAGTTTGTAGGCTCCGGGGTGAGGTGACTAAGGGATGTGAGTCCATGAGTCCAAAAAAAATGTGAGTCCATGGGTCTCACATAAACTTGAAATTCAACTAAGTATGGACTTATGAGGTGGGTAAGGGGGTTAGCGGGTTCGCGGGGGTGAGGGATGTGAGTTCGTGAGTCCGACAAAGAGATAATGAAATGGTCTAAGTGTTGATTGAAAGGAGGATAAGGAAGTATGAGTGGACTGGAGTATGGTGGGTTCACATGGATGGGAATATTAGGGAAGTGAAGAGATGAGTCTTCCAACCTGATGAAATATTCTAAGTGTTGAGCGTTGAGTGAGGGAGGTAGGAAGTGGAGTGTAAGAAGAAATTAGGGTCTTGGACCCATGAAACAAGAATAAAATAGGGCCTTGGGACCATGAAACAAGAATAAAATAGGGTCTTAGGCCCATGAAACAAGAATAAAATAGGGTCTTGGGCGCAAAAAAAATTATATGTGTTTCGAAGAAAAAGAAAGCTTTATTCCACATGGAAAAAGTGCACATTTTTTCGCTTAAACTTTAAACTTGGATATATTGAGCATATGAACTCAGATTTCTAATCTAAAAAATGTGTGGTGAAGCTGAGACAGAGGGATACATCATGGAATTATAATCTTTCAAAAAAATTATTCTTTTGATATCAATTTTTTTATGAATTTAAGAGCGCGAAAATATAGATGACCAAATTTTGGTCAACACCTTGCAATCATTTAAAAAATGGGCAGTGGATTTTGTCAGACCTATTAACCCATTAGCGAGAAGAACATGATCTAGATGCATAATTACCACTACAAACTACTTGATTAGATGGGTAGAAGCAGAACCTATTACAGATTACAACACAAAGACAACTACGTGATTCTTGTTTGAAGACATAGTTACAAGGTTTGGGTGTCCTAAAATATTTATGAGCGATCAGGGGAATCAATTTTTGAACAAGACAATTGCAGCACCGACAGAAGAGTTTTAGATACAACATCGAAAGATCACTCCATATCACCTACAAGCAAATGGAATGGTGGAAGCATTCAACAAGATACTAGAAAATGCATTGACCAAGGTGTGAAACGTAGGGAGGGATGACTCGGATTTAAGGATCCCTACAGTACTCTGGGATTACAAAACTACAAGAAAGAAGTTGATAGGACATACACCTTTTAAGTTAGAATTAGGAAAAGAAGTATTCATGGCCATGGAATTTCTTATACGAATTTTGTGCATTACAGCAATGATAGATCTTACAGATTTTGGCGCAGTAGAAGAAAGGATCTCACAGTTATTAATACTAGAGGAAGATCACTTGCATGCAGGTTTCCATTAGCAAGTACAGAAGGCACATGAAAAGGCATGGAACGATAGACACATCAAGCAAAATAAGTTCCAAACAAGGGATCTAGTACTTCTCTACGGCAACAAGTTCTTATAACACCCAGGAAAGTTCAGGACACACTGGTTAGGGCCATCTATGATCAAACATGTGACTGACACAGGTGTTGTTTAGCTAGAGCAGTTGGATGCACAAGTCATGGAAGGACTAGTGAATGGGAGCCAGGTAAAAATGTATAGGGATGAACACCCTTCCACAAACTATAGAAGATGCATGGTTTAAAATTGTATCACAGTGTACTATTGGAAGGAAAGATAAAAAAAAAAAAATAGAAAAAGAAAGGAAATTAGGAAAAAGTATGAAACGGAAGAGGTTGGACGTTGAAAAAGTAAAGAAGTTTTAGTTATATGTAAATAAGGGACGCAAGAAACTGTCGCATATAAGAGAACAATAGGTAGAAGGAAACTAGGTTGCACCGAAGGGAGCAATAGTGTAGAGAGACGTGACTGCGTAGATGATACCTAAGGAGCATTCCATGCACCACATGACAGGACGTGAAATCAAGAGTTATCATGACAACAAAGCATTGGTGTCGTGTAACATTAAATACAGAAGACCTCCATCGATGGCCAAATTGAACAGAGAATTCCCCGAAGGTACGGAGTAATGGAGAAATAAAATCAACCACTAGAGGATTAGACATAGAGTTTAGGCAAAGGATGTACGATGGAGCAGTGCACAGAAGGTGGAAATTGGTTATAAACTGCAGGGCTTGGGGACATTTTTTCCACTTTTGTAACGGGTTTTGGGGGACACTTTGTCCATTGTTTGTAACATGATTATCCCTATTAATATGTATAAATATGTAAGAAAGGAGATAGGGGGAAGGAGGTGAGAGTGAGAATGTGATAACTACGTAAGTTGCAATTGCTTTTTAGGTAAGGGAGTCGGGAAAGGGAAAAGATATATAGTATGGCTAAGGAGTAAACTTGCACTACAACAGATTGGCTAGGTAGGTTTAGGATGATATTATTGTTGCATATTTTGTAGAGGAGTGTGCAGTTATAAGAAGTTATGAATGAATAATATAAGAAGCCAATCATTGTGGATGTAACCCAAGTTAGGTGAACAACGTAAATCTGTGTGCTATCATGTTTATATTGTTTCCTAGTTTATGTTGAATGAATGGATCATATATGATGGTGTAATGTTGCGCACAGATTATAATTTACATTGACATGATAATTGTTAACTATGAATATTGCACATGTAAGTAAAGGGTTTGAGTGATGCATCACTTCCGCTCAACACTGCAGAACCTTGGTTCATGTAGCCCCTCTAGATGCCTTGGGTGAGACTTCACTTGCTATGTAGGTGATTCCGAAAGGGCTGGTGTCTAAGGTTTTTGTTGTTATTTGATTGATTAACCTCGGGTCTACCCCCTGCATGATAACACCACCAAACAACAACATAAAGGATCTATTGTTGATCATAAACTAGGGAGCGTTGTTGGCTAGGAACGCCTCCATTTTCAAAGATCGACCCTCCATCCCAGACATCATTTTTGCACAGGTCCTTAGTAGCCTTTAACATTTCCCTCAAGAAAAAGGTCGCAATCCAGTAAGAATTATTAATGAAAAATCAATGGACTTCTCAATACCTTGGGCCTATTTTGATTGGGCATCCCAAAACAATTTCCAGAAAAGAGAGGGGGGGGGGAGAAGTCCTCCATTTGTCAGATTCACATTTTTACGAACTCCAAATTGGATTGGGTCTGGGACAAACAATTATGCAAAAATGATGGCTCTAAAACTTTTATTCATTTTTTCTGGGGAAAAGGGAATTAAATCTCTTCATATTTTTGGTGACTCTATGATAGTTATAAACTGGATTAGAAAATCTCATAAATTCCATAACATCATACTCCTTCCCAGTCTCAATGATGTTTTCATCATACTGGACTCTTATGAATTTTACTCTTTGCGGCATGTATACATGTAGCATAACATGGCAGTCGATTCGCTCTCTAAGGCAATCTTACAGCTGGATTATGGGAAATGGCTAATATAGGAAACAAAGGACAAATCTCATTTTGAATTTGATCATAGACCATTTATAGATCCATTGGTCCCTCCAGGTCGTGATCTCTAAAATTTTATTTGATAGGTATACAACTATTCTAATGGCGGCTCTGGACATCCATATTATGTGGTTTTTATAAATTTAGTTGTTTACATACATGCTTTGTCCCTTTTTATATTGGGTTCCCTACTTTTATACACAATACCTTGTTTTATGTTCGAGGCTATAGGTCTTTTGGATACGGCTAAAATGATTAGCAGTCCTTATGTTTTCTGGGTCGCAAGGATTATTACTCATGCATATGCTCTACCTCTCGACAATGAACAACCTTTTTGTTAGATAATCCAAAATACAAATATCATAGGTTATAAAGTTAGAATAAAATGATTATTAATTTAGAATATTAAATTAATAATCTAGAATATTTGATTAATAAATATAGACTTTTAGAAATAAATTATTGTTGTAAAAGATATGACTCTAGAGAGGTGTCGTATCTTAGGCTCTAAAATAGGAATATTGTTTTAAGATTGTTAAGATAGAATTTATTGTAAATGGACACTTGTTTATTTAATAAGTGATCCATATCTTGAGTTTGTTAGGACATTTAGCTTATATATAGCTCTTTGCAAGAGTATTGTGTTGTTCAGGTGTAAACTCTTGCAAAGTTTATTATGTAATTTCTTTTCTTATTAATAAAATTGTGTGTCTGAGGACACTTTGGCCATTATTGTGGTATCAGAGCTCCAATAATGATGTTGAATTGAAGAAGAGATTTGTTGATCTGCATAAGATATCTCTGTGTTGCAGACCAAGGAAAGTCGGCGCATACTCTGTCAGTAAATCGGTCAGTTATTGTTCAAATTTTTTTTAAAAGGGAAAATAAATTGTTTTTACTTTCAGATTTCAGTCATTATACTCAGAAAAATTGATTTTTTGCAAATTGCAAATCCTGAAACTAGTTTCTGGTATAGTAATTTTTTGTTTTAAAAGATCAGTCTTCTTCCATTAAAATTTTGTGGTAATTTCTAAGTATTTTCGGTGCACGATTCAACATGAAAAGATAAAGGCAATGTTTTTCGTGCTAGTTTCATCTCTCTAATTAACTGAACTGCCAATTTTGGAAAGACAAATGGGAAGTGCACCGCCTGAAGTGTTGGTTGCCAGTTGATGCGATCCCATACTTGTCTTATCTTAAACAAAATAGCACGCACTTCCCAACTTTCTGTCAATTCGACCTTGATTTCGTGTTATTGAGGGCGATCGATACGCAAATATTTGTATTTTCCTACTTCTGATCAATCCTCAAAAAGATTCTTCAGTAAAAGCCGAGTACTGGGGTTGACAGGTGCCTCGGTTCGGAGATTCGACCCATGGTCGCATAGTATCTCTGCGTTATGTATGCACTCCCATATTGCAAACAATAAATCCACATATCGGCTCATCCTTGTCATAGATTGCCATGATCTTAGTCTATTCAATTCTCTGCATAATAAAAAAAACATAATCTACAGGCGCATGAAGCAAGTCATTAATAGTCGGGTTGTTGCTTGATCAATACGCGCGTCTTTCAAAATCCCAATGCTGCTTGATCAATAGGCGCATCTTTCAATACTGCTGGATTAATAAGCTTGAATCATCTCATTGTATGTGGAATAGTGGAAGGATTGAAGTATCAATTGCTTATGAGAATGATATGCAGAGCTCTATAGATTCAACAGAATTTGGAAGTGCCATGGAAACCCGATTTATACAACGTTGAATTCTTCACTACAAAGTGTAGCATCCATGTTTGAAATAATTATTTCTTCGTTGTATTCAACCATTTTTCTACAGATAAGGAGATTATTCATTGTTGGAGCGAGCTATGAGAGAATAATATCTGTGGAGGTAACGTGGATATCTGCTTGCCATTGTCAGAGATTGATTGAGATTGCTTGATCTCTGTTTCGTAATTTTTAAACACGTCTTCAATCAATAAATAGAGATACAGATCAGCCATTATTGTGCAAATACAATTAGATCGGACACTATATAGTGCAAATACAATCAGATTGGCCACTGCCAGCTTCAGCAAATGGAGTCTCTTTGTCAATTATAATTTTCATTATCTTGATGTGCGTGGCAGATTTTAACAGGATAGTTGAAAGTGTTCTTTTCAAAGGACATAAGTGAATTATCTTATTATCTTATTATCTTATCAACTGATTTTTTTTGTAACTCAAAGTCTGTTTACTTTGAGGGGGGGAAAAATTGCCAGAATTTTGTAAAAGTGTAAAATTTTGAAAGTTCCTTGGAATTTGACTGGAGCCAAGTACAAAGCTCAGTCATTTTTTCTTGTTTCAACGACTATACGAGGGTCAAGGCCAAGCCCCAATAGATCGTCTTTGGTGTGTTTCATTTGGTGTGTTGTTCATATTCATATTTCTTGGCGTGATTATTTCTGGTGCGTACATTCACTAAACTACAATGTCGAAATTAAATAATTTATTCTCCGACTCAGATAAACTTGAAGGCACAAAATCTTACAAAACATGGAAACGACTCATTGAAAGCACTCTCATTTACAATGAACTTTGGCGTGATATCTGTAATGAAGATACTAAGCCCACTAAGCCGACAGATGCAGTGACATTATCAAAATGGGAAGTTAAAAATGCCAAAGCATTAGCGCTTATTAAATCTTCAGTTAATGATGAGATGTATGTGCATATTGAAAATACGATTGATGCGTGGTCTGACTTGAAAGTTTTTAAAGATTTATTTGATACTCAGCCTGAATCCAAGAAAGTTGATCTTCAATTAAAGTTGCTTCAAAAAAAATTGACTGAAGGTGGTGATGTCCATGAATATATTTCCAGACTAAAAAACATTAAGCAGGAAATATTAAATGTGGGTTTTCAAGCAGTAGATGATAGTTTTATGACTACAATATTAATAGCTGGATTGCCTTCTTCTTATACACATTTTTTGGAGACTTTACAATTCATTGGCAAGTTAGACAAGCTTACATTTGATGAACTAAGTGAAATATTGTATCAACACAATAAAACTTTTGGAAAGAAAAAACAAGTTGGCGAAGATGTTTTTTTTTCAGAAGCAAGCACAAGTAAGACTTCCAGTGACAGTTATAGTAGCAGAGGAAGAGGAAATTTTGTTCAAGGTCGTGGACGAGGCCAACATAGAGATACCAATTTTCAAGGCAGAGGTAATAGTCAAGGCAGAGGCAACAGTCAAGGAAGAGGGTATTTTAAAGGTAGAGGAAACAATCAAGGCAGAGGATATTTTCACGCAAGAGGAAATAGTCAAGGCAGAGGCTCTTTTCAAGGTAACAATCAAGGTAGAGGATAGACTCCATATAGAAATCAAAGCAGGGGCAGAGGACATAATTTCAGCAGAGGGAGAGACTTCAGTCAAATTGTTTGCAGAAGGTGTAACAAATTCGGTCATTATGCAGAAGATTGTCGCACTTCCATTGATAAAATCGCCAAGTTTCATCAAAACACAGCACAATTTCCTAATGATCGACATGATGATGATTTAGAACATGTGTTTACCTCATCTCCAACATTACAGATTTCCAATGATTTTCAAAGTGATTATGAAGATGCTTGGATTTTAGATTCAGGGGCATCTCAACACATGAATTTCAGATGTGACTTCTTTTGGGATTTTCAAGAATGTCATCTTAATTTTGTTTTTCTTGCAGATAATACTAAACATACTCCTTATGGAAGAGGAGTCGTTAAAGTTTATTTACCTGATATTGTAGAACGACTAATTTCAAATGTATGGTATGTACCCACTTTCAAAAATAATTTGTTGTCTTTAGTCACAATTCGACAAGCGGGACATCAGGTAGTTATGGAAGATGGCTTGGTGAAGATAAATTCAGTCAAACAAAATATGAAAACAGTGATGACAGGATATGAAGACGGAAAACTGTTAAGGATGAAAGGAACAGTTATTCCAAGACATTTAGACTTTGCAGGATCAGTAAGTACAGGTATCTCCCCTATCAGATTGTGGCATGTGAGATATGGACATCTCAACTTTGATAGTCTGTCTCAACTGTAAAAACAAGGGATGGTTAAGGGACTTCCCACTTTCAAAAAGTACACTTCAAAATGTGAAGCATGCATTTATGGAAAACAGAGTCGAGAAAGTTTTTCAACAAGTTCATGGCGTGCCAATCGACGGTTGCAACTAGTTCACAACGATGTTTGTGGACCTCTCGAAACTTCTTTCGGTAGTTGCAAATATTTTTTACTCTTTGTTGATGATTTCAGTAGACTAACTTGGGTTTACTTCTTGAAGCAAAAGTCAGAACTATTTGAAAAATTTAAGATTTTTCGACAACTTGTTGAAAATGAAGTTTAAGAAAATATAGGTACACTCAGAACAGATAATGGCGGAGAATTCACTTCTAATGAATTCAACACTTATTGCTCAGACAATAGGATCAGAAGACATCTTACTAATTTATACACTCCTCAGCAAAATGGAGTTGCAGAACGAATGAATCGCACTTTGTTAGGAATGGCAAGATCTATGTTGAGTTTTAAAAGGTTAAGTTCTACATATTGGGCAGAAGCTATCCATACAGCTATATACTTAAGGAACAGATCTCCAACTGCTTCTTTGGATGGAATCACACCTTATGAAGCATGGTTTGGTTTCAAACCTCGAGTTAAACATCTTAGAGTTTTTGGGTCAGTATGTTATGCCTTAGTTCCGAAAGAAAAACGAACTAAGCTTGACTCAAGAAGTTTGAAATGCACAATGATTGGGTATTCTGATGAGAAGAAAGGGTATCGACTTTTGTCTAATGGAAAATTTATTGTGAGAAGGGATGTCATTTTTGATGAAACTGAAAGTAAAATTGTTGATGAAATAGAAAGTCTTCTTCAAAAGTTAGAAGCTAAAGGAAATCCAAGAAAAGGAAAAGTTCAAAGTTCACCAAATTTACTTAATTGGTATGAACTTGATTTTCCTTCATCTGAAGATGTTTCATCCAGTCCAATTACTTCGACAACCTCATCTGGTTCTTCCAATAGTTCATCTGAAGCTCCTAGCAGTGGCAGTTCATCTGGCAATGATTCTCCACCTCCAAACTCTTCAACTGATCGACGAACATCATTTTATATTAATCCAATTTACAATAATGGTAATTCAGATCCCCAAACCAGTGAACATCAACTACCAAAGTGGGAAGTTCAACTTTTGAAAGATATAAGGCCTGATGAGAAAAATAAAACAAGAACAAGGGGATCACACAACAATGAAGGGAATTTTGCGTTAGTAGCAAATGATTTTACTGAACCTTCCACCTACAAAGAAGCAGTCAAACATAAAGAATGGCAACAGGCTATGGTTGAGGAATATCAAGCAGTCATTGATAACAACACTTGGAAACTTGTTGATTGTCCTACAAGTGTTAAACCCATCGGCTGCAAATGGGTTTACAGAATTAAATACAACCAACATGGCGAAATTGACAAGTATAAAGCTCGACTTGTGGCTAAAGGTTTTGCGCAACAGGAAGGCATTGATTATGTGGAAACTTTTGCTCCTACAGCTAAATGGAATACCATCCACTTAACACTTGCCTTGGCAGCTCAGAAAGGTTGGAAAGTTCATCAAATGGATGTAAAAAGTGCTTTTCTCAATGGAGACTTACAAGAAGATGTATATATGCAACAACCTCCAGGTTTTGAAATTGCAGGGCAGGAACATAAAGTCTTCAAATTAATTAAGGCTTTATATGGGTTAAAGCAAGCTCCTCGAGATTGGTATACCAAAATGGATGAATACCTTAGTAAGGTTGGTTTTCATCGCAGTGAATCTGATGATACATTGTATATCCGTCAACAAGGTCCTTATCTAGTAATTCTTATTATGTTTGTAGATGATTTGCTCATTACAGGAAACAATGAGGATCATATTGCACAGGTGAAAAAGGAGTTACATGCAGGTTTTAAGATGACGTATTTGGGACTCCTTCACTACTATCTTGGTGTTGAAGTATTCCAACGTCCCCATCATATTTTCATTTCTCAGAGTAAGTTTGCAGCAGAACTTCTTCAGCAGTTTGGCATGCAGGATTGTAAACCATCTCTTACCCCTATGGAACAAAACTTGAAACTTTCAAAATTTGAAGGGGGGGAATTGGTAGACCGCACTACTTATAGACAGTTGATTGGCAGCTTGATTTATTTGACAAACACTCACCCAGATCTATCTTATGCAGTCAATATTCTTTCTCTCTTTATGCAACAACCACGGGACAGCCACTGGAATGCAGCCAAAAGAGTTCTTCGATATATCCAAGGAACAAAAGATTTTGGTCTTCTTTACAAAAAGACTAAAAATTTTGTACTTGGTGGTATTTTAGATGTTGATTTTGCAGGGAGTATTGATGATCGTGCATCAACATCAGGTTATTTAATGAATATGGGTTCAGCAACAATGTCTTGGAATTGTAAGAAACAAGCTATAGTTTCTACTTCTACAGCAGAAGCAAAATACATCTCAGCATGGGAAGAAACATGTGAAATTGTTTGGTTACGCAGGATTTTACAGGACTTGGGCATTTCTCAAGCAGAAGCTACATCATTATTCATCGACAGTCAGTCAGCCATTAAGCTTGCCAAGAATCTAGTTTTTCATTCAAAGACAAAGCATGTGGACACCAAGTATCATCATATCAGATCGCTTATTGCAAAGGATGTCATCAAGCCGATTTATTGTCCTTCAGAAGATCAAATCTCTGACATTTTCAAGAAACCTCTTGGCAGAATAAAATTTACTAAGTTCAGGGATGAACTTGGTATCTGTTGTAATGTATCTTTGGATCATAGGGGGGTATGTTAGATAATCCAAAATACAAATATCATAGGTTATAAAGTTAGAATAAAATGATTATTAATTTAGAATATTAAATTAATAATCTAGAATATTTGATTAATAAATATAGACTTTTACAAATAAATTATTGTTGTAAAAGATATGACTCTAGAGAGGTGTTGTATCTTAGGCTCTAAAATAGGAATATTGTTTTAAGATTGTTAAGATAGCATTTATTGTAAATGGACACTTGTTTATTTAATAAGTGATCCATATCTTGAGTTTGTTAGGACATTTAGCTTATATATAGCTCTTTGCAAGAGTATTGTGTTGTTCGAGTGTAAACTCTTGCAAAGTTTATTATGTAATTTCTTTTCTTATTAATAAAATTGTGTGTCTGAGGACACTTCGGCCATTACTTTTGATGTCTAAAGACATTTTTTGGTGAAATAAAAGGCTTCAAGTATTATCCAGTATGTATTTTGTATCTGGTTTTGGTCAAAATGTTCTGCAATCCTTTTGTCCTGGGCCACAAGGGTTCTTATAAATGTGTATGCTTTGCCTCTCGAAATTTTTGGTTACATAAGCTTTGACACCCTCAGATGGGGTGATAGGGGAGCGAGATTCATCATCGGATGTGAACATAAGCCACACAGATGAGAAAGTGGTAGATCAAATGACCAGTTCCAAGGTACATAGTACTAGAAATGCAGGCGAGGTTTCAAATCAGCCACGTAGGCGAGCCTCCTCATCAAATTGGTCTGACATTAATAATGATCCTAGTGTTTCTCCATTTGGGACCGACCCTCACATATGTCAATGATCATTAATCGCTCAACCACCACCTCGGGCTCCAAGCCTTTAGTATCCATTTGGCATGGAAAGAGGAAGAAGCAAGGTATGTGTAACATATGCCAAATATGTGACCTTCATTATGAATTGTACCATTCCCTTTTAATTCCTTATTTAAGGGGGCACAAAGGTGGTACACATCAGTTAAGGAATGAATCCAACGAGATTTTTGAACTCACCAGAATGATTACCGAGGGAAGAGATAGGATTAAGTCAATATGTTTCCCCAGACCTTCGGATATTCGATGCAGCAGTAACAAAGAAGATTTGGATCGAGTCGGTCTACATGAGAAGCAATGTTGCATATTGTCCACCAACTTGTGGAGAATATCCAAACTCCTTGGGTTAATTCAACATTTGATAAGTATAATGACTCCATGCAAAGGATCTAGAAGGAGCTATCGTGAGGTGGAGGCTCACCTTCAGAAACATCCTCTAGTCGTAGAGATGAAAGGACTCCCACCACCATAGTCCAACAAGAAGCACTCACAACAACATTAGCTTTCCAAGATGTTATCCCATAGCATGTCCAGGAGAAAATAGCAGAAGTTGAAGAAAACATTCGGACAAAATGTACTCTTACTCCAACAGGGGCAGTGGATGAGGGAATTATCAATTAGGTGCCCAATATTAGAAGCTCTCGTGGGAGGGAGTCAAAATAATGGCACACGGTAGAAATTTATTGGCAAATGAAGATGCTTTGGGGCAAATGTTGCAAACCAAAGAAGAAGCACAAAACACCATCCAACTCCAACTTGATGAATTGCACCTCCTCCTTCACGAAATCCTGTTGTGGCTTCCTCCCTCTAGTTCAACAACAACAACCCAGATCAATAGGCAAGAAGTTGTCGCTCCTCCACAAGAGCCACTGGCCCCTCCTCCAATGGATTAGGTAGTATTGTTTTCTTTCAAATTATGTTAAAACGAAGAACATGCATTTATTAGTGGTAGATTCTATCTTCTCTCGGTATATTATATACTTTTATTATTTAGTAAGTTTGAGTCTATTTAAAAAAATAGTTCAAATTGTCTGGACTGATAAGCTTTTCCCCTGCTCTTGGTCTAGTTTCCCAAGTGGCGGATCAGTAGCTAAAATGTTTTGTATGAATTCTTTGATGATAGAATAAAAAAAATGAAACGTCCATTGACACCAACTTTGTCCTATCGAACCTTAATAAAAAGTGATAAGGAATTATTTTGGTTTTCTTTAAAAAATTATTTCTAGGCTAAAAATATTGAAAAGAAGCTTGCCTAAATCTCCATAGTTTTAATGAGTTAAAAGGTTAGGAATTGTGGAAAACTATATTTCACTTTCGATTTTCTAGATTAAAGTTAATAACATCTTTATAGCATCCTAATTTTATTTTATCCTTTATATTTCTACAACACAATAAAATTAGATGAATCAATATCAATGTTTTGAATTGTGTCTAGACTATAAAACTTCTCCAGGTATTTTTAGTACTTTTTCAAACAAATTTGTGATAGAATTGTTGTTTTTTTATAGGATTATTAACATGGTCTATAGGTATTTATGTTTCTATGTGTCCATAAGTAATAATGGTGTATTTATAACAATTAATATATTATTAGTGAATTGTATTTATGTTATGTAATGTCCCCCACCTCTTTGAGAGGTAATGAGGAGACTCAGTGACCTGGGCACCCCCACTACGGCATAGTCTCACATTGAAGGGGGGGGGAATTCAAGAAGTTAAAAGTTATATTTTTAAGTTGACTTAAGAAAGGAAAAGGAAAGGAGTAAAAGATAACTCAACAGAAGAATAGAAGATTAACCCTGGGAGTTAACCTAACTCAACAGAGAATTAGAAG